>CM068961.1:118010018-118025421 GCA_035128595.1 Eptatretus atami
AAGTATGGAAAGAGCAGAGGGTGCAAGACCAGAAAGGAGGTTGTATAAGATAGACACCACTGACCTGTCTGCGATGGCCCAAAGACTCAGCTTAATTGTGGGAGATTTCAATAAGCTTGAAGGCTTTGGTTTCCACGGTGTCAAGCTGAGCAAGATGTGAGGCAGGGGAACCAGCTCAGAGGGGGGAGCAGTACTCCACCAAGCTGTGAATGAAAGCCTTGTAGGTGGATATGAGTTCACGTGTCCTTGACAACTTGCAACTCCACACAAATTATGTGGAGCATGGGAATTTTGTGATGTTCCTGAATTTCAAGTAGGTTATCACCAATGACAGGCTATCGAACAGTGTTCAACAGGAGATCAAAGAACGTGTGACCTGCCTTCATTAATAAATTTCATGATATTATCCAGATTGGGAGGAGAGTATGGAATTGGCGAGAAACCAATTGACTTGTGACGTTCACCTAGTTCTGGAAGCGGTTCGAGAAGAGTTCTTGGAATTAACGATTCTTCAACCAAAGAGTTGTTCAAGGAGAATTAACTTGAAGAGTTCTGCTGTGATCTGGTGAATCCACCCATCCATCCATTGGGACCATACTTGTGCAGAGCATCGGTGCTGCTTGAGCAGTCTCCTTGGCTATTTGGCACAATCCTCGACGGGTCGCCACTCCGACACAGGACACCAGCAAGCTGGCACTCATTTTGCCGACCTCAGAAGGATGACAGGCAGAGTCAACCCCACCTGGTATTAATCTACACAGCTGAGTGGGATTTTAACTCAGGATCCTGGGATCCCAAGCACCACCCTATCCATTAAGCCAACACCAAGCATAATATGGTGAACGTGTACCAAAAAACGAGTTTATAGCGATTCGCGTCTTGTTCCCTTTTGAGTCTACACATCTCTGTGAGAGTGGTTTCTCTGTATTGCATGCATCAAATTGAAGAGTCACACGCAACAACTTGGCAGTGCAAGATGATATCCGATGTGCTCTGGCAAACACGGCGCCACATTTTGAGAACATCGCACCCATTGATTGACTGTGCTGTTTCGTTACCTCCATATTCATCATCACACCATTTGGAAGCCTTTATCCCTGAGCAGGGGTCAGCCAGCTTTTTGTGGGCTCCAATCATGGTACCCTTTCTTGTGGCAATGTTTTTACAGCCGGTTGCCCTTCCTGACGCCAACCCTTTAGTCGCCTTCGACCCTGCAGGGATATTTACCAGTATACTGGTGCTCATTTTCACCCATCTTCGGAAGGATGACAGGCTGAGTCAACCCCCCTGATGCTAACTCAGCGGCCAGCGGGGCTCGAACTCAGGACCCCAAGGATCCCAAGCCACCGCCTTAACCACTAAGCCACACCAGGCTCATGTTACCTCCATATTGAATCCCCCCCTCCCCCCCATTAAATTGAAGAATCTGTAGTGATGTGTCCTTTGTGGCAGTTGTAACATTTCCTGTGTGGCATTGAATTTGAATAAAGCAATAAAAATAAATAAAATGGTTCATCTTCCCTTCATTTATGCAACTGTCCTACATATTGTTTTACGAGGGGGTCCAAGGATCCTCAAAAGAGACATGGGGGGTGGCTGGCAACGTGACCTTTGGGAACCACGGGTCTAGAGGATGTAATGCAAAAACCGCAAACAGGATGTGATACACTGGAGCATGAGAGAAAGTATAACATACATGGGGTATTCCAAAACTTCTGTGAATGGGTCCAAGACACGCCATTACAGTGGTTCCAAGCAATCCCCTCCGATACATTTCAGAGTGAGAAAGTGAACATTTCGTTCCTCATACCTCATGAAACAGCCATGCCCTCCCTAAACTTGTCTGATGTGGCCTTGCTATCATGACTACATCTTTAGATTGCTATCTTGCACCAGCCTGTCACAGTGTCATGGCATGACCATTTCACATGTACATACCATCCTCATCTTCATATTATTATTATTTTTCTTCTTCTATTAGTCTATGAAGCAAAACTGCAAATGGTAGTCATTGTGGTGCACATGTATGAATCGGTTGTATTTTATTGCTTACTGTAAGTACCATTTATACAGTCAAACCACATTGGCAGTATGTGGTCTGGAGTACACATCATTGACAAGGCATTTATAAATCCTAGCTGAGCTTTTAAAATGGTCCTTGAGCATGAAAGGATCAAAGTACAATCACTAAGACTCCCTTGAGAAGGACTTATAGCAAGACTGTTGATGAGCATCATCTTTCCATCGCTGCATTCAGCTTTTGCTCATGGATCCTGTTCGAAGTGAAAGCGAGGGACGTCATCAATAATATAAATTCCAAAAAGTTCATCTCATGCTTGTTCCCCTTAACCACTGTTGTCATCACTTCTTCTACAGTCTTTGGATCTCCTGGTCTCTGCAAACAAACAAAAATGTGTTAAAAGTAACAGTTTCCACGAGCTTAGACGTTGTATGTGAAAAGATCACACGATCGCCCTCCCTTGTGTTTTGAGTTTTAAGTAAACGACGATGACCACCATCATTTCACTGATTTATCTTGACACCACATTCAGGAAGAAAGTCTTGTGGCCATTCTGCTGTGATATTTTCACTTGGAATTTATCTACATTTTGTGCCAAACAAGATTCATGATCCGGATACCGTAAAAGAGCCATTTTGTTAAGTCCTCGCGCGAGGGTGCACCGTCAGGTCAGGTATGGTATTGGTATGGGAGCGTGCGCCGTGTCGTGCAGCATGTTGTCCTCTGGAGGAGATTTACATTGCTATCTATCTTCTCTGTTCACATTAATACAAACCCCATGGTGGTCGGTTTTGTAATGCAGAAGGAAGCATTTGTGCTCGTCCCATGGCCAAATCCGGAAAATCCCATATTTCTTGTTTGGGGCAAGAATGCAGTTGATAATGTTGCGTCACAAAGACTCTTATTGTTCCATAACCACCTTAATAGGGTTATGCAGCTCCATGAAGGGGGTAAACCCCAACGAAAAATCAGATAATCTCTCACCTGGAAATAGATACCAAGCTCAATAAGGGGTTAAACCCCAACCAAAAATCAGATAATCTCTCACCTGGAAATAGATACCAAGCTCGATGAAGGGTTAACCTCCAACTGAAAATCAAATCATCGCTCACCTGGAAATAGTTGCCAAGCTCGATGAATGGGGTAAACCCCAACCAAAAATCAGATAGTCTCTCACCTGGAAATCGTTACCAAGTTCAATGAAGGGTTAACCTCAACCAAAAATCAGATAATATCTCATTTGGATAGATATACTAAGTTCAATGAAGGGTTCACCCCCAACCAAAAATCAGATAATCTCCTGGAAATAGCTGCCAAGTTCAATGAAGGGTTAATCTCAACCAAAAATCAGATAATCTCTCATTTGGATAGATATACTAAGTTCAATGAAGGGTTCACCCCCAGCCAAAAATCAGATAATCTCCTGGAAATAGTTACTAAGTTGAATGAAGGGTTAACCTCAACCGAAAATCAAAATCTCTCACCTGGAAATAGTTACCAAGCTCAATGAAGGGTTAACCGTTCAACTGAAAATCAAAATCTCCTCACCTGGAAATAGTTACCAAGCTCAGAAGGTTAACCTCAACTGAAAATCAAAATCTCTCACCTGGAAATAGTTACCAAGCTCAACGAAGGGGTTAACCTCAACTGAAAATCAAAATCTCTCACCTGGAAATAGTTACCAAGCTCAACGAAGGGTTAACCCCAACCGAAAATCAAAATCTCTCACCTGGAAATAGTTACCAAGCTCAGCTTTCATGAGACGTTTCAGTTCGTCCCGGTCCAGGTGATGCACGCTTGCCTTTGCCCGCTTTGCGTGCTTGTGAAACACTTCAATCAAGGTTTGCATAGCCATCTCCAAGTCCGTCACCATGGCAATTGCTCACCTGTTGTCCAGAAATAGTTGATGACCAATCTTACACCACGTGGGAATCATACCACATTAAATAAGGCAATTCTCTGTATGTGTGTTTCGTTGGTTGTTTTCTCCGTGTGTGTGTGTGTGCGTGTGTGTGTGTGTGTGTGTGTGTGTGTGTGTGTTGTGATGTGTGTGTGTGTGTGTGTGTGTGTGTGTGTGTCTGAATATCATGGAAAAAACACAGGGCTGGGTCGATCTTCACCAAATTTTGTGTTGGTAACTAGTACCTAGGGTCAGGTCATGGGCAACTCACCCACCACCCCCCCCCCCCCCCAGGTTGCTCCCAAAGGGAAGGGTGTTTCTAGTGCTTGAAATGCTCAACAATCGTGGAGGTGTACGAGTACCATCATACTAAAATATGCAACTTGGTGTCTGTCTGTCTGTCTGTCTGTCTGTCCGTGATACACTTGGTCGTTACTTATCCAACCTCTACCAAACTTGACAGGAGGACTAAGGTCACACAATGGAGGTTGTAGCGACTTCATTTCCCCCCTCCCAAGGGGGTTTCTGCCTTTGGGTGAAATCCGTGTTAAGGTGTATCACGTGTGTTAAGACAGCTAATCGTGGTATATTTTCCAAGGCCGCTTCTTATAAAAGTAATAACAACACTAATGATAATATCATCATATTAATGTTTTCACAAAACAGTATTAATACTAGTCATACCTCCCCTTCACAAGGGGTTATTCATCCTTGGACAAACGCCATGTTAACGTGTACAGATCGCTTATCGTGGCGTCTCGTGGGGCACCCCTACCACGGAGACCTCCATGACCCCTCCCAGAATTAAAAAAAAAAACCCAAAAACCAGAAACACATGTGATTACCTTTTTAAACAGTCGCTACTGCTGTTTGACACTAAACTGAAATATATTCGGAGGAATCCTGACATCCTTGAGGCAATCTTCATGTATCACATCCAGCACATATTAACAGACCCAAGCCGAGATCCACTGTAATCTATATACTCCATATGACCCTTCCTGCTGCTCCCATAGGGAGAGTGTGTACTAAAACCCAAAAAAAATTAACCAACTTCAACTTAATTTGTTAAAAAGAAAGTTTCTGATAACATACATTATTCTCACTTTAAAACATTTTTTTTTTAAATTTATCCCCACTTAAAAAAACTAACGGAGGGATACTGTAATCAGCTCCCTCTATCTGTCTGTCCGTCACAGTATCTCCTCCAAAATGTTTGTGCAGAAATTCACCAAACTTGGTAGTTTTGACCACCACCACGTGGCAAGAAAGTGCAAGAGCAGTATCATTTTTGGCCCCACCTCCTGGGACGGGGTCAAAAGGTCAAATACAAAAAAAAAAAATGCAATTACAGCCACATTAATTTTTTTTAATTTTTTTTTAATGAAACTTTGTATTTGCAATCAGCATTGGGGGATGCATGAAATATGTAACGATTTTTTGGATCTGACCCCTGGTTCATGACCCCAGTGAGTGGGGACATAGCATCACAGGGGTCAAAACAAGATTTTTCTCCCTCAATATTTGATATTGGGTCATTCCTGATGGAACTTTTTGCCAACTTTTAACTTTGCTTTAGATGGGAAGCGTGGGAATTTGCGATGGCGCACCATCGACTTCGCTCGAGTTGATATTTCGAAAGGATTTTCCGACTTTATATTTAAAGCCTCTCAAATAACTCCGTGAACATTTGCTAGCGGAAGAGATATTCACTAATGGACATCTAAGTGCTGGTCATGATATGCCCACCCTTCCATTAATCATTTGGCTCTTGCCTCACACGCATTCTAGATCCATCACGTAAATGTGAGAAAAAACATAAAACATAGTAAACATGACTTGTGCAAGACCCTTCACTGTTTTGAGACGAGGAACCACCTGCCACAACTCCTATTGCTGCAAGGAACCTGATTACCAGGACATGTGAACCGTGGTGTCCGATTCCGCACAAGCGGATCCAGACAGCCGGCCAAGACAATATTACAATAAAAACACATTTCATAAGCTCTTTTCAGCTTGCGTGTTTTTTGTTTCTTACGTATGACTTGCATTCCTTAGTAAACGAGGAAGAAAAAAAAAATCATTTGCCATCATTGCACATGAGCCAATATGTACAAACAATGAGGTGTGGACAATCAAATCCAGCAGATAGCATGGTCAGTCCTAGCTTTGAGATGAAGACTTACCTTCCTGGAGTATCTGTTATAAGAGAAGGTGATACGATATCTCCCCAGGCACGATGATGATCAGAAGCTGAGAGGTAGAACCCAGTTGGACCAGATGATCAGTACAAATGAAAACTGCACACTCACTCACTGTACCTGTACGTAGTGTTGCCGAACCAGTTTTACTTGTTCGCAGGTCAGGAAGGAAAAAAAATTGAAATAATTTACATTACTGGAGTTTCTATGTTGGTATATGATACCCTTTAGGTTGTTATCGTTCTCATTCAGATGAGGCATTGCATTGCAAAGCTGGAATGTACTTGAACACGGGTACACCGACACACACTTACACCTGAAACTGCAAATATGTGTTTGGGTTTTGTGTAAAGAGGGAAGAAAACGAGTTGATGGACAGGACAAAACAATGAAATAAAGACTTTGCAGACAGTGGCCTGCAAAAGTATTCACTCCCAAAGGATAATGGCACATTTAGATGAATCGTGAATGATGTAGAAACAATTTTTTTTCCAAATGAACTTGTTTATTCATAACTGGAGAGATAAAACTAAACACTGTAATAGGTGAAGGAGGTTACACTCAGGAATACCTGTAAAAAAAAAAAACACATGTACAAATCAAAATTCACTGGTTGTTAAAGTATTCAGTCCCTGAGGTCAGTACTTGGTGGAAGAACCTCTGAGTGTTTGACTTGCGCCAGACGTAATGCTTTGATTTTAGACCAAAAAGTTCAATTTTTGTCTCGTCTGACCACCAAACTTTTCTCCACATGCCTGCAGTATCATCAAGATGCTTTTTCACAAACACCGTACGAGCTTTTAGATGCGTCTTTTTCAGTAATGGCTTCTTTCTTGCCACCTGTCCATAGAGGCCAGCTTGTTGTCCATGGAGGCCAGTGTCCACATGTCCATATTGTTGAATGGAGGCAAGTGTCCACATGTCTATGGAGGCAAGTGTCCACATGTCCATATTGTTGATTGATGAACACTGACCCCCATCTCAGACATGGAGCCTTACAGATCTTCAAAGCCATTGTTGGATTTACAGAGACATCCTGAACTAGTTTCCTGCGTAACCTGGGATGGTACCATTCTCCCGGATTTAAGCTGCAACTTCAGAGTTGCTACAACAAGCCTGTGGTTGGTGTTGAGGAACTGAGCGCTCCGGTAGACCCTGCAGTTATGGATCAACCTCCAGTGACCATCTATGAGCACATGGTCAATCTCCTTTGCCACACCGCCAGCGTTGGAATACCAAGTCCAGCGATGAGTCTGTGGTCTTGAAACCATGAACCGGCCACCCCAAGTCAATGACTTCTTGCAAAGTCAAGGGACTTAGTGCTATTCAGGTTCACAGTTCTAGTCCCATGGGGACCAACACATGTCTCATAACCATCGCTATCAGTGCCAATCGATGCACTGAAATCCCCCAAGACAAAAAGAGTATCTTGCCTGGGACACTGATCAACCACAGACCCGAGCGTGGCATGGAATGTGTCTTTCAAGGTGATACTGTTACGGATTTGGAAACCTTGTGCACACAAACAGCCGAGTCCCCGTAGTTCAGTTATTTCGATAAGTATGGGTTAATAGTTAGAATCCTTCCTCTGTCTAATGGGAATTACATGTGTCGCTACGATTTATTTTTTAGCAAGGTTTTTCCTCATCACAACAACAACAACAACAACTACTACTACATCCACACAACAACGCCACCGCCCACATCGACGACCGGTCACCATTGCCCACGTGTTTTCGGCTGAAGACGTGGGCGGAGCTCCAACGCCTCAGATCGAGGCTCCGTCCCAAGGAAGGGCATGGACCGTTTCCTCCAGCCAATGGCGAAGGGCGAGCATGACACGCACGCTCCAGCCAATCGGGAGGTGACCACGAGTCATCCGACAACCCCTCGTCCAATCAGGAGGCGAGTGGGAGGAGAAGGACCCCTCCCACCTCAGAAGAGCAGAGTGGTTGTCTGGACCAGTGTTGGGCAGACAAGAGTGCGTTCTGCAGGATCGTGGCGATTGCGGCTTGGTCTGGGTCGTGGGGTCGAGTCCCACCATGGTGTTTTGTGTTGGAGCGCTCGAGCTGGGATCCCCCGTTCCCGTTCACGGGCTCCACAAGTGCGGGTACGGTGAAACCGCACGAGGTGGGGAGGTACCCGGCTCTAGGAAAATAGACCCACGAGGTCCATTTATTTTCCGTGTGTGTGTGTGTGTGTGTGGTGGTGCGTGTGCGTTGCGTGTGTGCGTGCGTGTGCGTGGTGTGGTGCGTGTGGCGTGTGCGCGTGCGTGTGTGCGTGTGTGTGCGTGTGTGCGTGCGTGTGCCGTGGTGTGTGTGTGCGTGCGTGTGTGTGTCGTGCGTGGTGTGTGCGTGTGCTGTGTGTGCGTGCGTGTGTGCGTGCGCGTGTGCGTGTGTCTGTGTGGTGTGCGTGCGTGTGTGCGTGTGTGCGTGTGTCTTGTGTGTGCTGTGCGTGCGTGCGTTGTGCGTGCGTGTGCGGGTGTGCGTGTTGTCGTGTGTCGTGTGTGCGTGCGTGGTGGCGTGTGCGTGCGTGCGCGTGCGTGTGTGCGTGCTGCGGTGTGCTGTGCGTGTGGTGCGTGCGTGTGTGCTGTTGTGTGCGTGTGCGTGTGTCGTGTGTGTGTGTGTGTGTGTGTGTGTGTGTGTGTGTGTGTGTGTGGCGCTGTCCTGAAAGTAGAATTGTTTAAGTGCCTTGAACATACCTGCATTGCTTTTAGTCGGTTTAACTCTGATCTGTGTTCCCACTCCCGATTATCGTTGTAAAATAAACTTTCTTCTTCTTCTTCTTTCGGCTGCTCCCGTTAGGGGTCGCCACAGCGGATCATCCGTCTCCATTTCGCTCTATCCTCCACATCTTCCATTGACACTCCAACCCCCGCATGTCGCGCCTCACCCATACCATGAACCTCTTCTTTGGCCTCCTCTTCTCCTCCTGCCTGGGGCTCCATCTTCAGCATCCTTCTCCCGATATACTCCGCTTCCTCCTGTGCACATGTCCAAACCATCTCAATCTCGCCTCTCTCACTTTGTCTCCAAACCGTCCTACCTGCGCAGTCCCTCAATATCTCATTCCTTATCCTGTCCATCCTGTCACTCCCAACGAGAATCGCAGCATCTTTATCTCTGCCACCTCCAGCTCCGCTTCCTGTCTTTTTGTTAGCCGCACTGCCTCCAAACCATACAGACATAGCTGGTCTCACTATCTTTAATATACTTTCTAATCCCATGGACCTGGGGGGGTCCCGTGTGCAGTGATGTGCCCAGTTCTCTTCATTTCTAAAAGTGGCACCTAGGCACATCGGAAAAATGAGGGTGGACATTCTGAATCCTGGCATAACTCCACAATTGACGTTTGAAAATTTGGTCCTGAGCGCCAAATCTGAGGCTGTAATTTGGGGGTAGGGAAACATAAAAGCTTGATTTCTCCGGCAATATTGAAGATATCACAACAATTACCAATCAAAATGTTTGTTTTTAATTGCTCTTTCAGATCCAATACAGTAATTTGACAATTTTTTGGCTAATTGGGTCACCAGAGGCAAAAGGTCACGAAAATGACCTATGCTTAAATTTGACCTTGGCTACAGAAAATGCATTTGAAGCTATGTGGATCAATTTTTTTGGAATAATTGGCAGATTCTGATGCAAGGGACTCAGCATCAAAATGATATGCATATATTGTGTATTAACCCTTTAGGGACCATGATGATATAAATGGTAATGTACACTATTTTCGATAGTGACAATTTTCTGATATTTCATAGCCTGTAAATAAGGATGCAGTCAGGTAATACCTGCATGTACATGTACATCAATGAAAAGGTATTAGCGGCTCACACATGCACTTTCATTTATTTTCAGATTATCCTCAGGGCTCGAAATGCAAGGCCAGGTGTACAATCCAGTGAAACGTTAAGTTCTGGGACAACATTCATCATTTGGCTTCAAATGTGGAGAACTGATCAGAAGCGACCGTGAGGCCAATTGGGAGCTACATCTGCAGCAGTGGCAGGCATTGCTACTCAATGTTTGCTGCGTTTGACTCTACCAACTATTTGAGATGGTCGCGTTGTTATCTAGTGACATGAGAAACCCCTGAAAACTACCCACAAGTTCACCAAGCATTCAAAGAATGGGGAATTTGGCAATGAAGCGATCGGTTGGTAATTTCAAAGCTGTTGGGGCAGACATGGCGCTGGAGGCAACTATCAATAGGTCAAGAAGAGTAGCTCAGGGATATTGGTAGCACACAGAAGAAACAGTATGTAGCAATGTGGGACATCATCATATCATGAAATGTTAGGTGTTAGTAATCTCATCGTGATCTGAGTGGAGTGAGATCAGCTACTATAGGCAGGATGTCAACTCTTCCTTCAGCAAATCAGAGACTGAATTGGGGAAGAAGAACATCCAAGCTATCTCACTGTGATGAGAACAAGGAGAACCTTTCAGAACTGACGTTCCTGAACCCAAGCTCCACAACATCATGACCCAGGAAGTTATGACGGACGTGATTCGTGACCAGTTGCTCCATGTGGAAACAACAGGGACAGAACGCTATGAAAGTTCCGGACAGAACGCTATGGAAAAGTTCCGGCAAAGAACGTCTGGTGAGAAGTCTGTCAGGTTCTTCAAAACCATTCACGGCGAATGACCTGAAGACTTTTTCAAGCTTCATGAGAAATCGGTGGCAAGGAAAGGTGGCAAGGTTTCCCAAAAAACAAAGCTGAAGATAATCTCAAGAATCGAGTGGCAGAAATTTCAAGGGCAGGGGCAGGTCTATGAGAGAGTTAATAGAGTATGATTTGGTCAGCTTCTTACTATCTATTTGATGAAGAAGGTCTGATGTCCAAGTCGATCAAGAGTGGATTGATGAATGAACTGGAAAGTAATCTAAAGGATGAAGACCAAAAGGAGCCGAATTCACCGAACCTCAGTAAGAACAGCCTACATTGTAGAATGCCATGGCAAATGTCAGGAAGATCAGTCAAAAGAACACAACACCTTTGGAGAATACTGCAGTGCCATTCTGGACTATGTTTCCAATTCATCAAGCATGCCCAGAGAATTGATTTAGTCTTTGACTCATATATAGATCTGTCAGTAAAGGACTCTGAAAGAAAGAGGCGGGAAGGACATCAGCCCATTGATATTGAACTAGTCAGCGAGGATACCCCTTTGCCAGGGAGATCGGATAGATTTGGCCAAGCAATGGAGAACAAGCACAAGCTTCAACTCTTGCTTGCCCAGCAAGCCATATCAAGGGCAAAGGGAAACCAACTGATCAGGAGATAGTAGTGAGCGGTTTTCTGATGAACTTGCATGTCTTGTTGTTCTGGCTCTTCTGATGAGGTTTCTTTTGAGCTCTGCCTTGACATTGAAGAGGCTGACAGTCCGCATCATACCTCATGCACTGCATGGCTGTAAAAGCATGGAGTAGAGAGAATAGTTGTGCTTCGGCAGACACTGATATCTTCCGTTCCTCCTTCTGTACATATGGCAAACCTCCAAGTCCAGGTTTACTTGAGTTATGGAATGAAAGCCGGTGTCCGTGATTCGACAAGACACATTCCATTCATTGCTGGCCTCGCGCATAGGTCTTGATCTTTGCAAGGTGCTTCCTGCAGTTCACACCGACAGGATGTGACTACACTAGTAAAGTTGGCACCAAACCTGCAGCAATCAAGCCAATCCTTTGTTTTGGAACAACTTTGGGATCAGCAGAAATGGGCCAACTGAGGAGGATATGGTAAAGGCGGAAAGCTATCTGGTCCAAGTGATGAAAAAGGGGATCAAGCTAACCAGTTGGACAGCCTCCGTGACCAGCAATACGCATCATAGCAAGGGCTATCCTGCACGAGTCTGCCCCTACTAGTCACGCCATTCAGTATCATATAAAAGGCATATTATGCCACACATGAGATGACGAATATTCTCAGTCTCAATGAAGACCCACTCAATCCTCTCTCCTATGGCTTTGAGGAAGATGATGAACGCTAGTGCCGGTTAGAGGTGTCAGGCAATACAGAGGAATTCGCTATTCCATTGTAATTTGTGGCAAATGTGCGACTGAAGATGGTGTTCTTGTCGCACAAAAGAAATTGCCTGTTGCACATTTTGCAAGTGTCACGTTACATATGGTGAAATTTGTTGCAAAAATCCAATTGGGTTCATGTATTCTTAGATTGTAATATTTTTGACCATTTTTGGACTGATTTTCAGAAATATCTCAGTGTTTTGGCGAAGCCAACTCTATTCTGAAATTTAGGACTTGATTTACCAATGTTTGCATGAGGTAACTGTGAAGTCACTCAAGGTAGAATGGTCCAAAAAAGTTCAGATGCAATGTTACCAATTTGCGGCATTAGAAAACGCATTTTGGAAGTAACAGTCATTTTCCGTTTGTTGTTTACTGAGATTGTATATGGTTAATTCATAATTATGCATATCATTTTGATGCTGAGTCCTTGGCTATCAGAATCTGCCAATTTATTCCAAAAAATTGATCCACATAGCTTCAAATGGCAATTTTCTGTAGCCCAAGGTAAATTTTAAGCATAGGTCATTTTTCGTGACCTTTTTGACCTCTGGTGACCTATTAGCCAAAAATGTCAAATTACTGTATTGGATCTGAAGAGCAATTAAAAACAAACTTTTGATTGTAATTTTGTTGGTGATATCTTCAATATTGCCGGAGAAATCAGCTTTTATGTTTCCCCACCCCAAATTAACAGCCTCAGATTTGGCGCTCAGGAAAATTTCAAACGTCAATTGTGGAGTTAGTGCCAGGATTCAGAATGTCCCCCATTTTCCGATGTGCCTAGGTGCCTAGTTTGAAGAAATGAAGAGAAACTTAGGGCACATCACTTTCACACGGGACCCCCCCAGGCAATAGACCTATTCCCCTTCACGCTTGCAGCTACCTCTCGTCACAAAATCACTCCTGCAACCTTCTTCCCACACTCATCCTGCTGCACTTCTTCTTTTCACTTCCTCCCCCACATCTCCGTTACGTTGGACAGTTGTCAAGTATTTAAACCAATCCACCTTCCCCACCTCAACTCCTGCAACCGCACCATAGCACGCACCTCCTCTCTCATTTACGCACATGTACTCCGTCTTACTCCTACTGACTATCATTCCCTTCTCTCCAGTGCGTACGTCCACCTCTCGAGGCTCGCCTCAGCTGCTCTACTCTCCCTACAGATCATGAATGTCATCCGCGAACCATCATCAGTCATGGAGACTCCAGTCTGATCTCGTCCGTCAACCTGTCCATCACCATTGCAAACAGGAAAGGGCTCAGAGTCGATCCTTGGTGCAATCCCACTTTTACTTAAACGGTCCGTCATTCCTCCGCACACCTCACCGGGTCACACTGTCTCATACATATCCTGTACGATCCTCACATACTTCTCCACCACTCCCGACTTCCTCATACAATGACAACTCCTTCTTGGCACCTATCATAAGCTTTCTCCAAATCCACAAACACACAATGTAACTCCTTCTGGCCTTCCTATACTTCTCCATCAACATTCTCAAAGCAAAACATCGCATCAGTGGTGCTCTTTCCTGGCATAAACCATATTGCTGCTCACAAATCGTCACCTCTCTTCTCAACCTAGCTTCCACTACTCTTTCCACAACTTCATGGTGTGGCTTAACAACTTTCACCTCTGTAATTTCCACAGCTCTGCACATCACCTTGTTCTTGAAATCGGAACCCAGTACACTTAGATTCCCACTCCTCCGCATCCTCTCACTTTCCAAATTTTATTAAACAATCTGTTACAACCCCTGCCATCTCTCCTAAGCATTCCATAGCTCCACTGGTATGTCTCTGGGCCAACCGCCTTTTCCACTTTTCATCCTCTTCATAGCAGTCCTCACTTCATCCTTACTGATCCACCCCACTTCCTGATTCTATCTCCACTCTTCCAACCTTCTCTCTCTCTCATTATCGTTGTAAATAAACCCCCCGTGTTAAATGTACCAGCTCGTTTTGTTGCTTTTCCTGCATTGGCCTTGCATGGTGCGTGTTGCAATTGGTAGGGCGTTCGTGCCGTGGATTGTTCATTGGCGGCGCGGCTCTGTAATTCCGCTCGGTTACGCCGGATCCGAGTCGGTACCTGCGACTCGGTCCGGACAGAGTCGGCCGAGGGTGTGGTTTCCCCGTAGTTGGACGACGTGGGTACTTAGGTATATTGAAATTAGGCAATTGACCCTACCCCACGCCGTCGAAGTATTGCGACCACGGTCCGCTAATGGACCTGTGACTTTCGGACTTATCCGAGACTCACGACCTAAATTCTGGGGTGTTCGGGGGAAACGACTCTACTGCTCCACCTAGTTGTCGTTTATCGCCATCGAACCCGGCCACAACAAATTGGTGTCAGTAGTGGAGATACGACCCCCTCGCCCCCATAGAAGGGTTACAGGATTCGAACCCACAAAATTGGTGTTCAGGAGTGCGATTCGGCCCTCCGCCTCCACGAAATTACGGGATTTGGATCAGGGTTATACGGAGCAACCCCCCCCCCACCCCGTTCTCTCACAAATTACGAGCGTCTAAATTATTCCAAATATGCACCATGGGGGCCAAAATGAGCTGGAACAGGTGAGTTAGAGTAGGTTTGGGGAGCCGATGGCCCAGGACACCTCCATGCAAGAAGACGTGCCCCCGAAACCAACCAGAAGTGGCAGGGCGGCGTATTGGGAGTGGCAGGGTCGGTGTATGACACCCCCCCCCCCCCCGTCAAACTCCCCCCCCCAGATTTCTGCCGGTTCCGCACACCATCATGGGGATCGGCTCCGTCATGGACATTTAACTTGGACCAGTTGGGGGAAATACTAATGCTGATGAGAGCGATATGCGGAGGATGGACGCGAATGCGCCAACGATGAACGACAAAATGGACGAGATGAAGGGGAATATGGAAAGCCGCATGGATGCGAACACGCAGGCACTGAGGGGTGATATGCGAACACAGCGAGGGGATTGCAAAGCATGGGTGAACCTAGCAGCGAATATGAAGGAGGTGGAAGGCATAATGGCGGCACCACGTGGCGGAGCGACTGAACCAACAGGGAGTACAAATTGTGTCTGTTCCGCGATGGAGATGGGCGAGGTCGGGACGACGAGAGATGCCACGATAATTGAAGGGGAAATGTGTAGGGTGAGACCCGAGGGGACAACGGAAATAATAAACGAGGTGATGGAGACGCAGGAAATAAAAGAGTCGAAAAGCCAGGAACTAACGGAAATAATAAACGAGGTGAC
>CM068961.1:118026532-118039462 GCA_035128595.1 Eptatretus atami
GAGGGGCACGAGCTAGTTAGTGGGGACGTAGCAAGCAGTGTTGGTGTGGATTGAAGAAAAGTGAAAATTGTACAATGAGTGAATGTGGGACAGCGGGCCCGAGTGTGAATGGAGCGAATGTGGAATGCATGGTGCGAATGAATGATTGGGGGGAGGAGGGAATCCCACCCAAGGGACCCCGGGGTCAGTGTAATGTTAGTTAGTAGGTTAGTTAAATTCACCAACAGGAGGTCGTTTTGTTGTTGGTGTTGAGAGAAGGCACGTAACCTCTTTGAAGGGTGCAGGAGTCCATTGACCGGCTGGGAGCGTGGCTATGGAAAGGTGAGTATTGAGAAAAGGGCACCACGGGCACCGAAGTAGTCGGCCAGAGTAGGCCAAGGGTCCAAGGGATCGGGATAGTGTAGTGGGCACGGGCGACCCTCGGAAAGGGACCCGGAGCACCAAAATGCCACGTGGGCATGGAAGGGGGCAATGCCAGGAAGGCACCCCCCCCCCACGTTCATAGGGAGCAGGTAGGCTCGGAGACAGCCTTAGGCCCGGGGTGCCGTAGTTAGAGTTCGGCAGATGGGATCCCTGCCAAGTGAGCCACGCTGCCCAGCCACGAAATTGTGCAAGGGCACAAGAGAAAATTTGCGGACTGGGCCCAAATCAATAATGGACACCAACACAGGTGACGGGAATCGTGGTTGTTAGAACCGATAGTTTAAAGAGACAGGCGTGTTGAAAAGCCCCGGGGATAGTTGAAAGTGTAATAAATGCGAGGGTAGTTCGGAAGACATGTACCCCTTCGCACTATCCATCCCTTTGCCCTCTGTAGGCTGCTGGACTCACTTTGGGAAGATTGCTGAACTCTGTGGAGGCTATTCTGAGGCTTTGTTGGGCCTCGAGGGAGGACACGAGTCTCTCCCTTATTCCCCTCCAAAAAGGATCTTAGGGGTTGGGAGTAGACGGACAGGATAGGTTAGCCGGACAAGGATAATAGGAGGGTTAGGGACAAACAATTATAAAGAAGTAGAAAAGAAAAAAATTAAATAAATTAATAAAAATTGTCTAAATTTTGTTGTTTTGTTGTTGCAAACTAAGGGAGTGGGTATGGACAGAGACAGGCAAAGGCGATAGGTTGGGGGGGAGGGGGGGAGACAGTAGGGTAGGTCCGAGCCTGTTTCCGGAGCGGCCGGCACCACCGCACTCCCTCTCCAGAACGTCACGGACCAGACCAGAGGCCGGCCAGCTTCATATGCCGGCCTGTTGTGCTGCATCTCCTGGTCCGCGTTTGCTTTGCCTTGCCTCACTTGTCTGCCATTGCCTTGACCCGATGCCTGCTTGCCCTTGGTTGCATTGCCCCTGCGTCACCATCTCACCATGTGTGCCAGGCCCATCTTCCAGTATTTTGCAAGGACTGTCCTGCAGGCAGCCACTCCAAGGACTGCGTTTGTGCAGCCCATGAATCCATTTTTTGTGTTTTGTGTTCATTCCTGCACCAATGACTTTTTCTTCCTTCCAGAGATCACAGGTCCTGGGCCATGGTTAGTGTAAATAGATAAGGTAAAATTGTAAATATTTTGCAACCCACCTGTTGTTTGTGTTAGCACCGACAATTTAGTTAAGTTGTCCGTGTGAGTCTGTTAGTTTAGTTACGTAGCGCACTAGGTTATTTATTTTTGGGACATGTATACAAATGTCGCACTCAGGGATCCGTAGGTAAAATGTACTAGGGGAAAAACCTACACCTGCGTGGCACACGAAAATTTGACGACTCGGGACGAGTCTGTAAAAAGGGGAGGGGGTAGTGTTACGGATTTGGAAACCTTGTGCACACAAGCAGCCAGAGTCCCCGTAGTTCAGTTATTTCGATAAGTATGTGTTAATAGTTATAATCCTTCCTTCTGTCTAATGGAAATTACATGTGTGCGCTACGAGTTATTTTTTAGCAAGGTTTTTCCTCATCAACAACAACTACTACTACATCCACTACAACAACGCCACCGCCCCACACTCGACCGGTCGCCATTGCCCACGTGTTTTCGGCTGAAGGTGTGGCGGAGCCTCCAATGCCTCAGATCGAGGCTCCATCCCAAGGAAGGGCATGGACCGTTTCTTCAGCCAATGAGCGAAGGGCGAGCATGACACGCACGCCAGCCAATCGGGAGGTGACCACGAGTCATCCGACAACCCCTCGTCCAATCAGGAGGCGAGTGGGAGGAGAAGAGACTCCTCCCACCTCAGAAGAGCAGAGTGGTTGTCTGGACCAGTGTTGGGCAGACAAGGGTGCGTTCTGCAGGATCGTCGGGCGATTCGGTCTGCGGCCTTTGTGCGGAGTGCGGCTTGGTCCTGGGTCATGGGTTCGAGTCCCACCATGGTGTTTTGCGTTGGAGCGCTCGAGCTGGGATCCCCGTTCCCGTCCACGGACTCTGAGCTCACAAAGTTCGGATCTGCTGAAACCGCACGAGGCGGGAAGGTCCTGGCTCTACTGAAAATAGACCCACGAGGTCCATTGCGTGTGGTGTGTGTGTGTGGTGTGTGTGTGTGTGTGTGTGTGTGTGTGTGTGAGTGTTGTGTGCTGTCCTACAATAGAATTGTGTAAGTGCCTTGTACATACCTGCATTGCTTTTAGTCAGTTTAACTCTGCTCTGTGTCTCCCCCCCCCCAATTATCGTTGTTAAATGTACCAGCTCGTTTTTCTGTGCTTTCCTCCATTGGCCTAGCATGGTGCGTGTTGCAATTGGTAGGGCCGTTCGAGCCGTGGATTGTTCATTTGGTCTGGCGCGGCTTTGGTAATTCCGCTCGGTTATGCCAGATCCGAGACGGTAATAGCGACTCGATTCGGAGAAAATCGGTCGAGGGTGTGGTTTCCCCTGTAGTTGGACGACGTGGGTATTTAGGTATATTGAAATTTGGAATTAACCCTACCCACGCCGTCTAAATTTGGCGACCATGGTCCGCTAAGGGACCCGTGACCTTTCGGAATTATCCGAGAGTCACGACCTAAATTCCGGATGTTCGGTGGAAACGACTCTACTGCTCCACCTAGTGGTCGTTTATCGCCACCAAACCCGGCTCACAACAATATCACTCACCTCAGGCGGAGCATACACAGAGACCAGCAAAATGACACCCAAGGAGTGACGAATCTTAGTCTCATAATACACTTGTTGACCGGTGTTACTCAATTATCATTGGAGTCAGCTTATTGGACACAGCTACAGCAACTCCTTGGAAATGGTAACCATCAGAGCGACCAGACCAATAGTAGGTGTAACCACTCAACAAGGTCTCACCAATATCCGGTCTCCGAACCTCAGAAGTGCTGCGATACCGATGTTCAGACGCTTAACTCAGATGATAACAGAGACAGGTGATCATCCTCTCTTCGGGATAGGACATTCCAGGCACACCCGAAGGGACCGCCTCAGGTTAACCCAAGGAGACCGCCGTCTGGTGACGCACCTCAGCACCACTCCGACACACTCTCCCGCATCTGACCCGGGAATGTTACCCCGTGGTTTTCCTCCTGTCCTCAAAGATTGGGGGTCCTGAAGGCTTTGCCCTAATCCCATCATCTGGTTAGCTGCCCTGCGAAAGGAAGCTGCACAGGAGGTACTCCCACGGAGTGGGTTTTCAGAATATAAACAATTTTTGGAGAAGCACTCCAGAAAAAGTATGTCTTACACTCACTATAATTATGGATGACTACTTAGGAGAGAAAAGTTGTCGGAAGCTTCATAAATGACGATTTGGGTTTTGTATCAGGATCTGTTGCTCTCGATGGTGAGACCCAGCACATCATGGGCACAGGAAAGTTTTATCAAAGTACATTTTAAACCTTATCTGTATTCCACTCTTTTGTTTAGAAATATATACAAAAATAAGGACTTACAGATGGAATGTCTTTCCACATGCACGGAATTGTGTGCAGTTTATCGACGCACAAACTGCCGTTTTACTACAAATGAAAGGAAACCACGTTAGAAAATGCGTCGTGTTTGCATTGTTGGTTGCATGCAAGCTTCAAGATGGCATTCGGTGACTTCATCCCGACCTCTATCCAGCACCCTCTACCAGCCGCGACCCTCTATCCAGCTCGACCCTCTATCCAGCTCGACCCTCTATCCAGCCCGACCCTCTATCCAGCCGACCTCTATCCAGCTCGACCCTCTATCCAGCCCGCCCTCTATCCAGCCGACCCTCTACCAGCTCGACCCTCTATCAGCTCGACCTATCCAGCCCGACCCTTATCCAGCCCGACCCTCTATCCAGCCCGACCTCTATCCAGCCCGACCCTCTATCCAGCCGACCCTCTAATCCAGCCCGACCTCTATCCAGCCCGACCCTCTTATCCAGCCCGACCCTCTATCCAGCTCGACCCTCTATCCAGCTCGACCCTCTATCCAGCCCGACCCTCTATCCAGCCCGACCTCTATCCAGCCCGACCCTCTTCCAGCCCGACCCTCTATCCCAGCCCGACCTTTCTACGCTCCAGCCGACCCTCTATCCAGGCCGACCCTCTATCCAGCCGACCTCTATCAGCCTGACCCTCTATCCAGCTCTAACCCTACTGTCCCACTCGACCCTCTTGTCCAGCTCGACCCTCTTCCAGCTCGACCCTCTGTCCAGCCGACCTCATGCAAGCCCGACCCTCTATCCAGCTCGACCTCATCAGCCCGACCCTCTATCCAGCCCCGACCCTTTATTCCAGCCCCGACCCTCTATCCACACCCGACTCCAGCCAGCTCGACCCTCACAGCTCGACCTCAATCCAGCTCGACCCCTCTATCCAGCTCGACCCTCTATCCAGCCTCGACCCTCTAATTCCAGCCCGACCCTCTATCCAGCTCGACCTCTATCCAGCCGACCCTCTATCCAGCCGACCTCTAATCAAGCCCGACCCTCTATCCGCCCGACCCTCTATCCAGCCGACCTCTATCCAGCCCGACCCTCTATCCAGCTCGACACCTCTATCCAGCCCGTACCCTCTATCCAGCCGCGACCCTCTATCCAGCCCGACCCTCATCCAGCCCGACCCCTATCCAGCTCGACCCTCTATCCAGCCGACCCTTATGTACAGCCCGCTCTCTAATCCAGCTCACCGTCACCACCACCCTATCCAGCCCGACCTTTATCCAGCCCGACCCTCTAGCCAGCTCGACCCTCTAGCCAGCTCGACCCTCTTCAGCTCGACCCTCTATCCAGCTCGACCCTCTATCCACCCGATCCTCATCCAGCCCGACCCTCTATCCAGCCGCCCTCATCCAGCTCGACCTCTATCCAGCCCGACCCTCTATCCAGCCCGACCCCTCTATTCAGCCTGACCTCTATCCAGCCCTGACCCTCTACCAGCCCGACCCTCTATCCAGCCACCCTCTATCCAGCCGACCCGCTATCGCAGCCCGACCCTCTATCCAGCCCGACCCTCTATCCAGCCCGACCTCTATCCAGCCCGACCCTTATTCCAGCCCGACCCTCCTAATCCAGCCCCGACCCTCTATCCAGCCCGACCCTCTATCCAGCCCGGACCCTCTATCCAGCCCGACCATCTCCACTTCACTCATTCACCGCACCTCTATCCAGCTCGACCTATCCAGCCGACAACTTATCCAGCCCGCCCTCTATCCAGCCCGACCCTCCTATCCAGCACGCCTCTCAGCCGCTCCGCCCCTCTATCCAGCCGACCCTCTAATCAGCGCGACCCTCTATCCAGCCCGCCCTCTATCCAGCCCGACCCTCTATCCAGCCCGACCCTCTAGTCCAGCTCGACCCTCTTCCGCTTGACCCTCTATCCAGCCCGAACCCTCTATCCAGCCGACCTCTATCTAGCTCGACCTCACTCTGCCGGCCCTTTATCCAGCCCAATCCTCTATCCAGCCGGACCCTCAGCCAGCTCGACCCTCTATCCAGCTCGACCCTCTATCCAGGCCTCTGATCCCTCATATCCAGCTCGACGCCTCTATCCAGCCGACCTCTATCCACCGACCTCTATCCAGCCGACCACCCTCTATCCAGCCCGACCCCTCCCCAGCTGACCCTCTATCCAGCCTCGACTCTATCCAGCTCGACCATCTATCCAGCTTGACCCTCTATCCAGCCCGACCTCTATCCAGCCCGACCCTCTAATCCAGCCCGACCCCTCTATCCAGCCCGACCCTCCTAGCCAGCCTCGCCCGTCTATCCAGCTGCACTCCTCTATCAGCTCGACCTCTATCAGCTCGACCATCAATCAGCCCGACCCTCTATCCAGCCCGATCCTCTATCCAGCCGACCTCTATCCAGCCGACACTCTATCCAGCTCGACCCTATCCAGCCCGACCCTCTATCCAGCCCGACCTCTATCCAGCCCGACCCTCTAGCAGCTCGCCCTCTATCAGCTCGCTCCTCTATCCAGCTCGACCCCTATCCAGCTCGACATCAATTCCAGCCCGACCCTCTATCCAGCCCGATCTCTATCCGCCGACCTCTATCCAGCCGACACTCTATCCAGCCCGACTCTATGTCCAGCCCGACCCTCTATCCAGCCCGACCCTCTATCCAGCCCGAACCCCTCCTTCTATCCAGCCCTTACCCTCATCCAGCCCGACCTCTATCCAGCCGACCTCTACCAGTCCCGAACCTCTATCAGCTCCGACCCTCTATCCAGCTGACCCCTATCCAGCTCGACCCTCTATCCAGCCCGACCTTATCGACCTCTATCCAGCCCGACCCTCTATCCAGCCCGACCCTCTATCCAGCTCCGACCTTCTATCCAGCCCCGACCCTCTATCCAGGCCGACCCTCATCCAGGCGACCCTCTAATCCAGGCCGACCCTCTATCCAGCTTGCCTCATGCCAGCTCGACCCTCTGTCCAGCTCGACCTCTGTCCAGCTCGACCTCTGTCCAGCTCGACCCTCATCGAAGCCCGACCCTCTATCCAGCTCGACCTCAATCCAGCCCGACCCTCTATCCAGCCCGACCCTTTAGCCCCGACCCTCTATCCAACCCGACCTCCAGCCAGCTCGACCTCCACAGCTCGCCCTCATCCAGCTCGACCTCTAATCCAGCTCGACCCTCTATCCAGCCCGACCCTCTATCCAGCCGACCCTCTATCCAGCCTGCGACACTCTATCCAGCGCGACCTCTATCCAGCGCGACCCCTCTATCAGCCCGACCCTCTATCCAGCCCGACCCCTTACCAGCCGACCCTCTATCCAGCCCGACCCTCTATCCAGCTCGACCTCTATCGCAGCCCGACACCCCTCTATCCAGCCCGACCTTCTATCCAGCCCTACCCTCTATCCAGCTCGACCCTCTATCCAGCTCGACCCTCATGTAGCCGGCTCTCTATCCAGCTCAACCGTCAATCCAGCCCGACCTTTATCCAAGCACACGACCCTTACCAGCCCGAGACCCTCTAGCCAGCTCGACCCTCTATCCAGCTCGACCCTCTATCCAGCTCGACCCTCTAATCCAGCTCGACCCTCTATCCAGCCCGCCGTCCTCATCGCATCCGCGACTCTATCACAGCCCGACCTCCTATCCAGCCGACCCTCTATCCAGCCGACCCTCTATCCAGCCCGACCCTCATTCAGCCTGACCCTACTATCCAGCTGACCTCTATCCAGCCCGACCTCTATCCAGCCCGACCCTCTATCCAGCCCGACCCGCTATCCAGCCCGACCCTCTATCCCAGCCCCGACCCTCTATCCACCCGCCCGACCTCTATCCAGCCCGACCCTATATCCAGCCCGACCCTCTATCCAGCCCCGACCCTCTTCCAGCCGACCCTCTATCCAGCCCGACCCTCTATCCAGCCCGACCCTCTATCCACCCGCCAGCTCGACCCTCATGTAGCCCGACCCTTATCCAGCTCGACCGTCATCAGCCGACCCTTATCCAGCCCGACCCTCTATCCAGCCCGACCCTCTATCCAGCTGACCCTCCAGCCAGCTCGCACCTCTATCAGCTCGACCTCTATCCAGCTCGACCTCTATCCAGCCCGACCCTCTATCCAGCCCGACCCTCTATCCAGCTCGACCGCTCTCTCCAGCTTGACCCCTCTATCCAGCCCGACCCTCTATCCAGCCCGACCCTCTATCCAGCTCGACCGCACTCTAGCCCGGCCCTTTATCCAGCCCAATCCCTCTATCCACCTGACCCTCCAGCCAGCTCGACCCTCTCCACTCGACCCCTATCAGCTCGATCCTCTATCCAGCTCGACCCTCTATCCAGCTCGATCCTCTATCCAGCTCGACCCTCTATCCAGCCCGACCCTCTATCCAGCCCGCGACCTCTATCCAGCTCCGACCCTCTATCCCAGCTCGACCATCTATCCAGCTCGACCATCTTATCCAGCTTGACCTCTATCCAGCTATCCCCGACCCTCTATCCAGCCCGACCCTCTATCCAGCCCGACCCTCTACCAGCCCGACCCGCACTCGCCCCTCTATCCAGCTCGCTCTATCCAGCTCGACCCTCTATCCAGCTCGACCATCAATCCAGCCCGCCCTCTATCCAGCCCGACCTCTATCCAGCCGACCCTCTATCCAGCCGACCTCTATCCAGCTCGACCCTCATCCAGCCCGACCCTCTATCCAGCCCGACCCTCTATCCAGCCCGACCTCTACCAGCCTCGCCCCTCTATCCAGCTCGCCCTCTATCCAGCTCGACCCTCTATCAGCTCGACCATCAATCCAGCCCGACCCTCTATCCAGCCCGATCCTCTATCGATCCGACCCTCTATCCAGCCGACCTCTATCCAGCCCGACCCTCTATCCAGCCCGACCCTCTATCCAGCCCGACCCTCTATCCAGCGCCGACCCGTCTATCCAGCCTTCCGACCCTCTATCCAGCCCGACCCTCTATCCAGCCGACCCTCTATCCAGCCGACCCTCTATCCAGCCGACCCTCTATCCAGCCGCACCCCTATCCAGCCGACCCTCTATCCAGCCGACGTCCATCCAGCCGACCCTCTATCCACCAGCCCGACCCTCTATCCAGCCCGACCCTCTATCCAGCCGACCCTCTATCCAGCCCGACCTCTATCCAGCCCGACCCTCTATCCAGCCCGACCCTCTATCCAGCCCGACCCTCTATCCAGCCCGACCCTCTATCCAGCCCGACCCTCTATCCAGCCCGACCCTCTATCCAGGCCCGACCCTCTATCCAGCCCGACCCTCTATCCAGCCCGACCCTCTATCCAGCCCCCGACCGCTCTATCCAGCCCGACCCTCTATCCAGCCCGACCCTCTATCCAGCCCGACCCTCTATCCAGCCCGACCCTCTATCCAGCCCGACCCTCTATCCAGCCGACCCTCTTTCCAGCCCGACCCTCTATCCAGCCCGACCCTCTATCCAGCCCGACCCTTTATCCAGCCCGACCCTTTATCCAGCCCCGACCTTATCCAGCTCGACCCTCTATCCAGCTCGACCCTCTATACCAGTCCAGCCCCGACTCTATCCAGGCCCACCGTCCCTCTAATCCAGCCAGCATAACAGAGATCAGTGGGATGGACTGACTGAAGGACATTGTTACACCTTTAACAGGTGATGTCGACTTCGTCAAAGATGAGTTAAAAACCAAAAACGTGTCGACTGGGTGAGTAAGGTAAGAAGGGCTGGTAAATGTGTGCGTGTGCGTGTGCGCGTGCGTGCGTGCGTGCGTGTTGTTAAGTCTGACTTCTTTCTTGGGACTCTGGTGCAGTAATTGGTATTTATTTTGATTTGAAAGAAAACAAGTTTTCTCCCCTCTGTTATTCCTGATATATCTTCTCTCAATTTACATTCTCCCCCTTCCATGTGTGTGTTACATCGATGGCCTCTTCCATTCATAACGTGAAACACACCCTCAAAAAAGAAGAATGTTATCGACGAAGAGTTTAAATTTTTACAGCACTTAAACTTTCTGAAGAATCGAGACTTGATAACGCGAAGAACATTTGGCCAAAATGGACAAATCCTATGGAAAGGACATTGTCGGTTGTGTTAACGACCAGGAAAGCCATATCCACCGTGGGCCGCAAGATACATTTAGTGAAACAAGTTGGTGTGTGGTCAGCTTGTTCTTTTGCACCACAAGCATAAAGGAAAAGTCTGTTCAGCACTGCCCTCAATACCACCACGAAACGGAAACCCCCGAGGGGCAAGACCTTCATTTGTACAGAAACTGCTTTTCTTCAAACAGGGTCCTGTGCAGGTGAAACCTTCATACTTGGATGACCAGTTCTTGAGAGAGATCTCCCAGTTCTGCTCATTGTGTGAGTACCGTATTGCGTTATACCTTCTTTCGTTCTTTTTGCTTATAGCAGCTAAACGTCATGACCATGGGATGGTAGAGAGGTACCGATAGTGCAAATTTGAGCTGTTTCGTGTAGGTTCGATTCCAGAGCAGACTATCTCTGCAAGTGAAGCATCAATCAAAGACAGTGTGCCATCCCTCATGTGGATGTTAAGTTGAGAAGTGCTGACAGCCTATATTTCCATGAATTTGACTTTTGATCTTCCAACGTTGTTTGCCAGGACGGTTGGTAGTTGTGAACACTTGGCTGAAGTTTGAAATGTCTTTTTTCATGTCTTATTGGAGAAAATGCGTTTGAGGATGGCTTGGAGTGATGATTGTGTACATGCACCTTCCGTCCTGCCTCCTTTCTTGCTTTCTTGATGACTTGTCATCCGTCAGTTTATATTGATCTTATTCATTTTCCTTCCTGCTTCCAGATCTCCTTTTGGATAAGTGCTTGGAATGCGTGAACTGAAATGACCCAGATAAAACGAGGAATGTGACGTTGAAATTTAATTTTTAACTTTGTGTACAAAGTTGAAGCAAGAATGTCGTTTGCTTGTAAATGTATGAAATACAGCGAGCGATGTGGAGGTAGACATATCAGGAAAGAGTCACTTCCCTATCTGGGTTTAGAAACGGTGGAACGAAGTAGGGAGGCTTGTTACCACACCCCTCACCCCCCCCCCCCCAGCTCCCCATCCCCAGCCTCCCTCCTCTGTCTGTCCTTTGTCGACAATCGTCACTCTGTGATCGAGCAACAACTTTATTTCAATTGAATGTTATATTTTGAACACCGTAGAGCACTCACTCTTCGGAACATGAATTGGAAAAGAAACCTGAATTTTGTATGTGCTTTGGCTCCGAACTTGGCGAACTGGACAGAATTTCGTCCCGATAGTACGTGCGCAGAGAGAACTAAAGTAATTATTTTGTCTGTCCACCTGGCAGTGAAAAAAAACTGAAAATCATTTGTAGCAAAAAAGCGTAGTTTTTAAGGACATCACAAAGGACACAAACAACAGGCACAAATAACGAATGTCACGCGTTAAATAAAGTGGTGCAAAAGATGCTGTGTCAACGACGGTAAACTTCCGAAGAAATGTTTTTGTTTTCTCCAACAGTTAAAACTTCTATTTGCTTTTAATTGTGGTATATACTTGAACACGGTGGAACACAAATCACCTTTTGGCCTTCCATTTTGCAGTACTTGGAAAAATAATCTTACACCATTTTACATCATTTCGACCAATCAAATGTGCTGCTCGCCCTCTCAGTGTTGGGGTATATCGAGATTCAGACAAAATTGTGGCTCGTAGGAAATATCAATTGTGCACAAAAATGCAAAACAAGGGTTTACGATCCATACAATGATGTCAAGACACACAACACACAAACATCTATGGAGTATAATTGTGACATCCAGAATATACATTTTCAGAAAATAATATGCAAACTTCACCCATCCAGAGGGTACACTATGAGTATGTTTATGAGTTTGTATCTTGGATGATTATTTTGAGTATTTGTATAGGATTAAACGGATGGAGTCTCCGTGATCCTCCATACAAAGGAAGTGTACCAGCGTCCTGATGATTGGCATTCAGGCGTGAACCCAGCTGTGACTAATTTATATGTTTATATGTGTATATATATATATATATATATATATTGTTACGGGTACTGAGTGTATTATGAGGGAGTTAGTCCTCGTTTCTCCTTGGAAGAACCAGACATGGGGCCACCGCTCACAATTAACTTCCTGGTACGGTGGGATGCTTAACAACCACAAACGCCAATCAGTTAATCACGATTTCCAGTGTCCACCGTCTAATTTTCCATTTAACTAGAGGTCACGTGGCCTCATAACCGGGGAACGTGCCCTAAGCGATGCACCAATATTATCTTGATTAGATCTTAAGTAAGGCGGCCGAGGGTTTACCACTGGTGCATGCTGACTATGACAGGTCAATTAGTTTGGGAACTACCTCCCAGTCGATCTAGGTTCAGACAATGCTGGATCAATGGAAGGAAATGACAAGCACGGATAGGTTGAAATGTCAACAAGGAATTTATTATTAAGAAAAATATATAAACTGAAGAACTTTTTATTTCCTTGTGGTTTAAATGGATAAATTCGAATCAATCAAAATAATCTCAAACAAATAAGGAATTCAACAAGCAGTTATAGAACAAGTTCAAATTGCGAACATACCCCATGGGAGTTCATTCGTACAACTCACAGGTAAGCGATAGCATGGACAACAGATAGATTTGAAATTTAAGATTTTCATCGCATCAGAAAAAGAAACCCAGAACACCTCACAAGAGTGAGGCTAGTTTCATGTCATCATTTGTGACTTAATTTTGCGTTGGGCATCACCCAGCGCATTTAATATATTTTTTTAAAGAAAATGGGCCGAAAGGGCCGTTTCTCGTCCCAAAGGGAGGGAATCACACTTTGGGCTCAGTTAATGCCTGGGGAATGGTCTCTAGAATATACCTGTCAAGTTTGGTTCAGTATCGTTCACTAATAACCAAGAAATAACAATTTTAAGAAAATGGGCCAAAATGGGTCGTTCCTCGGCCCGAAGGGCGGCAATCGCACTTTGGGCTCAGTTAATGCCTGCAAATATGTGTCTAGTATATACCTGTCAATTTTCATCGAATTCTGTTCACGAAT
>CM068961.1:118055202-118065878 GCA_035128595.1 Eptatretus atami
ATAGTACAGGTTTACATGGTACCCGTAGCAAGTCACAGATCTAATCTGACCTGACCCGACATCAAAAAAGTCTCCAATGACCCAAAAGACTGAGTGGAACAAAAAGACCCCGAGGACTAAAAAGCCTCCTAAGACCCTTTAAACCGCTTAGACCTTTACACCATGTTGACCCCTCACACCCTTCAGATAGATTAGACAGCTTAGCCCCTTGACCATTGAGACAACTTGAACCTTTCAAATAAATATAATATCACCAATATTACAAATAAATTTGTACAAAAGAAATGTTTGTATTATGATTGGTGCAAATCATGTCAACACAGCAAATCTGTGACGTCAATCGCTGCAACAACATGTGGAGAGGTTAGCGTAGCGAGCTGATACACACGAGTTTATTTATAAAAACAAAAATCTCAGTGAAGCCGTGAGTGAAGCCGTGAGTGAAGCCGTGAAGCCTATGTCTCTTAATTATGTACTGTTTGAATGTTATTTGCATCCTGACTACGTCTATTAATTACATACTATTGGAACGTACCTTAAAAACTTTCGATCCTTTCGACTGCTGAGACCCCTTAAACCTTTGAAGACCCTTTAAAACCCTTTAATTGCTATTAGACATTTACATCTGTTAGACCCCTCTATACCTTTAGACCCCTTGACACCCATAAGACCCATAAGACTCCCAAGACCATTAAGACCCTCCCCCCAAGAGTCTTAACACTCTGAAGACCCCTAAAGACCATTAAGAACCTCAATACCCTGAAGGCCCCAAAAACCCTTAAGACCCCCCAAGACCCTTTAGACCCCAAAAACCCTTAAGACCTCCCAAGACCCTTTAGACCAGTAAGACCCCCCAATGTCTTTAAGACCCCTTAAGACCTCTTTTACCTGTAAGACCTTTCGAGCTTTAGACCACTTAGACCTTTTTAGACCCGTTTTACATGCTTGAGAGATTAGACCCATTCAATTCAACCCTATAGAGCCTAACTATTATTGGAATGTACCCTTTATACCTTTAGCCCATCTCTAACCTTGAAGGTGTACACCATGCAAACATCTACAGTCTTATTGCAGATCACAGACTACACTTTTTTCAGCAAGTAATGTGCAAACTCGACCCGCTCATGGGATGGGTACTCTGCTAGTTAGTGTGTATAAGTCGTGGTGGGGCTTTGGATCAGATCATTGGATCAGATCAGATAAAAACATTGGATCAGATCAGTGGCCTGGCGGAGCTTTGGTCAGATCAAAGACCTGATCTCTTGCCTTTGAAAATTCAGAAATCCTTTTTATTTTGGTTAATATGATTTATTTTGTTATTTTCCGGTGTGTGGTGTGTCCGTGTGTCGAGTGGTATGTCCTGGTTATAAGTCCACCCCACTCCTCGGTGCTGTAACAGGGTGAGCAGAGGTGTATCATGGCGTGCCGGTTAACAGGGCTATGGCATCATCAAAGTCAAGGATCACAATGAACTCAGGTACAGGGCGTGAGCTGATAACAGCACCTGAATCTTCTCTTGAGTGCTCACCTGGGGAGAATTTGCAGCACTCCCAGGTGAAGGTCGTTTCCACAGAGAACAAAGCACGAGTTGAAAAGACCCTTCCCATGTCCTTTTTCTCAAGCTGTGCAGGGCAAGGTGTCTGCCTACAAACGTTCATCTGTATGTCTACAAGCGTCAGTTCATGATCGAGGAACAACATTTCAATTGAACGTTACATTTTGAACATGAATCGGAAAACGAACCTGTAGTTTAGCAATACTTTGTCTCTGAATTTGTCCCGATCAAGCATGTGCAGAGAGGAGTGAGATGATTTTTTTTTTTACTCTGTCTGCTTGTCTGTCAAACAAAATTGAAAATCATTCCAAACAGGAAACACTGTTTTTAAAGATGTCATAAAGGACACAAACAACAGACACGTAACATGTTAGAACAGGTGATGTAATAGACACTGGGTAAAACAGCAGTAAAACCCAGAATCAATTTATTTATGTAGCCTAGGTCTTCATCCTTAAGAGGGAAATCCTCAGAATGTCTTAGCAATAAGTTCTTCAATTCACTCTGTTGTTCAGGGTTGCCCCCAACATTGCCTCCATCGAAGATCAAACTGTGTTCCTCGTCAGTCATATATCCTCTTGGGCTGTCAACGGTCACCTGCTCAATGCTGACTGAGATGCGCTGAAACTGTATCTCACACCGGTTATCACACTCTGGGGTAGCCTAAGACAGTACGCCCAACTGTTTTCTCGGATGAAGCCACACATCCTCCTGTGAAAAGTTGGTAACCTGCACTGGGAACAAATGTTTGTGAGTCTATACGAGCATTGGAACAACCAAAAGACATCCTGGCAGCAGTGTGTTCCCCGGCTCCAACCACATCCTGTTACTGTCCTCTATCCTGTTCCTCCGTCCTCTTGCCTTTAAAGACACACCAGACGCTCGCTGCAGGTACATGCACACTGCACAGCATCCTTGCCTGCAACTCTAGCCATAGTGCTCTTCTCAGTGAGCCCACACTTCTGTGCCTGCTGAAATACTTCTCTCCAGTCAGGACTCAAATCCGTATTGATATAGGATTCAAACTCGGCTTGAACCAACTGACGACACTTACTGATGATGTTCATGCCAACTAGACTGGGAACATTTGTCTTCAAACGTTGGGGTTCCTCAATCACCAAGAATCCACACTTAGCTAGTACCATTCCCATCGTCTCTAGTTCAATTCCAGATAGCGAAGGTAGGGTATCTCCAGACCATTTGCTGCTGTGATCCTGAGCCACCCTGATGTAGACCGCGCATCTTCGTCACAACCCAGTAGAGGTGTTCTTTAAAGAAACTCTCAGTGATCGTGCTAATCTGACTATCTGTATCCAGTAAGCAAGAAGCTGTGACCCCTCCTATTTCAATGTCAACCACCGGTTTATTTTTCAGTCGGTCCCGACTCGTGTCTGCACCTGGACCTATGTTCTGCCCACACACTATTTGGATCATCACAACCGAGACGGTTGGATCTTCCTGCAGTTCAGAACTCTTAGAGGCTCCATTCCCTTGTTCATTGCATCTCCTTGCAATATGCCTAACACCTCTTCACTTGAAGCATATTGGCTTGCCATCTTCTGTTAACCTAGGATGTGCTTTGCGTGCTTCATTTCTTTCGCTAGGTTCTTTCGCTTCTTGTGTGGCCAGATCCCTGACTGCTTTGGTGAGTTACCAATCACTCGTCCCTGGTCTGCAATTACTCCAATGACATCATCAATTGGAGCGGTTTTCTCTTGGTTTGCATTTACTACCGTACAATGTGCACTTGAGACAGAGTCTGGGGTAAGGAATAAAATTCCTACTCCTAACAACCTCAGTATGGCAAGGCCATTCCTCTTCCTCCTGAGCCCAGAAGATGGCTTCATTATGGACCTGAATGAGAGAAGCCTGTGGTTCTTCTATGACATGTTTCCGGAGTTCCCTTCTCAAGGAAACATACCCAATCCCTTCTACAAACTGGTCTCTTAGGGCGACACTCTCATCTGGGACTGCGTCACCTGCCTGTCTTTACAGAGTCTAAAATGTGTGCCAATGCATGTGAGTAATCAAGTAGATTCTCTTCCCTCCTGTTTGCAACTATAGAATGACTGAAGCAGTTGTGAGACACAACACTTTCCTTCGAAAGTGTTTCTTCATATGTATTTCTTTGTGGATAGGGATGCAGGTGGAAGCTGATATTCCCAGTTAACATATTTTCTTTCTCTCTCTCTGCTCTCCTCTTTCTCCTCTCTCTCTCTCCATTCTGTCTGTCTGTTCCTCTCTCTTCTCTCTTTCTCTCTCTCTCTCTCTCTCTCTCTCTCTCTCTCTCTCTCTCTCTCTCTCTCTCTCTCTCTCTCTCTCACCATCACCCCCCTTTTCTCTCTCCTTTCCACTGCAGGCTATTTCACCGATATCTCATGAGAATGCGATGTGCTCAAGTCCTGGTTTTCACAACCATCAGCCTTGTAGCTGTGTTTGGCTCTGCCCTTCCGACTGCACTTTATCCATTCTTCCCTCAAGAGGTACGTTATTTTGGGATCAAAAGACATTTATTCTACTTAACCACCCTTTTTGCTATTTTTTCCCCCCATTTACACACTGATGAAGGATTGACATGCATTGAGATGCATCATTTAAGGCTGTATACACTCTGCCACTTCAAATAACTTTTAAAAAACCAACTGCACAACGTTTGAGCACAAAAAATATATTGTCCTTTTACATACATAAATATATAAATGATCCCTCAATGACCTTATGTACGCACATGTAATGGGTTACCCGCTGCCTTGTAAAAGGTCATCACACAGTGGAGACAACAAAGTTCCAGGATTACACTTTTTTTCTCTCTTCAAGAGCGAGGTTAAATTGAAAGTGGGGTAACAATTGGACACAAGTGGGAATGAGAGAGCACGAGAGAACACTAAACATCAAGTAAGATGGTTTGGTTCGGAAAGATGGTCACTCTATTCTTTCCCATTCTTCCCTCCAGGCTTTCAAAACAGCTGTTCACCACCACCTCATCATCCCCATCCAAATCCTCGATATTTTCTACCCCGATAATCCACCCAAGCCCACTTCCTTCAATTCCCCTGCTTTCCTTCCTGAAAGTCCCTGTAATGTCCATCTCTCTTCCCATGTTCCCCGTCCCATCCCCATCCCTCTCCTTCCACAGATCTCCTAATGTGTCTGTTCCCCACCGTTTTGTCCCTCCCACTCCGCCCCTCTTGTCTCATGCCCCTTGCTGTGCGTTGTGTGTATCTCTCATACGAGCCTCGACATGGTATACAAAAAAAAAAAAAAAAGGTTAATGGGGGTAATGAAAACCATGGGTCCGAATTTGAGGTGACAAGCGATGGTGGTGCACTGCTTGCTTGAAGTCCTGGAGGGAAGAATGGAGGTAGAACAGCATCTGGAAGGTGGTTCCATAGACGGAGGAAGCGAGGAACAAAGGAGTTGAAGTGTGTAGTCAGCTTGGATTTTAGAAGGAGAGGTTAATGGAAGAACGCATGCATCCTGGAGAGTTGCTGGAGAGGGTCGGAGGACAGAGTGCAGAGGGAGCAATTATGGAGGTATTAGAGCTGTGGCGAATTTGAGAACGAGTGATATTAAAAGAGGGACCCCTCCCCCACCGGTAGAACAAATCACACCATGGTTTCTTTTGTAGGTTATTATATGGGATGACCGAAAAGTGATGGTCATGAAGTTGCCGGAATTGGTGGCGGGTATGTTTTTCAGGATGGTTTCCATGGGAACCCTCAAAAATTACTGTATCACCTAATGAACAAGAAATGACCACAGTTTCATTACTTTTCAAGATAGGGAAGAAATTTTGGTATCAAATCGATCAGCATGGAAGAGGTCATCAGATATGCTCATTTACTCATTTGCATATTCGTTATTTGATGGAATTTGCATTTTCCTGTGAAAATAGAGTTATACCTAATAGAAGAAATCTCACTTGTGAGGAAGAAGTTCACGAGGGAGAATGAGGATGCAGAGCAGGAGGTAGGGGATGATGAGCGGAGCTGGTGAATGCAGTGTCTCATTTAAATTATCTTCTTCTTTCGTTAGTTTGTGATTATTTCTGATTACTTGTTCTTTCATCTCTTTACAATCGATAGGAATGCTTTGAATTACTTTTATGAGTCGATGGCTGTGTTCATCGCAATCCGTTTTTCCTTCGAGATATTCTTTTTCAGCTGAATTTGGAACTCGGTGTTTTGGTTCTTGTGATCTGGATGTATATCGGTTTTTGTTGAAGCGTTCCTCTTTTTAATTGCTAATATTACCCCACGCACTCGAAGAGAAAACCGGGTCAAGCAATTGGTTCATGTCTGTCCCGTCCGTCCATCTGTCTTTGTTTATAATCATCAGTTTATGATCGACGGACAACTTATTTTGAACACGAATCGGAACATGAATAGGAAGACAAGTTTGCTGTTTTACAGTATTTTGTCTTGGAATTCATCCCGATCGCACACGCGCAGAGAGGAGTGACATAATTTTTTTTTACTCTGTCTGTCTGTCTGTCTGGAAGTCAAACAACATTGAAAATCGTTACAAACAGGAAACGTACTGTTTTTGAGGACGTTATAAAGGACACAAACAACAGGCACAAATAACTAATGTAACGTGTTCAGGTTAGGGTGATGTAATAAACACTGCGGAAAATGGCGGTAAAACCGGAATTTATTTATTTATGCAACTTTTGCAATGTTTATTTTATTTAAATTTAATTATATACTTGAACACTGTGGACCACAAATCGCCTGTGATAATACTTCCAAGAGCCTTCAGTTTTACAGTACAGTACAGTACTTCAATTTAAATAAAGGTTCAATGGGGTGCTGCATAAGGGTGGTATTCAAGTCTGCTTCTGGACTATTTCAATAGCACTAAACTTTCAGATTTGTTTTTTTTTAAACGATCGTTAAAATCATCATTTTATTTAAATTGAGGTGAAATCGAAGGAACACTGCGTGGGGTATCATGTTCTATGAACTCTCCAGTTACTTTTGAGTTGAGTGCTAGTTTACTTCTTATCAGTCGTTGGTCACTGCCAGATGGCCTAGTTTAACGAGGTCACATCTGTTGCCAGATTATCATTGTTGAACAAAATGAAATCTCTCTTGTTATAACATTTGGACTATACATTTAGCTATCTATCCATTGCATGGCCCCTTAGCGATCCATTTCCTTTGCCTACACTGTTATTTATCACTCAATATTTACATCTCAGTTACTATCTTTACACTTTAACATCCACATCCCTTTTAAACTATCGGCTGGTTAATATGCTAATGGTACTGGCCCATAATAAACTTAGCAAAATATACCATGAAGTCTTTAATGGCCAACAATGATCCAGGTTTAACAAACCAATTAACATCCCGTCTAATTAACCAGCAGACTTCATAAGGAAACATCACCTGTTGGAACCAAAATGGTGGTTGGAATTCCACTTACGAGCATTTCTCACACAGGCTGCCCTCAAGGGGACAAGCAGAGGCGTTGTGGGCTTGATTTACGGCCTACATGCATTAAGCCAGCTGTTTATTTGCCCAGTGCTGAGCAAGATGGTGAGTATGGTTAACGAACACATTTTCACACACAGACCAAATTAAATACTGTGTACTTGTGAACTTGACAATAAATGTGGATCAGGAGAGGTCACAATTGCCATTTCTTATCAGGTCACTCATGTTCCAGCAAAGGTCATATTCATCGCTGGAATTGCCCTTACCGGCATTTGCACGATACTATTCGGGTGAGTTTACGTTTGTACCAACACGCACCTTGTTTATTCTTCAATTTACTTCATGCATTTACGTGATTTAATTTTTAACTTAAAGCATCGCATTATTTAAAAAAAAAAACAAAAAAAACTTCACAACAGTGAAGATATTTCCCATCATGAATATAAAGCAAGTGAAAAGGACATAAAATGTCATAGCCCCCATTGTTTTGGTAATTTTGCACGTGCATGCCACCATGTACTGCGCTTGTGCCAAGTTGAACAAAATCAGATCATGCGTGTCTGAGAAATGGTTGGGGACAGATTGAAGTATCAAAATGGCCACCAGTCGGCCATCTTGTATCTGATGTGGAAAAAAAAAAAAAAAAACGACGTGCTTATGCAAGCCATCATTCGTTATCTGTGTGCCAAGTTTGAACAAGATCGATAAATGCATGTCTGAGAAATGGTTGAGGACGTGTTCAACATCGGGGGGTTCTTTTTTTGACAACTAAAATGGCCTCCAGTCGGCCATCTTGGATCGTATCGTGAAACAAAATGATGTGCATATGTGCACCATCATTTGTTGTCTTTGTGCCAAGGACGAATAAACTCGGTGCATACATATCTTGAAATATGGTTGCGGACGGACGCATGCACCCACGAAAACCGAGACCATAAGCTTCTGATTTCAGAATAAGTCCAATGGGGGCTAAAAACACAAAGTGAATGATGGAAGTCAACATGCTTTGTCTCCAAACTATAGTCGAGCCATCAATAGTTGATATTGTGCTTCTTGTTCATTCATATGCATCATGATGCTGCGGGGTCGCAGGTACAGTTGGTACAGCTATCACTATCTATCACTATCACTGGTACAGTACGCAGGTACAGCTATCACTGGTTGAAGGTACAGCTGTGCTGCCGATGCCCTCTGCTTGTTCGGGCAGGAATTTGTAATTTGTTCAGTTTGCCAGTGATAGCTCACCTACTCTTCATGAAGGACACCATGGGATCTTTAACATCCACCAACGAATGCAGACAGACAGTACGTCCAGTTTAACGTCCATCCGAGGGACGGCACACACATTGATGAATCACCCTGCCTGTGAAACACAGGGATGACAGTTTATAGCTGAGTCAGGATTCAAAGCCAGGATAGACAGCTGAGAGCACCGTATGTACCGCGAGGCCATCCTGCCAGTGATACTGTATTGATAGCAGGAAGCAGGTTTGCTATTTATCGCAGTAAAAAAGAGAAGGTATTCAGGAATAGCACATCGGTGATAAAATCATCAGGCATGGGGATCGGATGTTGTTGCTCTCTTCCACATGGAAGCAATCAGGTTTGTTCACTTCACCTTCTCGGAGAGAACAGACATGCATGGAGGCAGAGTGCTGGGATATGATCCCTCGATTTTCTCCAGAGGCTTAGATTGGAGCTTTGGTGTGAAATGCTGTTGATAGAGGATGTGTCTGGCAGTATTCACCGGCATCTGTTTCACTTTCCCATACAGGGTACAGACAAAGTCTTCTAGGTCTGCGAACAAACTTGGGGATATGGTCAAAGAGTCAAAGGAACTGATATATTGCTGAGCAGAATCAAAAGCTTGGTCCTTGTCCATGTGACTATTGTACAGAACGTTTCCTTCCTTTTTACTGGATTTTGCAATTGCTACATCAGGTCCAAGATGGTTGATATCTTGTCAGCTTGGGACTGGACACTCTAAGCTGAACTGTCACCATCCAAGTCATTCAGTGTCAATTTGTAGCGTGCATGTATCGACGTCATGAATTCAGCACGACTCTATGTGATGACGTACGCCTTTGTGTGAGTGTCCCTGAATTCACTATGTCTGTCTTTTCAGATGACCTCCTTCAATGCCTGCTCTACCTAAAAACTACCTAAAACTACCTACTTTTGCAACTACCTAAAAACTCAACTGTTCGATGAATCGTTTTGCGTTTACAATTGCAAAAAACCACAGTTAGTCTGAAATATCTCAGATGATGTAGTTTCTGGATGAGAAACTTTGCACCGAAGCACCGAAGGTCATGTGGTACCAACACCATGTGGTTCACAGCACGGAGCTCAGGGACAAGCTTCTTAAAGTCCTTCATTTCAGATCGTAGCTGCGCGACATGCTGTGGTAGAGGTGTCACATTAGCTGATGAGGCACGGTCAGTGTAACGGTGTCAACGAGATGATCAGCCAGATCAGCAGCGGTGGGTAGTGCCAGACCTGTGTTAGCTGCAAGTTTCATGCCAACATGTGGTGGTAAACTTTGCAAGAACAACTCGCAAAGCAGCGACTGGTCGAAGGTGGCGTGGCAGTCACCAAGAATCTTCTGCATATGACGCAGTAGTTGTGTGAGTCTTCGATGGCCTACATCCTCAGCTGGAAGGAGTTGTTGAAAGCGGCGGTGCTCAGAGGGAGTCGTGCGCTTTATGAGCGCGAACTCCAGTCATGTACGGAGCGTTCGTTGGAGGTTGTGGTAAAATATCTCTCATCTCCATCACATACTCTGGCGACAAGGAGCCAACGATGTATTTCAACTCGGTAGTAATGTTCTGGGTGTCGATTTGCGCTTCGACGTGCGTAAACCACTGCTGCGGGTCGTTATGCCAAAATGGAGGCAGCTTCATCGAAACCGCTGACACAGATCAGATGAAGCTGGTTGAGCGACCGGGAAGGGCATGGCTGCTCGGTCGTTCCAGGCGACTGGTTGCACGCTTGCAACTCCTTGTCCGTCCATTGGGATCACGTCGGGGTCACAGATTTAGTGTGGAAGAAAAGACGTCCGAGACGTTCGGATTCCGAGTCAATTCTCTCCATTCAAAGCAGTCACCTTCCGACCCACTTGTCCTAAACCCATTGAGTTGTATACTTCATCACTGCAGAACACAAATAACCTTTTTCTTACTTTCAAAACTCCCGTTTAGCAGCATTTGGAATCGCGTTAATGCCCTGAGAGCAGAATAACTGTTTGAGATTCCGCATTCTGACCAATATGGCGGCGCACAGCACTGCGGGGTTACCCTCATGCCTGTTATGCAAGGTTCACGAACAAAACGGATGTAGATCGTTCTTCTTCTCAAGACACAAACTCTCCATTTTGATTTGTATTGAATTGTATGTTGTACAACAATAAGTATTGATTTTCCAAGAAGGGAACATTTGGTTGATGTGACACATGAAATGGGTATTTCTCACACTCACACCATCTATTATCACTCAGTTTGGGAGGAAGGATTTCATCGCAGACCCTCTTCATTTTGGTTTGCATCATCACGCACTCTCTGAGCGGGATAGGCGCCGCTGCCTCGGACATCATGGCGGTCATTTTCATCAACACTACTTTTCCCAACATCACAACAATGCTTGTAAGTCGCTCCTACCTCTGAATTTATTTTTGGTGATTT
>CM068961.1:118067351-118116809 GCA_035128595.1 Eptatretus atami
AGCCAAGAAGACTGCTTAGGCAGCATCAACGCTCTGCACAGAGTATGGTCCCAATGGATGGATGGGAAAGGTGTGAGGCAGGGGCAGGGGTGCCAGCCCAGATGGGGAGAGCGGTACTGCATCAAGCTGTGGTTGAAGGCCGTGTGGGTGGATAGAAGTTCAGATGTGGTGAGGAAGGACTTCGCATGACGCAGGATCGATGCCCAGTCGGCGACTGACTTTGGAGGCCAACTTTCAAATGCGGTTTGCCCAAGAAAGATAATGGCTGAGAGTGAGACTCAAGAGTACTTCTTCGAGAGAATAGTTAAGAAAGTATATGGGAAGTGTTTTAATAATCTCCACCTTGAATACGATTTTTTTTTTAAGTACCCTGCAGTGGTGGAACATGAGAAAAACTACGACACTCATTGGAGCACATACCTCCACCAGCCTGAACAGTTTACATTTTGTATTCTGCTGATAGGCCGGATCTGGATTCGGACCTGAACCAAAATCGAACCAGCTTGTTCTTGTCACCTACCCAACTCATCCACCAAGCTTTGTCATAATCCATCCACAACTTTTTTTGAAATATCATGCTGTATATCGTTTTTGCCCATACAGTATCTCCCAATCTGTTCTTGCATATGGCAGCTTGGCTGCCAGATAGCTGTCATTTCTTGGAAGCACAGCTGTGCTGCTGATGTGGTGCCCCTACACTGGTACTCATTTCACCAATCTCAGAAGGATGACAGGCTGAGTCAACCCCACCTGGTGTTAATTCAGCAGCCAACAGGGCTCAAACTCAGGACCCTAAGGTCCCAAGCCAGACACCTGAACCACAAAGCCAACACCAGACTTTATCTCGCAATTGGGAAGAATCACTTCAAACAATTATATTGCATCCAGATTCGGATCTTCACCGTAATGGAATCAATTCGTCCTTGTCACATCCAACCCGTCCACCGAGTTTCGTCTGAATCTGACCGTAACGTTAAAAGATGTCGTGCTCACAGACAAACGGGTGAAAACACAACCTCCCTGGATCTTTGGTGGTGGAGGTAAATAACAACAAAAGGGAAATATAATAGTAATGACCTGCATTCGTCCATGTCCATCCATTTAATCACATCTTGACACCTCTTCATTTCGTCCTCTGCAGCGTTGGTCTGAAGTGGAGCACAACGTTCATGGTCCGAAGCTGTTTCACAAGGTTATCGCGAGTCTTGTTTCACAATCATCAGCACTTCGGGTAGACTAGAAGCTGAAACAACATCACATGCGATGTACGTGGTCTGTTGTATCCTCCGTTATTAAGATTTTAATTTCGCCAATTTCATCCTCCAGAGGTAATCAAATGCACTGAATCAATTTGCTTTGGGAAGGGATGGCAGAAATGGACGTGCATGCAGGTCTTGTGAACTAAATATAAGATTTAATGAGCACGAGACAAAACGAATACGAACTCTCACACAAAGACAATTACGAGAGAGTTCATAGAACACGATACCCCCGTCGCAGTGTTCATAGATATACAGTACTTCAACTTTAATAAAATAATGATTTTAAGGATTGTTTAAAAAAAAATATATCCTGAAGTTTAGCACAACTGAAACAGAACGCAGCGTCAATCGGAATCGTACATATAGCCACATCGGCGGTCTCTTCTTCACCCCCCTCACATGCTATATAATCGATACGTAGTATGGTTCATGGAAGTTCTTTGAAGGCAATTTGTGTTCTCGTGTTCAAGTAATTAGTTCAATTTAAATGAAGGTTTAAAGAGGGTTAAAGGTGTGAAAATAAATCAATTCCGCATTTAAAGGCTGATAAATAAATCGGTTCCAGGTTTTACCGCCATTTTACCCAGTGCCAATAACATCACCTGATTTGACATGTTACATTAGTTATTTGTGCGTGTTCTTTGTGTCATTTATAACATCGTTAAAAACAGTCAGTTTCCTGTTTGTAATGATTTTCAATTTTGTTTCAATGATGGGCAGACAGAGTAAAAATATGATCTCACTCCGATCTGCGCACGTGCGATCAGGACGAATTCAGACAAAGTACGGGAAAACGGCAAACTTGTATTCCTATTCATGTTCAAAATATAACATTCGATTTCAAAAAGTTATTCCTTGATAATAAAGTGATGACACACACACACACACACACACACACACACACCTACCATACGTACAAGTACTGGACAAGTGAGGGGGTTAAAAGTAGGGGGTGATGTCCCAGATTGCTAGTTGTAGGGCTGGCTCCAGGAAGGGGCAGGTGATCCAAAGCAGAGTAACACAGGAATGCCTAAGAGGTAGAACATTCCACAAGATCACATCTGTGTGTCGAGAGTGTTCATTCGTCAAGGCCGGAGAGACAGAGTACAGGCTTTCCTTATCTGCGACCCCCCCCCCTTTCCCTCCGATCGACTTGACTAATCACTGTCCGCAAGGGTTCGCTCCCCCGTGGGGACAGCGGATCAATCATCGGCCCCACGACACTCCACCATTCATAGAAAGGATGTGGTCTGAGGCCCGCTTCCCCACTTTAATAGACAGATGCGGGGGAAGAGGCTTCTCCCTTAGTGGGTCAGAGGAAAGCATTCCTCAATCAGAGGACATGAGGGACATGTGACAGGACCCTCAATCCTTTCGAATCACTAAAGGTTGACCACACTGTCTCCCACCGGCATACAAACAAGCCGGACGACTTATCCCTATCTGCTTGTCCTCAGTACAGTGTTCAAAAGTCATATAATCAAACACAAATGGGGGTCGATACCTTAATTCTCATAACTTACCTCCTCCCCCTCACCCCCACCCCACAAACATAACAGCATGCTCTATGAATATCATTATCCCAGAGGGGGTTCAATCTATTCGAGCTTCTTGGCCTCGCTATCAGCCATGACATCTCTCTGGGCTGACCAGCCCCAATCTGGCCATCCTCCATTGATCCAAGTCTTTCCTTGAAAAATATGAACGACTCACAGACTACAAGGCCCTCATCCATATCTCAATAGAGTACTGATCTCCCGTTCGGGCTGGGGACCCAGCATCACATCTGTCATTTCTGGATTCTGTGGCATCTAACGCTCTTAACATTATCGATATGTCCCATGACGATAACCCCTTGGTTGTTTTACATCTTCTCTTCTGTCATCTCAGCCCTTTGACCCTTTGTAGCTCCACCATGATGCACACATTCTTCCAGTAACCCTTCCTGGTTAAGCTCCCCAAATCCAGGCTTACTACCCATTCTGTTCCTCCTCTTTTCTCCCATCTTTCTTGGCATTATTGTAACGTAGAACAAAATCGGCCTCAGTGTGGACGTGGTACACAGATACGTACAGCAGTGCGCGTGTAATTGAAAATACATACTATGTTGAAGAGGGCATGTGTAGCCGGTCTGATGTACTATGTACCATCTTCAGGGTATCCTTGAAGTATTCTGCAGCGTTGGTGTTTTGTTGGGACCTCCACTTGGAGGAGCATTGTATGAGAGATTCCAATATGAACCTCCTTTTCTCATCCTTGGCTCCCTCTACCTTATCCTTATACCTTTCTCCATGCTGACACTCCCTAACCAAGGTAAGCAACATGCAAAACATGCAAATCAGCTTGTTTTGAACTCTCAAAAAGTCTAAGAACAGTCATTTAGATTAAAGTAATCATCAATGAAAAGAAAATTTGACCAAGTGGTATTCAAGAATGTGTTGGGTAGCAGACATCTCGTCGTTTTTTTGATAACAGATATTAATCCATAAAATATTATCGTTGTAATCGATATCTTCTCCGTGTATTTGTGGATGTTTGCAGGTGAGAGTCAGGAAGTTCAGCCTGGAGGATACAAGCGCTTCGTGCAGAGAAAGTCAGTGCTTGTAATGTCACTTCAAGTGTGCATCTCTTCAGTAGCGATGACGTTCATACGCCCCATCATGCCACCATTCCTCACACATCAGGTATCACAAATACATTTTAACTGTTACCCATGATGTCTTTAAACATTTTGAATGTGCAAAAATAATAAAATGAAAAAAAAATCACAATTTCACACACACACACAGCCACCTCCCCATCGTCAGAGACGGATCGGACCGCATGAAGTGCAGGTATTCTAAAGGCCCGAAACAAAATCATTCAAATTCAAATGGCTTATGAACTCAGCCCATCAAATATGACATAAATCTATGGATAATCGAGGAAGTCCCAATATGTTTTGCTTTAGGTTCATCAGCATTTTCTTTAGGATGTTGAGGTTCATGTAAGAGCTTTAAAAGGTAGGTATTGCACAAATCACATCAGATGAAATGGAAGAATAAAACAAAATAATATGAGGCAAACATATCGAAGTTGGCTTCCAAAGCAAGCTGCCGACTCGGCATTCTACATCGTGCAGAGTCTTTCGATGACAAATCTGAACTTGTATCTACCGACAAGGCCTTCCTTCATCCACAGCTCATTGGGCATGGGATACTGCTCTCCCCCTTGGGCTGGTGCCCCTGTCTCACACCTTGCACTTCTTGATGTCGTGGAAACTGAGGCCTTCAATATTATTGAAATCTTCGGAGATGAAGCTGAGTCTCTTGTCTCTTACTCTCGCATTGCAAATAGGTTGGTGACCTCTGTCCTCTTCTGCCTCCTTTCTGGTCTTGCACTTTTTGCTTTTGCCTTGCTCTGTTTTAATGAAACAAGTTTAAACTAGCATCCGTTGAAGACAAAGTCTTCGATATCCCCCGCCATAGTAAATGAGGATTAACAAACTTATATTCCCTAAGCTGTGCAATATGTATGTGAAGTTTCCCCTTGATCTGACCAGCCGTTCTGGAGAGAGAGTTTGAAGTTTAGGGTAAATTCAATATGGCCCCAACCATGTGACCTATCAATTAGAAATTAACAAACTTCTGAAAGGATGTCTTGGGGAAAGTGTATGTGAAATTTGCCTCAATCTGTCCAGCCGTTCTGGAGAAGAAGATTTTAAAAATTTATTGATTTTCAATCCAAGATGGCTGACGAACCATGTGACCTATGACATCATAAATTTACATTCTGCCTCCAATCCTCCAGTGGAATACGTGTGTGAAGTTTCGTGTTAATCGGATGAGGTGTGTTTTTCTATCCAAGATGGCCGCCAAACATCGTGACTTGTGACGTCATAATTTTTACTATGTATGCAGACCGATGGAAGATGATAGTTGCAAATTTTCGCTTCGTTAGATATGTGATTCCAGAGAAAACATTATTTAATATATTTTCTTGAATCCAACATGGCTGCCAAACCATGTGACCTATCAATTAGAAAATATCAAAAGGCACCAGTTCACCACTTGCTTGATATGTGTACCAAATTTCTAAATACATCTTGAGGGGATTTGTAGTTAAGCTCCGGAACGAAATGTGACGGACGACGACGGAACCCATTTCTATATCCCCCACCAACTTCGTTGTTGTCGCGCGGGGGATAATAACCATGCTTCACTGTTCCTCACCACGTACATGATGTGCTCGGTAATGACTGCCATAAATCACTGCCAGACAATCATGATAGCAAATGGAGTAATTTTAACACAAAAATAGAAGGATCAAGGGGAAAATCCTCAACTACACTCAGGTATGTCTAACAATGCACAGAAACATCCCATTACATCACTGCTCTAGAGAAACCTGTTCGGTCTCCATCCGGCTCTTTGCACTTATTTCCCTCACTTCATCTCGATTTTCATCAAATGACCGGATGTCTTCAAGCTCACGCGATGTAAAGCTCCGACGTGATTGTTCCAAGAATCATGGATGTGAAGTACGAGGCTGTGTGATCACATCGCACCCTTCGTCGAAAAGGTCGTGCAAACATGGCTGAAGAACCTGAACAGCATTTCCTCAACGATCGATCGATGATTCATTGTAGGTTTTGAGTGGTGAACTGATGACTCCTGAGTTGTGATGATTTGAGAAGAAACGAAATATTCCTCGTTTTCAGGCTTGTAATGCTCGAGGCCTACATACAGTAGGTATACCTATGAACTACCTTGCTTGCACCTTCTGTTGAAATTCTAAGAAAAACAGCTCGGTAGTCTGGTGTTTCTGTAGCTGTGCATGCTTGTTCTGTCTGTAGCACACTTTTATTAGGAAAAAAAAATTGATGAAATTACTGTTGGAGTAATCCTTGTAATGAAATTGCTAAATGATCCAACATTGCATGATTTTCTGTTTCCTTTTCAGTTTTCTCTCTTACCGAGCAAGATCGGCCTCATCTTGCTTGGATTCGGATGTTCTTATGCTGTTTTTGCACCCTTATTTGGCCACATCAGTGATGCGCATCCTGTAAGTCCATTGAGTATTTTGAGTTCATTACCCATAAATGTATGTTTCATGCCATTGCTCGTACCCCATATTAGGACCCTTTCCAGCTTATTCAGTGGACTCGTGTGACCGAAGTCATAAATAAGTGACGACACATGAATGAACTAGATTCTAGAACAACACTCAGTGGACATACCTCTGCCAGGCTGAACAGTTCACGTTCTGTATCCCGCTGATCGGCCAGATCTGGATCCGGACCTGAACCAAAATCGAATCGGCTTGTTCTTGTCACCTGACCAAGTCATCCACCATGTTTTGTCAGAACTCGTCCACAACTTTTTGAAATATTGTGCAATAAGGTATATCGTTTTGGCCACATATCCCAAATGTGAAGAATGACGAAAAAAATAATTTTACAATTTTACAATTCTCGGATCCTGATCCCAATCTTCACCAAAATTGAAAACATTCTTCCTCGTCGCACGCCCAACCTGTCCACCAAGTTTTTCGTCCGAATCCATCCACAACTTTTTTGAGATATCCTGTTCACAGGCAGACAGACAGGAGTGAAAACATAACCTCCATTCACCTAACAAGCGTCTACAAATCGCATTCAATTGTTCTAACCCAAAAGTGAAAGGAATATATAAAGACTAAAGTAATGGAAGTTCTGCCTAAAGAAATTAACCTTAGAATTTGACAATCGGTCTCACCTGCATACAGGATTCACGTTGGTCGATGATAACGTTTGGCACAGTCCTGTGTTCTGCGGCCTTCACCATGATGGGTCCAGCTCCTGTATTCCACATCAAAAGGTTTGTAGATTGCAAAACTTACACAACTGTTAAGAAGTTCATAAAGCTGCATGTCGTCATTTTCTTTTTCTCCGAAGTCATTGCCAATATCTGCAATTAAATAATCTTTTCTTTTATTATTGAAAGACTTTTTAAAATGTCTTCATCTGCTGGACATATCAGATTGTAAAACTGTTTGTGGCAACCAAATCGTTTGCCAACATCTTCATGAGTAACCGTGATTGACCAAGGGACAGCATCGCTGGATAACAGAGGTAGATCTTTTTTCGTACGCAGCATGATGCAGTGCCCCCTGTAGGTTAGAGCAGGAATTTGTAATTTGTAGAGGGTGACGCCAATGATTCGTCTACTCTTGGCGAAGGACACAGTGATATCTTTAACGTCCACCAACTACTACCAGAACACAGGACACCCGGCTTAACAATCATCCAAGGTAAACAGCACACACACATCGATGAATCACCCGACCTTGACACTGGGATGAGAGTTTATAGTTGGGCCGCGATTTGAACCCAGACTAGACAGTTCAGAGGTGAGTGTGCAGACCTCATAGGCAGGAGCTCCAACCTTTTGGCGGAGGGCCACAAAACCAAGTGGTGAGGGGCGGAGGCCCGCACCCAAAAAAAGGACGCGAAATTCCGAAAAAAAAATGTAATATAATTAATATGCGGAAATTTAACAAAAAATTAGTGCTGAATATATTTTTCTTGCCAACGAATATGATAAATGAACAAGTCTGAAGACGACGATGGTTCACGAGCGGTATTTGACGATGTAGATTGTTTCAGAAGTCAAGGATGAGACAATGTGATAATGTTTGACCAAGTTATAAAAATGATCAACATGATGTGGTACGGGTGACAGGTTATTAGCTGCAAAATGTCGAAAACCCGGTTTCGTTCAACAACTTTCAAAATTTGACCTTTGCATAACCTTTAAAGGTCACAAAACAATGTTGTGGACATTAAAATAAGGAAACAGGATACGTGCTATCGCTTATTGGAGTTAGTTCGTCGAAGAAGGTCGAAAACCCGGTTCGATTCCCACAACTTTGAAAATTTGACCTTTGTGAACTTTAAAGGTCAAGGATTATGACCTTTGGTGCAAAACTTCCTCTGGAACATTCCAGGAACAATATAACGTCATATAGGCTTTATGGCATTTCGCACTCCTCGGATTATCCATACTTTGATGAAATCAGTGTAAAAACAACTTGAAGGGGCGCCACGGGCAAGGTGTTCGAGATAGAGCAAAATGGTTTCAAGACTTTAGGTGGGGAATGACCTCAAGATTACGCATAAAAAATATTGTCATCCGCTCTCAAAGTTTGGGCGGTCGTATGATTTTTATGTCAAAATTCGAAATTTTCTAAGTTCGTGACCTTGTGACCTTGAGCTTGGACGAAAATGAAAAATCGAGCTCCGTGGGGCTATGCAGGTGCCATTGGGCTAACCAAATACCAAACCCCTGCCAGATTCGACAAACCCCCTAGGAGAAGATGCAAATGAAATCAGCTACCCCTAAAAACACAATTCGCAATTTTCTAAGTTCGTGACCTTGTGGCCTTGACTTGGACGAAAATGAAAATCGAGCTCTGTGGGGCTATGCAGGTGCCATTGGACTAACCAAATACCGAAACCTCTGCCAGATTCGACAAACCCCTTGGAGAAGAAATTTTTTTATGTAAAATTCGGAATTTTCTAAGTTCGTGACCTTGTGACCTTGACCTTGGGACGAAAATGAAAAATTGAGCTCCGTGGGGCTATGCAGGTGCCATTGGACTAACCAAATACCGAAACCCTGTCAGATTCGACAAACCCCTAGGAGAAGATGCAAATTGAAATCGGCTACCCCCTAAAAACACATGTTTTTGGGCGTGGCTCCGCCCATAATGGGTGCACCACGCCCATTTTCAGGAAAACACAACTAGATCATGATATAAACCTCCCACCAAATTTTATCAGGATCGGATCAAAACCCACGGAGCTATGCTTGGGACAGACAGACAGACAGACAGACAGACAGACAAGCCGGTAGGCGACGAGGGATTCGCTAGGATCGAAGCGTTGGATACGATGCTTTTCATTCTGACCGATCACCGACGAAGATTCATTGCCAAGACGTATTGGTTCACATACAATTGTTCTCTTGCCTGGCAAGATTTTTTCTATTGCGTATTTTGCCAACTGCACTCCTCATAAAAAATGACGTTAAATAGACACCCTATTTTTGAAGGACTACCATTTGAAAAATAATCGGTTTGCTGGTTTTGCTGTGGAGCCTCGCGTTGCAGACACAAACACACACACACACGCACACACCCACAACACAACACCACATACACACACACACACACACACACACACACACACGGAAAACCCGATAAACTTCTCTCAATGCTCTTGTTTGACCACACCTCAGAGCCACACAATATTTTTCATAAGCCACGCCCACTTTCCTACACCACTCCCACTTTTCATCAACCACGTCCACTTCCCTAAGCTCCGCCCACTTTCCTAAGCCCCTCATAAAAAATGACGGTGAATAGACACCCGATTTTTGAAGGACTACCATTTGAAAAATAAAACCTCAATCAAAAATCAGCTTGAGTAAAATTTTCTAAATATTTCGAAGTGTTTAATTCCGAAGTCTCGTTTCTCTATATTCAAAACTGAAGGACAAGTATTGAAAATACTGTACGTGGTTTTCGGCCGCTGCACAGCAACGGGTGGTTGCTAGGCAACGAAATTCAAACGTGCACATTCCAGTATATATTCCACATGTTGGCAGTTTCATCGAAATCGGTTCGCTGGTTCGTGCTGTGGAGCCTCGCGTTGCAGACACACACACACACACACACACACACACAGACAGACGGAAAACCCGACAATAAGGGATATCTCGCATATATAGCGAATCCGACAGACATACAGACAGACAGAAGAACGCATAACAATAACGAATATAGTGGTCACTTATTTTTTTCGGAAAATATTTTTTCACTTTTTTCGTGAACCAATAATCGTGTTAAAAACATGTGTCTAATATGAATCAAAATCATAATAAAAATTACGAACGCTTTGATCATTGACCCTGACAAATTGGCAGTATCGCGGGCCGCATTGTAATGTAAACTTAAATACTGCACGCGGGCCGCATAAATCCGTCTAAGGGGCCGCATGTGGCCTGCGGGCCGCAGGTTGGAGACCCCTGCTCTAGGCCATCCTGAGATAAATGACCCATCTGTGTAACTTGGCCAAGTTCACTAAGGACTTCTCAACCAATTAGTTTATCTGCTTTTGGAGTAATCATGGAATCAACCTCACGCCTTGTCCACAATTCCATCACTCTCATCAGCTTGTGCTGCATCCATGCTCTCATCTCCATGCAACAACGTAATCTATCCGCAACCCTCGAGCACCCCCCCCAAAAAACCTTTTTGAAGTTTATTCCTAAATCTTCTCACCCCTATTGCTGTTCACGAACAGACGCTAATGATACTCATGAGATTAATCATGGTCCACACTCATTCACACATTTTCTGATAGCTTTTTGAAAGACTTCAGATGATGAAATCCAAAGGTGTTCTTCCTCTTTTAGTGATTAAAAGGCCGTTTCAATGATGTGTGCGTAATACCCTGAGAGCTGGACACCACCAGGTCTGCATTTTGAGCTCGTCTCTAAAATTATGAAACATTTGCTCCTCTTTGTATTCACAGAACACACACACACACACCCACACACAATACAATGACAGAAGTTCATCTGCGTACACAAGAAACCACTGCGGCTGTGACAACAGAAAGGGAAATGATTCGACACACAAGAAGATTTAAAAAATAAATAAATAAACCAAATGAACTTACACCATGAACTCTCAGTTCTTCCGAACAACCACTACCTACAAATCCTCAAATACATCTACAATGGATTCTTGTTGCCATGGCTACTCACACCTTAATGAAAATAGGATGAAAAACTCCTGGTCACATCATTTCCGCTCGTCTCGTTTTTATTGCGAAGAAGATGGCTGTGACGACAAACTTCACTTGATAAAGTTTTTAAAGTATGCTTTTCAGTTGAATCCAAACATTTGATCAATAAGCTTTTTTTTTTTTGTCTTTTCATAAGTTGCCAGAAAAGGGGGTTGTGGAACTTGTGAGTGTTTTCAACGCACCCTTTCGCAAATACCATCCTATGGCCCTGTCCAGTAGGTACACATTGCATGGTGAATGTGCACTAGGCCTTTAATGTATGTTCTGTACTTGCTGACTGGTATACTGTCTGCATGACAAACAGCAAACTTTGGTTGATGATCACCACACTGTGTTTCCTGGGAATCTTCCTGGCAGCCATGCTCATCCCTGCTTTTTCCATCATCCTTGATGGGGCCTTGTGAGTTCGACGGCGTATGGATACGTACGTGTACGCCTGAGCTATTTGCATGTATATACTGCAACGCAAAGGGGTCTCCATTAAAACATCATTCATACATGCCATCTATAACAATGTTAAGCTTGAAAGGCCACATGTAATGTATGTATTTTTAAAATTAATTAATTAATTTTCTTGCAGCTTTGTAAAATTTACTTTTTACAAAGTCGAGCTTGTTAAAGTATGTTATGGTACGTACTAATACGAGTGATGTACCACTATCAGTGAAAAGCAGATCTCGTCCAACTCGTGGAGGAAACATGGAAAATGGCTGACGGTGCGGATATGAAACAAATGCGGCCCACCGGTGATTGCTATCGATTTGCCAGTCCATTGGGCAAGACGCAAATTAGTAGATAAGATCAACATGCAGATGGTACCATTAATTCCAAACTACCCCAACACCACTTAAGCATATTATTGGCTTTTCACTGATGACAACGGTTTGCTCATTTTTAAAGGTTAAATAATGACAGAGCGAGAAGGGTACTCGGTAGAGCACATACACCCGCCACGCAATTCCTGAGCCATGAGAACATATCGGGCCCAACACATTTTTGAACTATCGTGCCACGTCTCTCTTGGCCTCATCTCTCGATGGTGAAAAATCACTATAGAATTAAATAATTCTCGTGTAAGATCGAGACTCGAATCTTCACCAAAATCGAATCAATTATTTCTTGTCACACACCCCAATGTGTCCACCAAGTTTCGTCCGAATCCGTCCACAACTTTTTGAGATATTGTGCTATATATCGTTTTTGGCCCGATCTCTGAATGGTAAAGAATCGCATTTTTTTATTATTTTTGTAAACCATGTCCAGGCTCATGTAAAAGTGAACACACAGAAACATATAACAAGGCAGGAGACAAGAGGGGCCAGGAGAGGGAAGCACAAAATAGTGGGAACAAAGACAATAGGATTTGGAAGGGAGAGGGATGGGGGCAGGGTACGTGGGGGTAAACAAGATGGTACGACGGCGACTTTCAGGAAGGAAAACAGGGAATTTGAAGGAGCTGTTTTGAAGACCTGGAGGGAGGAGTGGAATTGAAGAAAGTGTGGGAGTTTGTTCCAGAGGCGGGAAAAAAGAGGAATGAAAGAGTGAAGGTGAGCAGTGATTCTTGATTTGGTAGTTTCAACAGAAGGGGTTTTTTGGCGGATCTTGAGTGCCTTCAGTAAATATTAGGGGGCCAGATCACAGACAGAGCAGGGGGGCAAGGCCAGAGTGGAGATGGTAGAAGACAGAAAGACCACCGACCTGCCTCCGGTGAGAGAGTGAGAGGCCCAAAGACTCAGCCTCATTGGGGGAGATACCAATTATCCTAAAAGCCTTGGTTTCCACACCGTCAAGGCGAGCGGGGTGTGAGGCAAGAGCACCACCCCCAGAGGGGAGAGCAGTACTCCATCAGACTGCGGATGAAAGCTTTGTAAGTGGGTTGGAGCTCAGGTGTGCCAAGGAAGGACGTTGCATAACGTAGGATTCCCAGTCGGCGACTGGCTCTGGAGGCCAACTTGGAGATGTGGCTTTACCAGGAAACATCATGGCAGATTGTGAGACCCAGAAGCTTGAATGAAAGGCTTCTTCAAAAGGATTGTTGATAAAGTAGATGGAGGGGAGTCATTGGCGGGGGGGGGGGGGGGGGGGGGGGGGGGGGGTGGCTTCCAGACGGTCCTTTCAGAGAGACATTGTGAGGGTGTGAGATTTGTCAGGATTGAAAGATGTGTTCCGAGTGTTTGACCAGATTGTGATTTTATCCAGGTCTGCAGAGAGTGAAGAGGTTGCTGCCTGCTGATTAGAGGGATGAGATGTGGTACGGCAGAGGGTGGAGTCATCAGCAAAGAGATAGAGGATTTCCCAGGGAATCTGAAAGATTATTGATGAAAAACAGAAAAAGCACAGGGCCAAGAACACTGCCTTGAGGAACTCCAGCCTGGACAGGAAGAGATGTGAGAATTCCATTGAGAGATGCGCGTTGACTGCGACAGGAGAGGAAGTCCGCAAGCCATGAGTGGAGATGGCTTTGGATACCGTAAGAAGAGAGTTTGGTGAGCAGGGCAGGGTGCCAGACCGCATCGAAAGCTCGCGATTTGTCTGACGAGATGGCTCTGATCTCATGTTTGGCATTTAGGACCTCCGTCCATTGTTGGGAAAGCAGAAGTAGCATGCCCAAGGTTGAGTGACCTGGTCAAAATCTAAATTGATGATCAGAAATCAAGCCATTGGGGAAGAGGAAGGATTTGATGTCAGAAGTGATGATGGATTCCATGACCTTTCTGATGATTGGGAGAAGGCTGATTTGTCTGTAGTTGCAGGGATCCGTTTTTGCACCTTTTTTATGCAGAGTGGTAATGCTTGCTGATTTCCAAGCACATGGCAGATGACCTTGAGAAAATGAGAGGGTGAATAGAACAGAGAACCGTGAGTCAATTAAAAAAAATTCTCATAGCCGGATCCAGATCTTCACCAAAATCTCATCCGTTTGTCCTTCTCACACACCCAATCTGGCCAACAAATTTCATCCGAATCCGTCCACAACTTTTTGAGATATCCTGCACACAAACAAACAAACAAACCAACAGAAAGGGGTGAAAACATAACCTCCTCCAACCTTCGGTGGTGGAGGTAATAATGCTGCATGTTTATAACAAAGTTAGTTATTTCTCAAATTCTGCAATCTGTCTTTCCTTTGGCAGTGAAGCTGGTCTTCCAGATACTGTATCCACATATGGAATCGTGGCCAGTCACTTTAACTCCATGTGGTACCTCGGGTATGTGTACGCACCAAGCCACCTTTACTACACAAATCTAAGGCCAACAGGATAGCTCAGAAGTAGCATGCTTTTATTTAAGCTGTCAAGCATGGGTTTCATTCCAAATTCAAATATAAAGTCACCCTGGTACCTACTTCATATGCAGGTTGTTGCATCAATGAGTAGATCATCCTTTGAAGGAGACATTCAACCGACTCCAGTGTGTGGATACCATTCACTTGGGGACATTGAAGATTCCAAGATACCTTTTCTCAAAGAGTAGGCCGTTGTGTACCGGGACATTGATTAAATTGCAAATCACCACCTCGGGTGAGAGCTGCTTCAACAGCACCCTGAGATGGACTAGTCCAGCAGTGAATCGTCACCTTTGAAAATAGTCACAACGACTCATGGCCACGGGCATCCTGCCACCACCCAAAGCCTTATGAAGTAACAAACACCTTGAAGTGACCAGACCAAAATATAAAATAATTTATCGAGGAAACATCAAGACGTCATAATCATTTCTTATGTAGCCAGTGGCTGTTGGTCGCATCATTTCTGGGAGCAGAACTGTGCCGCTGATGCAGTGCCCGTTTCCAGTAAGCTTATACTCATTTTGCCAACTTCGGAAAGATGACAGGCTGAGTCAACCCACCTGGTGTTATTTGAATGCACAACAAGGGCTCAAACTGAAGACCCTAAGATCTTAAGCCAGCCACCTTAACCGTTAATCCAATACTAGGCTTAGTATCAAGATGAGTTGAACTCGATCACAAGAATATTACATATGGGGGGAATGGACCGTCGATATCGTGGGACAAAAGGTGCGATGTCTATCCAAATCAATTCACTTTGTTTTGCAGTTCCTTTGTTGGACCGATATTTGGCGGAATACTTTCCGACTACATGTCATTTGAATGGTGTACAACATTGCAGGGAGGAATCTTGTTCGTAATGGTAAGTTTTGCAACTGCACTCTTCATACCACTTTTACCGACCTACAAGGGACTTCTACGAGTACAAGACATGTAGCACCGTTTCCAATACGATAGATATTTTATTTAAAAAACATTTGCCAAGTGTTATATACATAGTAAAAGCAACGAATACTGCAGAATATAAATTGTTACAAGTTAAAAATGGGGGAATTTCATTTCCAGTTCAGCTTTATAAAGTGTTTGTGAAATTAACAGATTTGGGATATTCAATGGCCTTTGTTTGTCACAATGGAATTGTTAATTATTTATTTATTTGAGAGGCGATTCCAATTGTTCGGAGTCCATAGGTCGAAAGGACGGCGGCCTTGAAAACCATGCTCACAAAATGCTAAACCAAGAAAATGGAGCGCCACTCAAACCTCACAAATTAAGTTTATCAAGTTGAAAGTAAATGGATAAAAGTTAACTACTGTAGTTAGAATGAAGTTAAATGAAAGTCTCATCGGATGTGAACGACGGGCACGATGGGTCAAATTGCCTCTTGCTACGTCAAATTGAGAGTCCATGTATTTATAAGAATATATTTGGCGAGACGAGCTTGGGTTTGCCAAATTGTTTCAAAGTGTTATTCTTGTTTTACAGGCCATCATATTACTTGCATCCATTTGCTCCTGCAAGTTAAGGTAAGTCTGAGTTTCTTTAATACAGTACATTAAAATAAATAAATAAATAAAACCCAACAAAAACTCCTCCTTGTTCAATCACAATCGGTGAGACTCCTCCGGTATGAAGCGTCACCAAGTTACTCAGTTGTTTCGATTAGTTTGTTCGACAACTCAAAAATGTTCAGTTTTCCTGTACGAAGGCAACATTTTGCCCACCTGTTCATTGTGAGTCAAAGAAGAGGATTTTGGTGAAATTCACAAATTGCACAATGACGTTATCGAGTTTGAATACAAGCTTCGACAACAATAACCCATGAATGATGATGATCAGGTGGAAGGTGAAATCTTGTACACACCTTCATAGCCAAATACTTATTCTTTGCAAGCGGTCACAAACGAAGTCCTCAATTAAGTGATCATCCATATTGTTGTACGTTTTCTGTCTCTGGAATGCAAAGTCATCGAAATCCCAAATTTAGATATTCTTTTCTTTTTTGTTTTCCAGATGTTTTTCATATACAAGATCTGGGCCAATGAACAAGCAAGAATAGTTTGAAATAAGCAATGAGTTATTCTTCATAAAACATTTTAAATTATGTTATCGACAAAATGAGATCCCAAATTGCTGTACAAGTCAATTTCTCATACATGACGTGCCATATAAAAGGTGAAGGATTACGCATACTGGCATAATGAAGTCTGAAATGCAGGTTAGTTCACAATAATATAACGAAGGTCAAAGGTTCAAGTCCACATGAGTTTGTCGTGAATTTATGACCGATTCTTTAATTTGTTTCCTCAGTCATCAGAGGAAAACGTCACTCCCATTCACAAAAAATTTCAAAACACATCCTCTCAAAGGATGTGTAATCTTACTTCCAATTACATGTAAATCATGGAATGCATAATCACTGGTGACACAGTCATTCCTGCATTCAAGTGTTCCCTCCGACCATCAGACCGTTCTATCCGAGCCACTCAACTAAGAACATGCTGCTACTTTCTCAACAATGATCGGAGCCCCCCCCCCCCATCCTCCCCAAAAAACCAACACTTCAAACAAAATGACAGGACCATTTCCCTGGACATTCCTCAACAGGCCTTGAGCATTTGACACATCCGACCACCCTCGTCTACTTGCTAAGTTTACTGCATTAGAGCATACAAGACTGTCTTTTACCTGGCTTTCTGACTTCCCCACTCTCACAGTCAGTTTTGTTATATCAATGGAATCCTTGCTTATGCTTTCCCAGTGGATGCCGGAGTGCCCCAACACAATCTTGTGCCTTGTCAACATAAATGACCTCTCCGATGCTCTGGAAAACCCTTTCTTTACATTTTGTCTTTGAACATACTGTATTTTAACACAGAGTACGTCATCCCAATGACAGATGGACAGCAACTGTCACTCAATGTTGATATGGAATCAATAAGATGCTGCGTCTAACAAATGGAACATCTTTCAATCCCGTCAAATATCGAGTCTCACTCTGTCCCTCCATAAGGGTTGAACAAACTCATCTATCTCTTTCCATGGTCAACCATTGGAAGAGGTTAAGAACCTGACCATCAGCCGGGACCTCTCGTGGCTGCCATATTGCAAAGTTGCCATCCAAAGTCAGTTGCAGACTGGGCATCCTCCATCGTTCCTAGTATTCCTCCAAAAAATCAGAACTACTCACTGCCTACAAGGTCTTTGGCTGTAAGGCCTAAGTCACATTTGCCACGGCGGCCGTGGGGTCTACAAAATCTACGGCTACTAGCAATTATAGGCGGCCGCAGTATTTCCACGGTCACAATGTAGCAGTCACATATGTTTTTATTTTTCGGAGCCGCCAAGGCGTATTTATAAATTGTGGAGACCGAAAACGTGGGGGTGCCGTACGATCTTTGATTTGATGTCGCACGGTGACCTTAGGGCGTTCCTGCGGGGCCATAGAATTTTCAAGGCAGACGCAAGGTGCCCGCAAGGGCACCGCAGGGGGGCCCAAGGCGAACGTGCGGCCAGACGGAGGTAACGAGTGGGTTTTTTATTATTTATTTTTTACCATTCTTTTGTTTCGGTTTGTCGAATTGCTACGGCGAACGTAGAAATGAAAAAAGTTATAACTCCGCGCTATAATTCCACGGCGACCCCTACGCCTGTAAAATATAGCCAAATGGCGTAGGGCCACCCTGAGGCCACCGCAGAAACTCTGCGGCGCCGCACTTGAATTCAGAGGGCGTACGGCCGCCGTATCCTCGCCGTAGAGCAAATGTGACTTACGCCTAACTCAATGGAGTACTCATCTTTCCAATGGGCTGGTGCCTCAGCATCACGTCTCTCCTGGATGTCTCTAATCTTCAGCGATGGGGTTGAGGGAGAAGGGTTGGAGGAGTTGGAGGAGATTCTTGTCTCATTAAATGTTTTCTTTTCCATTATGACAAGTCGGTCTTCTGCCCCAATGGCAGGATTGCTGTTTATGCCATGAGCTCAATGCCACTTTGTCTGCGTTATGTGCTCACTCTCCCAAACCCCTGTAACATTCCTCTCCACAACTATGTGTTTACATGAGGTCAGTGGACATCACACAGGCAGACAAGTCCATATGCATGATTGCACATGCTACAACCATGGATCCACCCATCCCAAATCTATTCGTCTGTGCGAATTTCAACTATAACCATTTCAGTTGGTTGGAGGTCGCCCCGACAAGCCATAGCAGTGCAGATAAGGCCTTGGGTGAATGCATGGGTCTCACACAATCTGTGATATTCCAAACCCAGATCTTCGTGAATGGTAATTCTTCTAATGTAGACCTGATAATGACCAACTTTTCATGCAACCGTTCCTGTTATCCATTCACATCAATTTGCTCGTCTGAGCATTTTCCTGTGAAAGTACTCCTCCCTCTCTGGCTAATAGAGAACTTATACAGCTCACCCCAGCATCTGGATATTCACTTAGGCTGACTGTCAAGGATGGTCTAAGAAAAGGAATGGTCTTCCATCTCAACTGCATACAACATTGACTCCACCTAGAAAGCTTTCACAAAAGCCTCTCCATATATATATATATATATACACGTCACAGTTTGTTGCATCTCATCCACAGCTATACGGTCTATCCTCAATGCCTTCATATACTGAATCCTGCGGTGAGGCAGTAGCTTTCAAATCAAATTTCTTTCTCATCATGGAAGGCTAATCCGATTGAGGGCAATCTTGATTCATTCCACAAGACTTGTAACAAATGTGTCCGCCCTCAGGCGAGCTACAAAACATCATTTGGTGAACTTTAAGTCGAGGCTTCGCACCTCTCCGTCTTCAAAGTCTGAGTGGTACCTCATTAAATGCATCTCTTGTGCATGCTCGTTTTGCCTGGTGTTGGCTTAGCGGTTAAGGTGGCTGGCTTGGGACCTGTTGCCTCCAACATTACCCTACCTTTTACCCTGGAACCCAGTACTCCCATGTACACCGACATCTCCTGAAAAGATAGAAAAGCTTTTGGTCAGTTTTGTCTTCCTGTTTCACTTTGATCCAATCATCTATAAACCGACTCGTCTCTGTTATTTTGCTCCTCCATTGGCGTAGATTTATGTATAAAATAAAAATTAAATAAATGCTCACCGGTTTAGGTTGGAAAAGATGATGGATGTTTTCAAGTGAATTATTATCTTGTAGTAGTTAGTGCATGATTATCATACACTTGTCTGTTCTCCATTTGTAAATTTCCTTTTCTTTACACATTGCAGGTATACCCAACCTACAGAACACGCTTCAGAAGAACAGAATATTTTGAGCGCAAGCACACCTCAATATAATCCCACATATGATGCGACAGGTGTACACACTCCACAGTAATACTAAAGGGCTCCTGTATGTTTTGTAAAAATATAAACCTCATTCATGTCCAGCTTTATCAGATTAAATTGAACTCGGGCAAAGTCGACGGCACGCCATCACAAATCCCCATGCTTCCCACCTCAAGCAAAGTTGAAAGATGGTAAAAAGTTCCACCAGAATTGACCAAATATCAAATTTTGAGTTGAAATTTTTTCCCCTTTTGACCTTCGTGACCCCGGAGTCCCCACCTCCGGAGCATGAACCGGGGGTCAAATCCCCAAAAATGGTTACATATTTCATACATCTCCCAATGTTGATTGCATATACAAAGTTTTTAAATGTACCTGCACTGGATTTGCATTTTTTGGGGACTTGACCTTTTGGCCCCACCCCCTGGGGGGGGGGGGCAAAACTGACACTGCTCTTGCATATTCTTGCCATGTGGTGATCGTAACGACCAAGTTTGTTGAATTCCTGCCCAACTGTTTAGGAGGAGATAGTGTGACGGAAGGATCGACAGGACAGACAGACGGAGCCGATTACAATAGCCCAAGTTTTTTTCAACTGTAGGAATAATAACAATAATAATAATACTAATGGCGTTGTACTGATCCCTGAGCTACCCCGCCACCACTTACATCCTCCCACTCACAGACACTCTTTGCTTCCTATCACTAAGCCAGTTTCCAATCCAGATAGCTACCTGACCAGACACTCCACAAGCCCTCACCTTGGCTAACAACCTCCTATGTGATACCTCATCAAAAGCCTTCTGGCAAACCATCCCAATATTCTCATGGGATTCGCATGTATGTTCTACTTGTGAATATTTTTCAGCTGTCAAGGAACTCGGGTGGAGTTTGAAACAGCAAAGGGCTTACTTACCTTGCGTAGCTTTTCTTGGTTGCTTTATGCAGCTTTCTTCGGCTGGAAGAGCATGAGAGGAGTTAATTTATTTATAATTCTAGCCACTTGGGGTAATCGATTAGGTCAGAGCTGATTGGTTATTCCCTCCAATTACAGGTCAGACGTGATTGTGTCCTGTTATTATTATTATTATTATTATACATCATGTTATACATGTTTTTTATGCCTCCGCACCAATGGTGCCGGAGGCATTATGTTTCCGGGTTGTTCGTCCGTCCGTGCTACTTTTTACTATTTTTGCTACTTCTCCCTTATCACCAGGCTTATTGTTCTGAAACTTGACACATGAATACAAGACAGTAGCCCACACAATTGCTTGGGCTTCGATTTTTCGATTTTGGATCATGGAGGCGCCTGGTGGGGGTACCCCCTGAAACCTCGGATCCATACTCCCTTATTTACCAAACAATTTCTCTGAAACCCAATACAGCCCTTCAACTCTGCAGGATTGCTCGGTCTTCGATTTTTCGATTTTGTAGTGGGGAGGGTGGTGGTGGAGGGGTTCCAGGGGGTTCCTCCTAATCTTGCCCAATAACTTTCTGTATCAGGAGAGTGAGTTGGCTCAAATCTCGGTTCGAACTTTCGTTTCTTTTTCGCATTTCAATTGATTTAATCGTTAAATTGACTCCAGTGTAACGTCCGTGACATTTTCCAGATTTTGGATTCAGCAGAGGTCTGAACTACAACCTCAAGAGATGACCGTCAGCTCACTCAGGGCTATTTTTTACATTATTATGCTGTGAGCTAAAAACGCCTGCCGCCGTGATTTAGTTTTGTTTACGAGCTCGGTGCTGTCATAATTAAGGATCTTTACCTCTGCCAACGAAGGTGAAGGAGGTTATGTTTTCACCCCTTTCTGTCTGTTTGTGTACAGGATATCTCAAAAATTTCTGGACGGATTCGGATGAAACTTGGTGGACAGGTTGGGTGTGCCGCAAGGACGAAATGATTTGATTTTGGTGAAGATCCGAATCCAGATCTGTGTATGAGAATTTTAAAAGTGATTTTTCACCATTGAGAGATCGGACCAAAAACGATATACGAGGTGTGTTCAAAAAGTATCCAACCTTAATTTTTCGTGCGTAAACAAATGAAGCTAGGGAGGCGTGGTTTGGTGCACGTATGTAGGCGATCCTAATCCGTATGCGTGAATATTTTCCCGCCTGCAGAAGCTGTCAGTCGCCGACAGACCGTCAATGAATGAGGAAGTGTAAGTGAGCGCCGTCGGATTTTCGTTTTTGACAAAATACGGATCACCGTGGTCTCATCGCCAGTGATCACTGTGTTGAAGAAGTTGGGATCGCTGTTCACAGTCTCCAGCATGTCCTGTGCGATCTCCAAATGGAGTTGCTTCTGCTCGATCGTTAGCGAGTTTGTACGAACTTCGCTGAGATTCTCCTTAAGCCCAAATCCTCGTCACAATGGAATGAACGGATCCAATGCTGACGCCCGCCTCGTCTGCAAGTTCTCTGATCGTGATTCGACGATCCTGCATCAGCAGGGTCCTCACTTGGTCAATGACGATCTCATTTCGGGATGTTGAGGTCCCACCAGAACGTGCTTCACTTTCCACTGATGGGCGACCATCTTTGAAGCGGTTGTACCACTCTTTTATCTGTGTGGTGCCCATTGCTTCGTTCCCGAAGGCCTGTTGAATCTTGCGGATCGTTTCCACTTGGAATCGCCAAGCTTACACAAAACTTGATGCAGTAGCGTTGTTCAAGTTTTTCCGTCATTTTGTCAAAAACGAAATCCAACGGCGCTCACTTACACTTCCTCACTCATCGGCGGTCTGTCGGCGACTGACAGCTTCTGCAGGCGGGAAAATATTCACGCATACGGATTAGGATCGCCGACTACGTGCACCAAACCACGCCTCCCTAGCTTCATTTGTTTACGCACGAAAAATTAAGGTTGGATACTTTTTGAACACACCTCGTAGTACTGTGTAGCATAATATTTCAAAAATGTATTGGGCCCGATATGTTCTCGTGGATCAGGCATGACGTGGCGGAGGTATGCGCTCCACCGAGTGCCCTTCTAGTTAACCTCCGCCATCGAAGATGGATGGAGGTTACTGTTTTCACCCCTTTCTGTTTGTTGTTTGTTTGTTTGTTTTGTGAACAGTATTACGGAAAAACTCCTCGACGGATTTCGACGAAACTTGGTGGGGGGTTAGGTCTGGTCAAGGATCATGCCATTAGATTTTAGACTTGGTCCAAAATCCAATATGGCCGCTATGGCGGCCAATTTGAAAAAATATTTTAATTTTTTTTTTTTGCATTTCTACATGTTTTAAGTGATTTCCAACCCCCCCCCCCCCAAAAAAATTTAGAGAAAAAAAAATTTGAAATTTTTTTTCAACAAAATTTCGATTTTTTTTTTTTGCATTTCTACATGTTATAAGTGATTTCCAACAAAAAAACATGCCAAAATTATAATTGCGGCTGATTTTGGAACTTCAGGTGATATACCACGTAAAATCAATTTGTCTCTAGGAATCTAGTTATGACGAATGAATTGAGTATTGTAAAGTTAAAAGTAAAAGGGAAAGTTGCAAACTATAACTCTGTGAGCACTGTTGACGTCAAATTGAATGAATAGGATATCAGGTTCACTTGAGTGACCGAGCAGGTATTGCGGCGGAGGTTTTGCACTCTACCGAGTGCTCCCCCTCTAGTTTCATTATGAGTCTGAGAGGTCGATTGTTCAAACCTTGGACGAGCCATACCAAAGACTTTAAAAATGGTACATGCTGCTTCCTTGCTTGACGTTCAGTAATTAAAAGGATAGAGCACTGAGAAACAGCACTGGGAAGACAATGGCAAACCACCCAGTATGACACTTACCAATGAACTGCGTTGGCATCACCAAAACAAATCAAATATGTTTTTTTCCTTTCATTTAGTTGACCCTCACACATGCCGGATAACTTTCATCCAGGATGTTTCCGGGGTAAAAATTTTTTCTCCCTTACTGACGTATTCCACTTATGCAGAACTGACATTAGGCTAGATGGATAACACGCACGTACTGGCTTCAATATTTTCATCCATCATATGAGCAGTGTGCATGACCGCAGTTCCCCCACCCCTCGTTGATTTGTAGAAAGTATAGTCAAGTCTTTTTAGTGTTAGTTTATTAAAATTCTTGGGATTGGATGCTTTATGTACAAGTTCATGGGCAAAGCATTTCCTACCATGATATGTATGATAAAGAACAACCAAACGTGATCCTTTGATATCTTGTACCTTACGCCGTGATGTCTGTGCTCATTACAAAATATATGTACTGCCCGCTGTAATTCCCTCGAGGATCTTCAGTGATTGTCCAAGAAATAAAATACCAGATAGTAGTTGAGAGCAGAAAGATAAGTTACTGCAACAAAGCTCATAAAGTTGTGATTCATCGAATCACAAAAACAGGCACAGAACTGAGAGCACATATCGAAATTTTATTAAATACATTTCAGATTACCATTTGCCTGAACCGAAATCACTCGTTACGAGGATTTATTATTCGAGAAAATTTCATGACAAATGGACAATATATTATAGTCATTTCTGCAACTGTCAAAGCAACAGACCTTGGTAAAAGCCTGAGAAAATCAAAGCAATCATAATTAACTGTTTGTACAATCACAAGTGCAACAAACCGCTCATCGTTACACATGGTTCAATGTGGTTGTAAATGTGCTGTGCAATATGCATCACTGAATCATAAATGGCATCGCCATTGCTCCTCCTTCCCACCTTCGACTTTAACTGCAACAGATGCGTTCATGAGTTGGGCACATGGGGGGAAAAAAAGTCACTTTGGATGATCTTGACGATGAAAAATACAAAACTATAAAATAAAATAAACATGAAAAGGATCTAGTTGCGAGTAAACAAGATATTTCCTGGAAGAGATTGTTGGATTCATTTCAATATCTTCCAGGAAACTTGGGGGTGTAATGGTTAGAGCGTTCAGTGTGGGAGGTCGATGGTTCAAGCCCCGGCTGAGTCATACTAACCATTTTAAAGGTGGTTCGACGATTTATTTATATAATCCTAGCCCACCTGGGATTAATTGAGAAGGTGAGAGCTAATTGGTTATTCCCTCCATTCACAGGTGAGAGATGTGGGTGGGTTTTCGTTTTTCATTTGTAGATCAACTACTTTTGACGTTTACATGTGGTACATGATTGGAAACCTCAGTGGTGTATGTTTGTCTGCGCTGTCGCTGATGATTCGCCAACAAGTGATGAAACCGGTCCGGCAGCTGAGGGGGTGTGTTGCATTGTGATTCTCAGGTATGTAATATTTGTGAACGTCTTTACAGCTGTAGAGGAACTCTGGGAAGGGTTTGAAACAGCAAAGGGCTTACCTTGTGTAGCCTTACATGATTGCTTTATGCAGCCTTCTTTGGCTTGAAGAGCATGGGAGTATATATATATATATATATATAATTTTTTTTTCTCGAGATTTTGGGCTATCCACCCATCGCATATACACACACACACACATATATATATATATATTATATATTATGATATATATATATATTAGCGATGGGTGGTAGCCCAAAATCTCGAAAAAAAATTATTTTCTGAAAACATGAAAATTCCCACTCACTTTAGGGCCACATGCAGGCAACCCCAAAAGCTGCACAGAAAATTTAGTGGGGTGAGTCCCAAAATTGTGGGAGTAGTACTGCCTGCTTGTTTAACTTCAAGTGATAGACTGGCAATGAGCTCAGGCCTGGCGTGGGGGAATTGTGAGCCGATAAGGCTACATTTTATTTCCTCCCATGAAGGGTTGGTGGTCATTGTGAGAAACAGATCCGGAAGGCCAAACTTTCTCATATAGGTCATTGCGTCCTTGGTACGCTCGTGCATGCACCTTGGTCCTCCAGTAAATGTAGCCAGCAGGACAACATGTTGGCCCATTTGCGTAAGATCACCATCTGCAGCCAGCAGTGAGTCTCTCAGTTCTTGGTACGAGTCGGCTCTCAAGGTCATTTGCTCCCTCTTTAGATATTGCAGCCGCTCCGTCTCTATGTTGCAGTGGACATCCACCATGAACTGTTGAAACAGTCATCTGGCTTTCAGAAGATAGTTGCCTGAAAGTAGTAGGCATTAGGTGGTAACAGTAGAATTGCGATTGCCTGTTCTTTTGTAAACTGTAGCTGTCACAGCCAAACAGAAACAGTAAGGGGTACTGTAAGCAGTCATATGACCTGTGCAGCTCATTGACACCATCCCGTTGCCTCAGAAGAATGTCTCTGTTGTTAAATGGTTAATTTAGCATGAGAACGGCAATCTCATTGCAGCAATGACCATTGAAATGTTTGGTGTGCTGGTTTTGGGGTTTTGTCCTCGTTGAGGACAATAGTCAAGTCTTGTGTGCCAGTCTGTTGAAGAAAATCCATGGCTGTCTTCAGGTTTTTGACATGACTGTTGTGCTCGTGCAGCATCTGCTTCAGGATGTCCACAATGGGCAGCTGCAGTCCACTTACAATCGCCGCCCCTGTGGTGACTTCCACCTCGTGGCTCTCAATGCAGTAGATCTGGAGAAATTGGTGCTTTTCTTTCCCAGGAGGGGAACCAGAGTGCCTAACCTCTGGCACATTTGTCCTTGAATGTGGTATTGAGGGTTCCATTCCAGGAAAATGACACCTGACGGCCAACACTTGTCATTTGGAAGCAGAAATTGTATTTCCTGATGTTGTCCAGGAAATGGTTTGACGTGGAAGCTGACTCATCAAGTATTGCTTGCAAAAATGGAGGAAGAGGTGGTAAATCAGGCACTACGTGCTGTCCTTTACTGTAACATTGAGAAGGTGTCTCAGCAGGGAACTTCAGAGCACCACACTATTCACACAGATTGTGCTTATGCTCATTCCACAGTGCCTTGGCATCACTTGGCTCACAGGCTGCCAGAATGAGAGGAAACAGTTGTCTGAGCTTATAGAGAGCCGGTTGCAGCTGCTTCCAAGAGGGCCTGATGTTTTTCTTTCTTCTTCACAAGAATTATGAAAACCACACATTAGATTTGCAGCAGCATTACTTCTTTTGTTACTGGCCTCTCTGCGAGCTTCAGTGTCTCTGGCCCGTTCTTTGTCTGGCCTCTCTGTGAGGGCTTCAAGTGTTCTGGCCCGTTCTTTGTCTGGCCTCTCTGTGAGCTTCAGTGTCTCTGGCCTGTTCTTTGTCTGGCCTCTCTGCGAGTCTTCAGTGTCTCTGGCCGTTCTTTGTCTGGCCTCTCTGCGAGCTTCAGTGGTCTCTGGCCTCTCTGGTGAGCTTCAGTGTTCTCTGGCCCGTTCTTTGTCTGGCCTCTCTGCGAGCTTCAGTGTCTCTGGCCTGTTTCTTTGTCTGGCTCTCTGCGAGCTTCAGTGTCTTCTGGCCCGTTCTTTGTTCTGGCCTCTCTGTGAGCTTCAGCGTCTCTGGCCCGTTCTTTGTCTGGCCTCTCTTGAGCTTCAGTGTCTCTGGCCTGTTCTTTGTCTGGCCTCTCTGTGAGCTTCAGTGTCTCTGGCCTGTTCTTTGTCTGGCCTTTCTGTGAGCTTCAGTTTTCTGGCCTGTTCTTTGTCTGGCCTTCCTGTGAGCTTCAGTGTTTCTGGCCTGTTCTTTGTCTGGCCTCTCTGTGAGCTTCAGTGTCTCTGGCCTGTTCTTTTTCTGGCCTCTCTGTGAAGCTTCAGTGTTTCTGCCTGTTCTTTGTCTGGCCTCTCTGTGAGCTTCAGTGTCTCTGGCCTGTTCTTTGTCTGGCCTCTCTGTGAGCTTGTGTCTCTGGCCCGTTCTTTGTCTGGCCTCTCTGTGAGCTTCAGTGCCTTCTGGCCTGTTCTTTGTCTGGCCTCTCTGTGAGCTTCAGTGTCTCTGGCCTGTTCTTTGTCTGGCCTCTCTGTGAGCTTCAGTGTCTCTGGCCCGTTCTTTGTCTGGCCTTCTGTGAGCTTCAGTGTCTCTGGCCTGTTCTTTGTCTGGCCTCTCTGCGAGCTTCAGTGTCTCTGGCCTGTTCTTTGTCTGGCTCTTCTGTGAGCTTCAGTGTCTCTGCCCGTTCTTTGTCTGGCCTCTCTGTGAGCTTCAGTGTCTCTGGCCCGTTCTTTGTTTGGCCTCTCTGTGAGCTTCAGTGTCTCTGGCCCGTTCTTTGTCTGGCCTCTTGTGAGCTTCTGTGTCTCTGGCCTGTTCTTTGTCTGGCCTCTGTGAGCTTCTGTGTCTCTGGCCTGTTCTTTGTTTGGCCTCTCTGTGAGCTTCTGTGTCTCTGGCCTGTTCTTTGTCTGGCCCTCTTTGCGAGCTTCTGTGTCTCTGGCCTGTTGTTCCTCTCTCAACTCATCACTCATTTTTTCTGTGAGATTCGGTGTTTCTTTACTTGTTCTTGTGTCCTGTCAGCATCATCCCATCTCTTCCTTTGTTTCTTTTGAGCGTCAGAGTTTCCTCTCGATAGGGACAATTTTTCTTTGTGTTTTTTTTTCTCGGCATTTTGAACCCTTGAGTTACGTGTTGCAGCTTCGAGTATTCAAAAGCAAACAGACATTGCACAAACAGTGAATGCCAAACCATGAACCAATAAATTCCACATTCCTGTGCCACTTTCAGTCGAACATCAGCCATGGACAGCCGGTTCGTGAAGGACTTGGACAAACTTGTATTGAGAAATTTATGAAACCTCGCACTCTTAGGATGGAGAAAAATCGGCATCGTTCGGGTGGAAACTCAAAATCTCAATTGTATTGAGAAATTACCGAACCAGCGAATGTTTCACACATGCAGTAAATGGTGAAACTGTGGATGCTGAACCCGTGAATGTGTTTGTATGCGAAGAGAGAGCAGCTTTGTACTGGTGGAAACTCAAAATAATAATTGCATTGAAAAATTTCTGAAATCTCCCAACCACCTAAGGACACCCGCTGGAACCCCAAAAGGTTCCACAGAAAATTTGGCAGGGCGATCCCCAAAACTGAGGAAGTAGTTTGGGGACAGACACACAGACAGACAGACAGACAAACAAACAAAGACAGTCAGTCCTGCGTGCACGTGCACGCATGCACACACTTCTTATTGACGAATAATTACTTCTCTTTAAATTTATTTATTGAAAAAAAAACATTTATCAAAACTCACCAATCTTTCCTTCTTCTTCCAATTTCATCAAATGCTGATGGACATTGATAATTGCTAATCTCACAAGGTTGGTTGGAATGTCCTGCAAATCAAAAAGAACACCAAAACAAACCATTTACAGTACAGACAATGCAAGACAAAAAAAAAATGTACTGAAAAACGTTTGTAGGAAATTAATAAGGATTTGTCTGTGATTGCAGCTTCATTAGTTGAACGTATAACACAATGGCACGAGAGGTTGGGATGTCGGACAATACCACAAACACAGTGAGTGTGTGGGATTTCTCAGCACCGAAAGACATATTCCAACATATTGATTTTTTTTTTTAATGGCGTGAAGTGAAAATATCTCCACTCCATGCCGGTTCACTTGGACTCCAGCATGAAATCATGGATCCAGGTCTAATTATGTTCTTCTCAAATCGCCTCTTTGACCGAACTCAGATGACTGATTTGTAGTCATCATGAGTATTTTGTTTGCTAGTAATCACTGTGGTCGCAACTCCTGCAGCATGGTTTGCTATAGCAGCACAACACGTTGGCCCAGACCGAGTACCTGAGAACCATTAGGCATTGTTTGCGATAAAGTTTGCCTTTTTTTAACCTTTCATTCAATAATGTTTACTCATATAAGGGAGCAAGTCTCATGTGGATGCCAGTGATTGATCTCTCGTATCAATTCGTCCACCTTTTGATCGCATTTCCTCCATCAAAGGTTCCACAACCCTACGCAGGCGCTCTTTTGCCGAAAGCCATTGCCACTTACTGTGGTTGCCGAGTTAATTAACCACCGCTAAGCTTTCAGCATTGCTCTGATAAGATTTGTCAAAGCAGGTCGATCACATGTTCGTATACAATAAGCAACTGTGAGTCAATCACATGCATATATAGTATGCAAAAATTGTAATGTGAATACTGATGGGAAGAAGAAAGCAATTGCTCATGGAGTACCAGGACACGAAATGACAAGACTGAGAAAGCAATTGATTGAACTGAAAATCTTACTGTGTATACAATGCTGACAATATCGCTCGGTGTGTATGAATGACTTGGTTCAGCCTGCATGGCTGACAGCAGCTGCATCTCCCTTTGTTCTCGGTGAGTTATGTAGTCGTTGAGCCACCCAACGGCATCTTTCACCACAGGCCCATGACCTACATAAAAGTACATTTTGAATTATCGCCGTTTCGAAAGAGTAATCTTATCGGCAATCAATAAAAATTACCCCCGTGTGGGGGTGACGGTCATCTCTATAATACCACAAGTTCTCAATGTTCAGTTATGACCGAAGACTACTGCGCAGTTCTACTGCGCAGCTCGAACTGCGCGGTTTGGTTAAAGATGACTCGGCATTTTGGCGCGCGCGCACGAAATTATATTTTGAAAATAAATGCCGACGTTTACATTTCGGGTTTTGAAACTTTTGCACCTTCGGCGGAAAATGTATAAATATAAAAGGCTAAAAATGTGTTTTATATTTATATTTCATTTCTCCTTCCTTCCTTCTTTGCGAATCGCATCGGCGTTTTTGGCCATCTTCCAGATCACGTGACGATCAAACGGGAAGGAAATTAAAAAATCTGTCTGGTTAGATAAAAGATAATATTTTTTACTATCATAATCAATAAACAGTTGCCGAATATCTTGTAGAATGGCAGACTAGATAGGTTTTGAAAATGGCGATTTTTATAACTTACGTGACCTCGTGACCTTGACCCTGACCTTGAACCCGGACAAAAGTTATATCGTTGTGCAACACTCATCGACCTCTACCCACATACTAAGTTTCATCAAGATCGGAAAGAAAAATTGTTGACTGACGTACGGACGGACGTACGGATGGACATTTGGTCCGGCTTTATTAGGTCATCTCGGTAGAGATGACCTAAAAACGAATTTGAACAAACCCCCCTGTCTAGCAACATCCCTAATTTAGAATGGCAAGAAAATGTTATTGCTTCCACATAACACTTTCAGGAAGAGTTTCTGATTAATATTTCCTCTTAATCACCTCTTTTACTGCACAAATTAAGGCAGAGCTTAACACTTAGACTTGATCATTCATATTAAAGCACAGGTCTTGAACACATCTCCCTCAGTGTGCACCTTCCCTCACCCTTCCTTTCCCACAGCCACCTGGAATCCATGACGTTTCCACCTAATAAGATCAGGAGGTTGCAAGCTGGCATTGACACTACCTCTGCAGTAGACTGAGATGACATCATAAAAAGATGCAAAGACCAATCCACTACATTACAGTCTATAAAGGCTACTTCCAACTGTAAACAAGACAAAGGAATGCATAACTAGAACATCACTCGGTAGAGCGAATACCTCCACCAGGATGAACAGTTTACGTTCTGTATCCCACCGATAGGCCAGAACCGGATCTGCATCCGGACCTTAACAAAAAAACCCCCCAAAAAATCTCATCGGCTTGTTCTTGTCACCTAACTCATCCACCTCGTTTTGTCATAACTCGCCCACAACTCTGAAATATCATGCTGTATATAGTTTTTGGCCCCATTTCTCAACGGTGAAGAATCACTTTGAAATAAAAAAATTCTCGGAGCCGGATCTTCACCAATTCCATCTCGTCACACACCCAACCTGTCCACCAAATTTTGTCCGAATCCATCCATAACTTTTTGAGAAATGTTTCATGTTGTTTTTAGCCGTATCTCTCAATGGTGAAGAATCACTTTAAAAATTCTAGTCTCGGGATCTTCACCAAAATCTAATCATTCCGTCCCTGTCACACACCCAACCTCTCCACCAAATTTATTTCAAATCTGTCCACTTTTGAGAAATCCTGTTCACAGACAGACAGACAGACAGACAGACAGACAGGGGTTAAGACATAACCTCTGTCCACCTTCGGTGGTGGAGGTAATCACTGGTTGGTTCTCCTCCTCTCATGACGAGATGTCTATTGTGGAATTTGTCTTGGACACCTAACTCTCCTCCTCCTCCTCCTCCTCCCCCTCCAATAATTAATGGAAGCTCTGAACCACATATTCCGACATTAATTTAGCAACTAAAAAGTGTATACTGCCATTATGCTTGGGTATGGTTGGGTTGTATGAGGCCGTGTGCATTGCATGCCTATATCTATTTGAAACAATTATGTTTTAGAGAACAGTTATGGTTAAAATAGTTTTCTAGATCTCTAGACATGTTTCCAAATCTGCAGCATTGCCTGGCATCCTGTTCTGCTCACTCTCTGTCGATGACATACAAGCCCATATCAATGTAAGTTATCCAGGCACATGGAGGAGAGCTCTTGATGACATCTCATCCACTCTACCTGGGAACAGATTGAAGCATGTCCCAACGCAGCATTTTTGATTTGAATATTTTCTTAGTTTAAGCGGCTGTCACACCTTGACGTTTTAGCCAGCAATGGCAACGTATAAAAATGTATGTAAAACGTTGGCGTACGCTGAAGTTTGAGTTTTTTTTTAAGTTTGGTCGTATTCATAACGTGTTGTGTGTATGCATAACATATAGAACGCACAGAACGTTTCGTTGTGTTATAGATAACTTATACCAACGAATGCTTAGCCTGTTGTCGGCGTTCACAACCTATGCCCAACGATAGTTTAACTTAGGCATAGCGCGCTGCACGTATCCCGACGAACTCGTGGCGTAGCCTGTTAAAAAAGCTGCCGCACGCCGATTTAAATCATAACCGCCTGAAAATTGGAAGTGTCAACATCGCAGTCACACCTTGACGATTTAGCCAGCGTATGCCGACCTATGAAAAATGTGTGTTAAACGCTGGCACACGTCGAATACGTATGGGTAAGTTGTGTATACGTTAGGAGCACGCTGAAAATGAGGAAGTACGCTGTCATATTCCGTGGTACGTCTAGTACGTCGTGAAATTCAAGCATGCTGAAAATTTTACGACATACTCGACGTATGGCTCACACGTTCCGCATACGCTGGCATAAGTTCTCTGCACGCTCCGCGATCGTTGACACACGTCGGCACACGTTACTTGTAAGTTACTCATAAGTCGAAACACATCGAGGTAATGTTTAGCATACCCGAAACTTAATTTTTAACCTATGAGTAACATGCTTTGAACCTATGAGTAACGTATCTCAAACGCACATTGTCGTATGTAGACGAATTTGATTGACGTCTTCCGGACGACCACAGAACTTACTGAACTGTTTCTAACGTACATCTACCGTATAATGGCGATTTGCAGCGTTTAGGGAATTGGTATATACAAATGGGCTTCACAAGAGGAACCCGTCAGTGTTCCAGACTCCATGTTGAGTAGATGTCATGTCAGTAGTATCAGTAGTAGTATAGTAGTAGTAGTAGGTGAGCGTGTCAGTAGTAGTAGTAGTAGTATAGGGAGCGTGTCAGTAGTAGTAGTAGTAGGTGAGCGTTCAGTGAAATAGTAGTAGTAGTAGAGGTCCATGTCAGTAGAGTAGGTGAGCATGATGGGAGGTGTGGGTGATGATGGATCCTCGTTGCGTCCACGAATAGGAGACTACTTTGCACCATTGTTCGATGTTCTTTTCGGCTAATTTTTTTTCTCATTCCCACCGCTAACTATTTTTTTGTTCAGTTTTAAAAGTATTCAAAACGACTTGGACAAATGCATAATGTACTAGTAATGAACACAGAACGCTTCGATAACTTATACATAAATTATACCAACGATTGATTAGCGTGTTTTAGGTGTCCACAACCAATGCCCAACGATAGTCTAACATGCATAGCGCGAGCGTACGTCGACGATTACGTGAGTTTTTCATTCATAGGCTGCAACTTCACTTTTAATAAATGGCTGTCACTCGCCAATTGTTTTTAGACGCTGGTGCTCGGCAATTGAAATCGTTTCCATTGAACGAGTTAAATCGCTTCTACTGGACTATTGAAATGATTTAATAATAATGCTTGGTTATCCTTGGACCCACTCTGGCTAGCAGCTCGTCGAACATTGCTGGGGCATTCGCAGGAAGTTGATGAAGGATGCATGGTCCTCGTTCCGGAGTTCCACCATGAGCTGGTCATATATGCCGTAATGGCGTCGCCTCCCATCCATGGTCTCACCCAGTTCCTTCTCCTCCGTTCACGTCTTCTTCTCCCGGCTCTATTGGCACGCAACTGGTGCAGTGTCAACTCGATGAGGTCATGTTGATGTTCGAGGACAGGTAGGTATTGTCGTCTCAGCGTTGCCGTATCCTCCATCTCTCGGAATGACATGGACATGTACTCACCACGAAGTCTAAAAAAAAGACGGGTTCCTCCTGCGAAGCCCCTTTTTATATACCAATTCCGCTAATCGCTGCCAATACGCCATTATACGGTATCCAAGTTAGAAACGCGTTCATTAAGTTCTGTTTTCGTCCTGAAGACTCAAATATGTCTTCGTCTTTTTCAAGTAACGTTTGTTCGGAAGTGAACAACGTTCGTGTAGCGTGTTACAAAACGTTACTCATAGGTTAGAAATAAGTTTCGGGTACCCTAAACATTACCTCGACGTGTTTCGACTTATGAGTAACTTACAAGTAACGTGCTTTCGACATGTGTCAACGATCGCATAACATGCCTACAACTAATGGCCAGCCTAGCGGAACGTGCGAGTCATACGCCGGCATACATCGTAAAATTTCAAGCATGCTAAAAGTTGAGGTCAACCCAAAAGTACAACGTTTAAAGCCAGCGTACTACGACTTATGGCAGTGTTTTTCAGCGTGGTCTTAACGTATACAAAACGTACCATACTATTCGACGTGTGCCAGCGTTTTAGAGCAAAATTTTTCATAAATCGGCATACGCTGGCTAAATCGTCAAGGTGTGACAGCGGCTTTACATCAAGGATCAAAAAACCTTCACACAACCATTTGCTTTGCATCAAAACACGAGAATCTCTCATTAGTTGATGTATATATGCTTTACAGTATTCTGCTATACTGTACTAAGCAACATTACAACAGTAAGGAACATCAGCCTACTGGACAGGAATGAACAAAAAGTCTCAGACAGGGCAAAGACCTAGTACCTGATAACCTATCCCACCCGGTAACCTAATATCAACGAATTACCTATTGTGAGGTAAAAATTCTCATGCAGCGCGGACATACGTCACCTGATAAGCAAGGAGGAGATCATATCTGTTTATATTACTTGTACTTGTTCAAGATAAAGACTGTAATAATCTTCTGACGACTATTCAAGCTATGGTACAGGGAGGTAGATGTGTGGATAATTCAGGGATATATCAATTCGTACAACCCAGACTGCATAAATTCTGAAAATTACAAGAATGACCATCTGGATCATCAGCTAGGAACATGATCCACTGATCTTGGTTTGGGAACCAGAAATACATCCATCAAAAGTCTTGACTCTTCAGGCTCAGAACCTCTCCAAATGGTGGGTGCACAACTGTCGTTGTGTCCAAAGGTCACCCAATGAAAGAGAAACAAATAGAAATGGAGAGCGAGTTAGAAAAGAACATAGAGAATGGAGTAAATTCAACGCCTTCACCTCCACCGACTCTTCCACACCCAGACTTCTTTTTTGTTTCTTCCCTTTGCAGGAGCGAGGCTCATTGAAACTGAGCAAGGCATAACGGACAGCGGCACAAATATCAAGGGTATGAACAATAAGGAAAAGAGGAGAGCGAAGAGTAAACCCTGGCACGAGCAAGTAAGGCGGTTGGGTTAGGAAAGGTTAATGTGGGTAATAAAGATCATGAGTCAGAATTGTGGATGACATGAGGTGGTGGTGCACCACTTGGATGATGAAGCCGTGCAGGAATGAGTGAGACTTTCAGCAATGAGATTACCTCTACAATTAAAATCATAAGAATATCAAAGAAAACTTTATTCAGTGCAAGAGCAACCGAGACAAAAAAAAATGATTGATAAATCATTTTTTTTTTTTTTTTACAAATATGGTACCCAAATTACTGGTGATTGCTATTTCAAGAAAAGGCAATCACTGTTGATTCGTGTAACCATGATCGGCAATCAAGCCAGGTATGGGAGCATGCGCCGGAGTAGCACATCGTTGCGTCCACTTTCCACCGGGCATCCGTCTAGCCATCCACCAGTCATGCATAGCTCATCCCCATCTCGTTGAGATGCCGATCAACCTGCAACAACCACGGGGAAGGTGGTCGGCCCGTTGGCCTCCTCCGCTCACGAGGCTCCCTCGCTGAGAGAATCTGGTGAGCAGGATCAGCGTCAAGAAAACGAGCCACATGTCCATGCAGCTACAGCTGATCACGGACTATTCAGGTAACAAATGTCATCTGAGTCTCTCTCAGCAATGGCTCGTTGGACACAATGGGATCGCCAAGGATTCTCCGAAGAAACCTGGTACCAAAGGTGATAAGTCTCCATCTCAGACCCTTGGTCAGAGTCCAAGTCTCATATCCATAGAGCAAGACTGGAAGCACCAAGGACATAAAGACTTTGACCTTTGTCCTCCTACATAGGTACGAAAGCACCACACCCCATGATCGAGTGAATCCATGACGCCCCAGGCCGGAACCAGACATATATTGACCTCTGGCTCAACATACGGAGGCATGAATATCACTGCCTCGGGAAGTGAATCTCTGTCGTTTTTGGCCCTCAACATCCTTGGTACAAACAGGAAGACACAAGATAGCAGCATCCAATATGTCAATGAAAGCATGGATCTTAGTTTTGACCCAGGAAACTCATAATCCCAGTGGCTCAGACTCCTCATTCAGCGCCTGAAGGGCCCCATCAGGAGATCAATCGTCTCCGCAAAGATGACTGCATCATCTGCAAAATCAAGGTCAGAGATATTGACATTCCCAAACGATGCACCGCAGCTGGATCTCTCCAACATCCTCCCCATAATCCAGTCCATACAAGCGCTGAAAAGTGTGGGGCTAGTACACACCCCTGATGAACTCCAGTAACAACTAGAAATAAGTCGGAGATGGAATCACACCTCACAGCACTCCCAGTTACCAGAGTATAGTTCAGAAATCAGATCGATCAGTTTTGGTGGCACCCCACAAAGACCAAGAATCCTCCAGAGGGCATTCTGATTCACTGAATCGAACGCTTTGCAGAGATAAACATAGGCTGCAAGCAGCCCCTGCCAAAACTCTCATCTGCATTCGGTGAGGACCCGAAGAGCAAGGAATTGGTCAATCGTTGACTCTTTGGTGTAAAGCCTGACTGCTCTGGGCACTGGTGCTCAAGCAGATGGTGGCGAACACGATCAAGAATTATCCAAGCAAAAGACCTTGCCCGGCACTGAGAGCAGCATCACCTCGCGGTAGTTGTTGCAGTCCTCGTGTTCACCCTTCCCTTTCCAAAGAGGGAGAAGGCCCCTCTTCCAGTTGGAATGATGCATGTGCTCCAAACAGAGCAGAGAACTGCATGAAATAACACAAGTGTAGCATTTCCACCAGCCTTGAGAAGTTCAGCATGGATGCCATCAGTCCCAGGAGCTTTACCCCCTTTCAACTGATTCACCGCAGCTCCTGTTTCCAAAAACGAGGGTGGTTCACAGTTGATTGGAGGGTCAGCAACAGGAATAGTTACACCCCTGAATAGGGAGAGTAAGCAGGGCGAGAATCACTTGAGCACAGGTGATGCTCTACCCATTCACAGATTCCTCGCACATAGGCCTCCTTGTCCATCCTCGGCACACACATAGTTTTACGGCCTCAGCTCCCTCAACAGCAGTTCTGCCAGTCAATGGTATCCAGTGTCTCTTGCGAGACAAAGATCCTCTTTGCCTGATGGTGAGTTCCAAGACATCCACTGGCGACATCAAGGATGGTAGTCTTGAAGGCACTCGACAACTATTCAGGATTCCCCCAAACACCCAGACCTCCCAAATCCCCACTCATCCTATTCGCAAACTCTTCTTCGCCCTCTTACCCCTGAGCTTGCCAACATCCAGCATAGGCCCCAAGAATTAGGATATGGACTGACATCTCTGGGAATCCACAAAAAGCCTGTGGTCGTTATTGAGGATTTGATCACTCCAATAGACCTTGCAGTTCTGGAGCTTCCTCCAGCAACCATCAAGGAACACATGGTCAATCTCCTTTGTCACACCACCAGCATTGGAATACCAAGTCCAGCGATGAGCCTGTGGGTGCTGAAACCATGAACCAGCCACCCCAAATGCATGACTTCTTGCAAAGTCAAGGAACTTGTGCTATTCTGGTTCACATTTCCAGACCCATAAGGACCAACACAGGTTTCGTAATTATCCCTATCAGTGCCAATCGATGCATTGAAATCCCCCAAGACTTGAACAGTATCCTGCCTGAGGCACTGATCAACCACAGACTCAAGTGCGGCATAGAATGCCTCCTTTACAGTGAGATCTCTCGCCTCAGTCGGAGCATTACAGAGACCAGGGAAATGACACCCAAAGAGTGATAAATGCTCAGTCTCAGAGCAACCAGACCAGTAGAAGGTGTAACCACCCATGATGATCTCACCAATATCCGTCTCCACACCTCAGAGAGTGCTGTGATCCTGATGTTCGAACGCTGTAGCTCAGATGATAGCAGAGACAGGTGATCAGCCTCTCTTAGAGTGAGGACATTTCAGGCACCCACTCGAAGGGACCGCCTCAGGTTAACCCGAGGAGACGGCCGTCTGGTGGACGACACCTCAGCACCACCCTGACACACACCACTGCAACCCCTCCCTGGAAGGTTACCCCGTGCCTTTCCTCCAATCATGAAAGAATGGGGGTCCCTAAGGTTTTTCCCCAAATTCCACCATCAGTTGAGCTGCCCCATGAACGGCAACTGCACAGGAGTTACTCCTACGGAGTGTGTTTTCAGTTTTCTTTGCGTTTTGCCAAATGAAGTATTTAACGGTGGCCGGAGTATAAATCCTGCCACCAACCTCCGAGAAAAAGGTAACCAAACTGCAAGAGTATATCTGCAGACACAGGTGGGCATCAGATATGGATGGTTCACAAGGAGCTCCCCTGCCATTTGACAGGTTTTGTTTTTAATCCTGCTGGGTGACCATATCTTTACGCCCTCCTCACCAGGAAACCTGGTGGGGGAGACGATTTAGTCACTGACAACTCGACCATGAAACAGTTTAGTACAGGTTTACATGATACCTGTCACAAGTCACAGATCTTATCTGGCCTGACCCGACAATAATGACTGCTAATAAAAGGTGAAAATTGAGGTTTCATTTGCTTGCCCTCTTTATGTGTCCAAGCAAACACAATCCATTTTACAAGTCATCAAATGTAATCTGCAAAAGGAGAGCATGGGAAGTTGATATACCTGGGTAAATAAGAGAAGGAACAAGATTCATTATTGCTTTTAGCGAGTTCATGTAGTCACGAAGGTTCTCGAACACCGCTGCGGTTTCACCAAGCACACAATCTCCTGAGAACACAGCTCCTTCCTCCTCGAGCAGCAAAGCCATATGATCATCGGTGTGTCCTGGTGTATGCAGCACTCTATGAGAAGTGGGGTGCAGAAAACAAACAAGGTTTTGAGCCAGTAATTGTGGGGAAAAGTTTATTATCATAGTAATTGGGTAAACAGGTAAAATCATTGAATGTAAAAAGTATGCAGCCTCCAAACATGTCAATCTTCCAGATATCAAGAGTAAGCCATTGAAGTTTTTTGAATGGATGTTGCCAGAAGCATGTAAAACGAGACGGGCACTCGGTAGAGCGCGTACCTCCGCCACACAATGCCCGATCGACGAGAACATATTGGGCCCGAGACATTTTAATTAGTTATATATATATATATATATCGTTTTTGGCCCCATCTCTCAATGGTGAAGAATCACTTAAAAATATCAGATCCAGTCCGGATTCAGATCTTCACCAAAATCGAATCAATTCTTCCTGTCACACACCCAACATGTCCACCAATTTCGTCCGCTCCATCAACTTTTTGAGATATCGTGCTGTATATCGGTTTAGCCCCTCTCTCTCTCAATGGAAAAGAATTCATAGCTCGCCCTGTTCGAAGAACAGAGAGCTATAGCGATACCCCCGCGCGTGAGGGGAGCGTGGAAAATGTTAATTTTTTTTTTGATTACGGAAAAAACTCCTCGACGGATTTCGACAAAAACTTGGTGGGTTAGGTATGGTCCAAGATCATGCCATTAGATTTGGACTGGTCCCCCCCCCCCCCCCAAAAAAATTTAGAGAAATGTTTTTTTTTTTTTGCAATTCTACATGTTTTAAGTGATTTCCAACCCCCCCCCCCCCAAAAAAAAAATTGTTAGAGAAAAAAAAATTTTTTTGCAAACTTTTTTTCAACAACATTTCGATTTCTTTTTTTGCATTTCTACATTTTTAAGTGATTAGGATTTCGACGAAACTTGGTGGGGGGGTTAGTATGTCCAAGGATCATGCCATTAATTTTGGACTTGTCCCTCCCCCCCCCCCCCCCCCCCCCCCCCCAAAAAAAAATTTATAGAATTTTTTTTTTTTTTGCATTTCTACATGTTTTAAGTGATTCCAACCCCCCCCCCCCCAAAAAAAAATTGTTAGAGAAAAAAAAATTTTTTTGCAAACTTTTTTTTCAACAACATTTCGATTTCTTTTTTTTGCATTTCTACATGTTTTAAGTGAGTAGGATTTCGACGAAACTTGGTGGGGGTTAGGTATGGTTCCAAGATCATGCCATTAGATTTGGACTTGGTCCCCCCCCCCAAAAAAAATTGTTTAGAGAATTTTTTTTTTTTTTGCATTTCTACATGTTTTAAGTGATTTCCAACCCCCCCCCCCCCAAAAAAAAATGAGAAAAATTTTTTTTTTTTTGCATTTACATGTTTTTAAGTGATCCCCCCCCCCCCCCCCCCAAAAAAAAATTGTAGAGAATTATAAAAAAATATTAATATTAGACGTCTTTTAAAAAACGATAAAGTATAAACAGGCAGCATTGGGTGCTTGACACCAACTCTGTTTATTTCCAGTGTCGGATCCGGATCTGGATATTCACGAAAATCTAATCATTTAATCCTGTCACACACCCAACCGCCACAAAATTTCATCCGAATCCGTCCACATTTTTGAGATATCCTGCACACAAACAGACAAACAAACAGACAGACGGGTTTAACCTCCTTCCACCTCTTGTGACGGAGTAATTAGGATATGATATCGATTGATACTCACTTTCAATAAACTAGGTCATAGTATGGGAGTTTAGATGACTAGGCCAGATGAAAATCTCAGATATCAACTATAAGTCTATAACGTTGCTTTGATATTGTCGTGTCCATGCGAATTAAGACCAATGCTGGACGGATGGACCGAACTGGCTTTTACCTCCCCCGGTCTGCGTTCGAACAATGGCGGCTTTGCATGTGCGGTAATCGCAAGAAGCACACAAGGCTCTTAACTCTTAAAACCATAGGGTTTATTTCCCAAACCAAATAACAGGGGATGTTGATCGTGACGGTGGAGATGGTGGGTTGAGGTGGGGAAGAAAAGGGGAAAACGGAAAACGGAATCGATAAATAAATAATTATATACAATGACACTAAAACCTATGGCGCCATATACCAGAGTTGTTCACATAAGGGGAAAGGGAACGAGAACCGGGTGGGCCTTAGCTCTGCTGGTGGATGAGGAAGCAGCAGGTCCACGGGTTGGAGAGACGAACAGGCGATGAGGCAGGCGACAAAACACCCAGGCAGGGCGACTAAGACACACGAACAAGAACCAGAGACGACAAAGCAGGCACAGGGCAAAGGCAGGAACACGAGAAGGCAGGCACCACTGACAGAGCAACCGTTTCCCTCCACACGATCTCCTTCTCTCTTTGTGGAGCAATCTCAACTCTCCTCAGGGATGACTCCAACCTTCCTGGCTCTTGCGAGCTCCCGCAAAAGGCCCCAAAACTCTTCCCCTTCGGAAGGTGATGAAAAGCTCCTCGCCTCGCTCTCTGGACAGCACCACCCCTTTTAAAGCCCCTCCTCTCTCTTTGCTTCGGCCTCATCTCAGCACCTCATTCGGTGGGACATACAAGAGGTTATACGCACGATTCCTTACCTTAAACACTTACTATTTATTACAACGCACCACCCTCCATAAGGTTCACATTTAAACAGACAATTCTTAAGCTACGTTTCCCTACTTAATCATATTGAGATGTGCTAACTACTTGTACATGGACCGTACCACTCTATACATTTCTATCTGTACTAAGGTAATCTCTACTCCACTCCTGCAAACGAAACAATATCACGGTAACTTGGACACACTGGAATAGTGGCACCGTATGTGGTCCCCAAATTGTTGTAAAACATTCTTGCATTAAGCTGTTATATTAACCAGTGGATCTGGGTTGTTAAATGCACAAGTTAAAGGGGGGTAGTGGTAACAAACATGAATAACTTTGCAAAGACATGTCCGATTTCAACACTGAGGCATCATTGAATTCCTATTGAAATACTCAATAAGAATATCGTCACGTGCTCAGGAATTGTGACCGCCCACGAGGTGGAATCAGCCAATCACACCCAAAAAGGTGGCAGCCAACTCCGAATCATGCAGCCAGTTTCGGCCTGGATCTCGAGTGGTTGGAGAAAATAGGCATTTTAACCAAATAGTAATGGAACCGGACTTGTGCCACAATGTTTGTGAGAGAAATAACCGATCTTTATTGAACATTGTTGCTGCCACGGGTACCGAGACACCAGCTTGTCACTCAGGGGGATTAATCCCCGGTTGTCCTCGGTAGAGCTGGACCTGGGGCCACCGCTCACAATTAACGTTGCGGTACGGTGGGTTGTTTTATAACCACGAACGCCACCCAGTCAACCACGAGTTCCAGTGTCCACCGTCTAATTATTCCGTTTAACGAGGTCACGTGGTTACCTGAGCGGGGAGCGTGCCCTCGGCAAAGCACCAATATTATCTTGATTAGATTTTAATTAGGGCGGCCGAGCGTTTTAACCGCTGGTGCGTGCCGACTATTTTTGGTCAAATCTGTGGTAATTACCTCCCAGTCTATCTCGGTTCGGACAATGCTAGACCAATGGAAGGAAAGGACAAACACGGACAGGTTGGAAATCGACAAATAATTTATTTATAATAAAATAAATAAATAAAAAGAACTTTTTATTTTCTGAGGTATATAAATGAATTAATTTCAAAGCAAAATCAATCAAAATGCCAGGAAAGAGACAAAGAGCAGATGCTTATCGGGGGTCGACTTACTTCCAGCTAAACACAGACAAGGGTACCCAGCAGATCATTCAGGGGGAGGGAAGGGGAAAGAATCGTCTAGCTCACCAGAAAGTCGTCCATGAAGCGAAAACGTCTTGAAATGTGTGCGTACGTGTCATGTCTGTCGCCAGCACCCAGCCCCGCTGTGCACCCTCTCGCGAACAGCCTTGAACGCCAGTCGACGTCTGGAGGGCACCGGGATTGTCCGTCGCGGGTTTAGACCATGGTGTTGTTGGTGACCGACCTGTGCCTCACTTGTTGGCGGCGCTGCTCACACCCACACCACACGCTCGCTTGCCGAAGCACTGGGAAGGACGAATTGTCTCGTTGTTGGCGCTGGTCAGACACCCACACCCACACCACACGCTCGCTTGCCCAAGCACTGGTAAGGACAAATTGTCTCGTTGTTGGTGCTGGTCAGACACCCACTTCTTGCTCGCTTCTCAAGCTTACTTCTCGTTCTCTTCTCCCTCCCTGGCTTTGTTTCGCCCTGCTTTCTTCTCACCTTTCTCGCCATTTGCTTTTTCCTCTCTCCTTTCACTTTTCTCTCTTTCGCTTTTTTCCTCAGAACGGACCTCCCTTCATTTTTATATCCGCGGGCCGTCTCCGCGGGTGCAGCCCGCCCCAAGCTCACCCCGCCCCACTGGCGCACGGCCACCACGACAACCCATGCGCTCCCAAAAAAGGCGGGCGTCAGAGCCCACGAAAGACTGCCGCTGAGGAAGAACGGGGGGCGGGCTTCAGAGCTCGTGAAAGAAATGTGTGTAAACGTGTCTGTCGTAAAGAAAAAAACTTCCCATAAGAGAGGGGATCTATTCTTTACCCTTCTCAACGCATCACATTTAAGATCCCATTAGACATGGGGATGGGGCTAATCTGAACTTGCATTTCAGGAAATAACTGTCTGAGGACCTGGATGTGTGGATGCATTGATCAGACCGGATTCTGAAATCCATAACAATATTTATTCAAATTACCCAAATGACCTTTAACCTAGCCTGCATACAAAGGCAACAGTTCACAAAATGCATCTGCCCAATCTCAGTTCTGAAACTCGGGAAGCAGTCTTGGTATGCAGGCACATTCAGCAGATGTTGTATCAAGCATATGATGATAGACCTGATGGTGTAGTGAGTAGTGGAGGTGTTTCAAATCGAATTTACAATGAAGACGATTGTGAAGCGGAGGATGGAGCTGGATCAGAAGAAGATGCAAGTTCAGTGGAGCACAATGGTGCTGAGAAACAGTACTTTTTGTTCAGCAATCTCTGTGCAACATGTGCTAGATTAGTCTCACAATGTTAACTACAGTCAGAGAAATGCTCGAGATGTCAGATAGTCCTCAGCGGCTCACTCATTTTGCCACGGGGAATCACCAGCAATATCAATGACCATCCAAGGCCCATAAAAGCATGGTAGTTGGAATGTAAATTTCCCTGAGCGAGGCAGAGAGAGATCCAAACGAAGTGACTTCACCAGTGTCTCCTCTCCTTGATCTGATTCCTGTCTATCAGTCCACACACTTTTAGGTAAAATTCCAAACATGCCCCTTTCCCTTCAAGGACCAATCAAATGGCTGTCCACAGTCTTCAAGGCCATGGTTTGTCCCGATTTGCTTTACTCTTTTTTTTTTGTATATAATATCGAGGCTCGTATGAGAGCTAACACACAGAACATACAACAAGGGGAGCAGAACATACAACTATATTAAGGGCCACACGTTGTGGCCCTTAATGGAGTTCTCTCACCCTCTCTTCCTTCCTGGAAGAAATGATAATAGTTTAACAATTGATATCTGTAAAAAATAATCTGGAAATCAAATTGCAACAATGTTCATGGTTGAACCATTCGAAGAGGATGATGTTTGAACCACTCATTTTACTTCCTGAGTTCATGCCCCCACTGGATATTCAGGATGAGATAATTAATTTTACTTTAACAACTGTAGTTTCTTGTGCACGTTAATATAATATATATTTCAGTTGTCCAATTAACTGCTGATCTGATGAAGTTTCCAACACCAAAATATATTACTGGCTGTTTGATGCTGTGGTGTAAACTTTTGCAAGATCAACAAAAGGTACAAAAAAACCAAAAGATAAAAAAAACATCAAACAGCCTATAGCACAAGGGATACTGGAGAAGGAGGAAATGGAGGTAGGTGAAACCATGATGTAGGGGAAAAAAAAAATCCTGCCAATCAGCAAAAAGGAAACCAGATAAAGTGAGATAAGGAAGTCTTTCATAGATTTGAGCCACCAGAACAAAGTTTGACCAATGGATCGCAAGCAGAGGGCATCAAAAACAACAGGAAACGTATGGAGATTACAAGATGACCTCAAAATGTGGGGCCTTCATTGATTTTTAAGTTAGCAGGACAGAATATTCAGTATTGTTTGCCTATAAAATAGAAGCCAACATGACGAATGTGGATCAATGGTGTACAAGAGAAAAATTTTGAGAAATTCTCCACTTTTGCCAACACATTTAGTCATGGAAATCACATGTAACAGCCACAAATGGCTCAACTTTGCCAGGAACCAGAAGGGCTGGGATAACTTAGTGGTGACCTCAGACAATCGAGGATGAATTTCTCATGAAAAAAATAAAAAATTAAGGCAATAGCCTTGGTTGCTCACCTGGAAAAATAATGATACTGAGGAGGAAGTCAACATGGGACAGAATTAGAAAAATGTATCAATGAACCAATGTTATAGCAAATACCTATTTTGGGGGGCAACACCTCGCCCATAAATCCCCTTCGACCCCGATTTTTTAAATAGCATAAACAAACTTTGGTACAACACGGGTGATGAAGGTTGTGGTCAAGTTTCATCAGATTTGCATATGTAGTTTCTGAGAAGAAAGCAAATACCTATTTTGGGGGGCAACCCCCGTAGACCCCCTAAGGGCCAGATTTTTTTAAATGCCATTAACAAACTTTTGTACATACACGGTGATGAACATTGTGGTAAAGTTTTATCGAAATCGCATATATAGTTTCAGAGAAGCTGAAAGCATTTGTTGACGGACGGATGGACGGACGGACCACGTGCCATCTCGTAACTACGTTCCAGGTGAGCTAAAAATGTAGGCTAAAGTGTGCTGGTACAGTGGACAATTCAAAATTTTTGCTCCCTGATGCACTAGCTAAACTGCTGTGGCTGACCTTCAGTTTTTTTAAAAATCAACATTGCAGGGGGGAATAGTGGAGCCCTAAAACGAATCGGGGCCTCCTCGGAGAAAAATCAAGGAAAGAAAATTGGAAATAATAATAAATAATGAGATCGAGACGATTGATTCGTGACTTGAATTGTTGCAATTTGATAGAAGTTGGGAACAAACTGATGGGAAGGCTGTTCTAAAGAGCGGAAGTGTTGGGGGAAGGAAGAGCAGGGATGGCGATTGGTACACCAAGTCTGTTGCCCATTTCTCTTGCTCAATCTTCAGTTCACCGCAAACAGTGACAATTTTCCTGCCAAGATCAGCCTCCAGCCTCAGCCTTGCTCTCATCTTACCATACTGATAAGCTGTGTTGTCATCTCCATTCGCTGTTCATTAGGCCCCTGCTGTTGTGGTGATGCCAACCTGCTGCTTTGTGGCACTGGTTTGTTTGGGGGCACCGGGTTAGCTGGTGGGGGATCAGAAAGGCTAGCAAGCAGCAAGGGTGCCAAACTCCACTGTGCCTTCCTTAGGTCCCTCCTCTACAATGTCTTCTTGGGTCGCAGAGACATACAACCAGCACGCACCCCCCAGGTCCTGCTCACGGAAACCCGACATAGTGGCTCGCTGCTAACAAATTTTGCGCTTACAATGCGCTCTGCAATCTTGCTTTGAGGCAATGGTTTCCCGTGCCTTCGGTCCAATCCCACACTCCTGACACCAATGCGACGGTTGTCGTTCCCGATAACTCGAGACGGGTTCTGCGAGTCGCGAAGCGACCGCGATCGCCAATTGTCCCTGGAACTTCTTGGCAGATCCCACATCCAGAGCAGTGTTACAGTGGGTAACAAGGGGGCGCCACCGTGGGATAGAGTTTTGGTGGGTTTTAATCAGTTCGAGGGAAGGGAAGAAGGTGAGCAAAAAGGCAACAGGATGTAAATTGGACAGTGCGAACAGATTCAAGAAAGGAAGATGCTCGTAAAAGAGGCGGTATGCCCATGAAGCAGCCGGTTTGAACTGGTTCAGGAAGGAAGAAAGATGAGAGTAAAAAGGTGATATGTAAAATATCACGGGTAGGAAAGATTGTCTACCTAATACATCTGCAATGCATGTCCATCTGCATGTATTACAATATAGAGTAACTATCGTTATACTATAGATGCATTATTTAACCCCGAGGAGGCAAAAACACAACAATATCCACTCATCTTAGTGAGGGTTGCCAGTACAGTAGAAACAAGACACATGATGCTCTTCAGCTATGATCAACAGCTACCCCCTAGGGGTTAACTTCAAGTGGTTTCAGTGAAACGATGAAGGGACCATCCATTTATTATGTGTATATGAATACACTTGGGATCCTCGGGTCCCGAGTTCAAATCCCACTTTGCCGTTGAATTAATACCAAGTGGCGGTTGTTCCAGCCTGCATCCTTCCGAGGTCGGCAAAATGAGTGCCAGCTTGCTGGTATCCTGTGTCGGAGTGGCGACCCGTCCAGGATTGTGCCCAATAGCCAACAGACTGCTTAGGCAGCACCAACGCTCTGCACACAGTCTGGTCCCATTGGATGGATGGATGGGTCAAGTGTTCGATCGAAGCGGGGCGCATGTTTTATTTTTTTTCCACCATAGAAATTTCATGAAACTTTCACCATAGATGTGACTACTCATGTAGAATGTTTTTGTGATAACTATGATGTCATAGGTCACATGGTGTGGCAGCCATTACTGGAAAAAAGGAAACACTTTGGACCTCTGTATCTCTGAAACCGCTCCATGGGAAAAATTGAAACTTGACACGTGTGAAATACTCCCCATGGGAAGCAGGGCTGATTTTTTTTGTTTTGTTGATGTCATATGTAATGTGGCTTCCTTATGACGTTATAATTCCATATATCAAATGCTTTATCCGATCAGCATGAACAATTTTGAGGGTTATCTCGGGCTAGATTATAATTGGCAAAAAAAAAATTGACGACGTAATCGGTCAAGTGGTTTGGCAGCCATGTTGTTTTTAACATAAAACCTTCAAAAATCTACACTTCTCCGTAACGGCTGAACAGATCGAGGCAAAACGTTTACAGGTATGATCGCCTAACCATGAGGAACCAAAAGTTCTCCACCTATGACATAATGTCACATGGTTTGTCAGCTATGATTTTTTTGAAGAATAAACAATCTTCTTCAGCAGAACGGCTTGACAGATCGTGGGGAAACTTCACTCACATGTTCCCCACGCCTTGGGGGTACCAGGGTGTTCACAAATAATTAATAGGTCACATGGTCTGGCAGCCATATTGGTTTGAATGAAATGCTTGAAAAAGACATCTTTCTCTTGAACTGCTTCAATCGATGTGAAACATCACAGTTATGATTGAGTAGACATGTGGAATATAATGTACGTTTTAAATTTTAACTTGATCGGACGCATGGTCGGGCAGCGAGAATTATTTAATATTTTAAATCTGGTTCGGGGATTTAAATCAAACTTGGTACAAGTATGTATAATGATGTAATAATGTAGGCGGACGCATATCTGGCGACGTCGTGACGTCGAAGGTTGTCGTTCTAGTTTCTTAATATGTTGGTTAACCGACGTCACCTTTGCATGAACATGGTAAGGAACTTAGAATGCCGCGTAAGAATAAATTTTCACATAAATAATTTAAAAGCAAATATCAGCTTTTAAAGCACCATGGGCTACATATACTTCCATACATACATACATACAAACATTGGGAGCATGCGCCACAGCATGTCACTGCGTCCGCTTTCTGCCAGTACTCCAGGGGCCACCGACTGGCCATCCCCCAGGCAGATGCCTGGCCCATCCCCATCTCTTTGGGACAGGAAAGTTCTGGCACCCACCCAAAGGGACCGCCTCAGGTTAACCAGAGGAGACCGCCATCTGGTGGACGACATCAGCACCACCGAGACACACAATCAGTGTGTTTTTCGGAGTGAAATATTTTGTGGTGGCCGGAGTGCAAATCCTGCCACCAACCTCCGACACCTTTGCCCCTTGTCTACGCATTTGGGTGGGCATGGCTATATATACTTGGGAGTTTTAAAGAGCCAAGATATAGCATTACAAAAAACAAACAAACAAACAAGGAACACAGTGACATTAACACGAGTAATTGAACAAGTGCCCAGAATGCCGAATGCAAAGAGTGAAAATGTGTTTTACTGTGGATACAAACTCAGCACTTTTCACCACCATGAACTGGAAATACAATGATAGTGATAAAAAATATAAAAAGAGCAAATGCAAGTATATATTCTCTGTACCTGAGGGTAGCACCATCAGTGGTGATCAAATCACCATGTGATACAAAGGTGTAGCCAACTCCGTAAT
>CM068961.1:118141855-118152794 GCA_035128595.1 Eptatretus atami
AGAGCAATGCTGAACGTCGGAAAAAGTTTCCAAAGAGCTGCCCCAACTCAGCTCAAAGGTTCCGAGACTAACTGGCCATGAGGAACAGCCCACAGGTGCACTCCGTTGATACTTGAAGAAGCTGTTCCAGACAGGTTTGACTGCAAATCGGGAATTTTTAAAGGAAAAGAGAGGCTTCATCTGAAAACTGACGCAAAGGCATTGATTGACGCACCACGGAAGTTGCGTGTCCACATCAAAGGGAAACTTAGGAGGAACGAATTGAAAATAGAGAAACAAAGGCACTAAAGAGTGAAATTATTACATGATTGGTGCTCTTCATTTGCTGTAGTGGTGAAGAAAGATGGCAGCTTGAGGGTAAATGCTCGACCCGACCAACGTCTCAACTCTTTTAAAGAGGTGTCAACGATAAGATACCGACAATAGATGACTGAACGCAGAATTTGCAGCGCCACAAAATATTCTCGAAATTGATGCTCGGCTGATATTGGGCGATACATCTGGGGAAAGCCAAGAATTTTGACTAACGTTTCCGCACACATTCGGCGCTGGTGCTTCAATAGATTGTCTTTTAGGTTATGTGTCAGCCATGATCTGTTTTAGCAGGCCATGGACCGCTTACTTTGAGCTGGCACCAGGTTGCATGGCATTCCGATGATGTGCAGATATCAGGAAGAACCGAAGAAGAACATGATCAAACCTTCTGAACCTGATGGAGGTAGCACAAATGGGAGAGTAAGTTTTCAAACTCATTCGAAATGTATCAAGGCCGCCATATCAATTTCTTCGCTCAAATCAACAGCAAAATATGGCAATCGCTGAATCCAAGAGAAGATCGTGACAACGAGAATAATGCATCACCACAGGACAAGGCAAACCTGAGGCAATTCAGTTGGGACTGAAGATGAACGGTCCCAACACACTCAACATTTGCAGATAAGGTGGCACCCCTCAAGAGTTAGTGAAGAATGGAGTGCCATTCCAGTGGCAGGAAGACCGTTTCAGTTTTCAAATGCAAATTGGTGGGGTTTGACGCAGACGCCTGTCTGACGTATTATCATCATGATAAGGAGACGTGTGGAAGTGGATGAGTCACAAAGAGACTAGCACATGCCTCTTTTGGCAGGATGACAAACTGTTGCTTACCGCATCAACTCTGAAACCCACTCGATCTGCATATTCCACCACATCAAACGAGGAACACTCTGGCCCTTGGTTGCTGGCATCCAGAAGTTACACACTACCAATTTTGGGGAAATGCTTCAAGGTAATACACAGACCAACAAACGCACTGTTCATGATCACCAGTAAGCCGCTCACGAGTGCCCTCCACGGTTACACGCCTTCTTTGTGAAATCCAAGGAATACGATTTGATTTGGGAGTACAAGTCCGGCTGTGAGAATGATGCTACATCAGAGCTGTCGAGACTGCGTCGAACCCAAGAAAATCAGGAGCTGCATTGCAGTTGGACATCCGTGTTTGACGGTGTCGGCTCGATGATGTGGATGATCATTACCAACTTTGACTGGATGATTTTCAGCTCAAAGGAATAGAACCAACTCAGGGAATTTGGAAAAACCTGACAGAACTTGTCACAAGCATTGCCCAGATTGTTCACCGAGGTTTGCCTACCACAATTACTGAGATCCCAACGGACTTTGGTCCATACTGCGCCATACGTGATCGAAATTTGGTATTCTTATGGGGCTCTCATTCAAGGGTCGACAGATACCCAACTTCAGAGCAAGCTGCGGTACTGATAATCCTCGACAACTCCATGAGGCGCACATGGGGAATCGAAAGACCAAAGCGTCTGGCAACGCGAAATCGTTATTGGGCCGATACATACATCAGGACATGGAGAATTGTCAAAACGTGTCAAGCATGTCAGGAAGAACAACCTGAACAAGCAGAACAATATAGCTCATGAAATACCAGCGCACCATGGACATAAGTAGCGAGTGATATGCGAGTTACACGGGCAGACCTACCTCATAGTGAGGATTACACACCAAGTACCCGTTTTGTGAAGAAAATGGATACACGACCAGCAGTGCAGTGGCTAAGGCCACCTCTGATTTTCAGTAATGTTCGGTCCACCCCTGATGCATAACGGACAATGGACCTCAGTATCAGTGTGTTGACCACTCTTGGCATTTTTCACAAGATCTTAGCTAGGCTTGTTCACTGGAGTCTTGGTTTTCTTGGCGTATAGGTTTTCTATTATCAATCGCTTTCCGAAACCTTGTTGAATTCTTGGCTTTTTTTTTCATTGACTTACCTTGGCATTTATGAAAATGAGGAGTGTCAACACTGCTCAGTATGTGGGCAAGCTCGTATCGGCGATATGTGTACCAAGTGGAATAAAAGACACACGGCAACAATATCCGAGATATTCACGCAGCGATGGTTTGGTTGGAGAGACAAATTCAGACAGTGAAGAACATGATTAAAAAAAAATGTATGAGAATCGGGGAATGATGTGATTTGTGCTACAACACACTGCGGTGCACACTCTATAGACCTCCCACGCTCCCAAGTCCAAGTGAAATTGCGCTCATCCGACGTGTACGCACCAATCTCCCAGGCAGATTTGGCCGTTCCAGGCAACAACAGAGGCATCAGGAGATTCGGGATACGCTTCATGGAACGTCGAGACCGATGCGAGGCCAACACAACAGCTCGGCCAGGTCCAACTTACCTGAACTGGCTATTGGACGTCGGTTAGGATTTTGACAAGGACACGCACCAATGGCACCCCGGCATGTTGCGCTCGCTGGCACATGACCCGCTCCTTTACATCGTGCCAGACGTAACGGGACAGTCTTCCGACAACGAGGGTGCATTTGCGTGAACTCGATTCGGACGGTGGTTTTGCCAACACGAAGGATGACTCCCACACAACCGACATATCATAGAGACGCCGGTTGATGACGAGTCCATTTCAACATGACAACGAACCAAAAAGGACACCAACGGCTGTTCCGGTGATGACAAGAGTAAACTGAAGAAGCCAAGGCAGAACAACCGTCATATTGACCAGATGAGGGGCCGTGTGTTCGAAACCACCGAGATATCCGTGAGAATAACCTGTGCGACTCGGACAAAACAAAACATCGGTCAGTGCATCTATCTATAATTCCAGCAATGTGTGTGTGGTGTGTGTGTGGTGTCTGTGCCACTGTTTCTCGACAAACCAACTGGTCGATTAATGAAACATTGCCAGGTATATTCCTGGGGACCTGAGATGTGCCTTTTCAAGGTTTTGACTAATTAATCGAACAAGTGCTTCTCAAGTTATGGCCATTTATTACCAACCAATGACAATGACACGTGCTGCGTAGGCGGTGGCGTGCCGCCGACGATGACGTACGGGCTGTGCCAGTTAACATGCAGCGAATGTCCATGGCAAGCAAAGACAGGGAGGTAAGCTTGATTTAATAACTCTGTGGTGTGAAGTAGTGGTTGTCGCGAGAAACGCGAGAGCGAAGAACGGCCTTGTGTGGTTGTCGTTTCTGGCTCGCCGTTTGATAAGTTTTTTTTTTTTTGCACGTACGGCCACGTCGTACGGGCACGTGAGAGCGAAGGAGCGCAATGTGTGGTTTGTTGTTTCTGGCACGCGTTTGAAAAGTGTTTTTTGTGTTGTTTGTTTGCAAGCGTACGGCCACGTACCTACGGGCACACACTTGTTGATGAAATTGCATGAATCCATGTTTATTTCAGCATCCTGAGTAACTATTGAAATTTTGTTAGCTTAATAACTATTATCAATTGTCTATTCCTGTAGTTGGGTAGAAACGTAATTCAAGGGAAGATGTCGTGATTGGGACTACTTGCGGCGGAGGATTGGCTCGGATGGCGGTGCATGTTACGCGGCCGAGTGGAAGTCTCCAAGTAAAGCTCTGCCACTGTAGATTGTCTGACCATTTAACAACAGGATTAACCGGATTTCAAAAATAAAAAAAATCTAACTATGTGGATTCCGGAAAAACTTCCTCAAGGAAGGTTTTCTGACCAGAAAAAAAAATTGTGTATATATTTTTATATTTTGTCGTTGGTACACGGGCACACGTGGCGAAACGAGGCGCTTATGGTGACTATGTTGAGCCGCTCACATGCTGGTAGTCCAAGTACTGCAGGTCCAGGTACTTCTACCACAAAGAACCTATACTGTACTTGAACAAATCTGAGTCTTGATATCAACATAGAGCTTGATGATTCCGTGGCACTTTATCTCACTACCCTTGTCAGCTGTAAGCTTGGTCCCGCCAAGCGGAATCTATTTCGACATCCATTTGCTTCCATACATGTCCTTCACAATACGTGTTGGTAACGTATTCCCTGAGGCACCTGTGTCCACCTTCAACTGCAGTTTGTATATGCCTTTCATTTCGGGACATACAATGCTCACCAATGTGTACATCTCATCCCTGGTCTCTTTCAGACACATTGCAGATACTCTGATCACATGAAACGGCTTGGTGTGTTCATATATTTCAGCGTTGTTTCTGTCGCTGTCGTCATCGCCTTCAGTAAAATGCTCAGTCATTTCATTCATCGAGTTCCCTTTATTGCGGCTTTTCCGAAGCCTACCTCTCAGGCTGCTTTTGCTGACACCACGGCCTCTTCCACCCCGGGCAAATCTTCCACGGCGGCTCTGCTCGTATCCGTCAGCGTATCTTGTGCTTCGTCTGGGATTTCCACAACACCGGGCCGAGTTCACCACAAGTTTTACACCAATCATTGTATGCTGGACAATTTCATGGTAGATGTGACGGTCCGCATTGTTTGCATCTCTGACGTTGTGTCATGATATTCACGGATGGTGAGCGCCCTTCCATCTTCTGGATGGCCTGCTTTCCAATCACCATTGCTTCTTACTTGCGTCTGTTTAAAACGGTGTCTGTCATAGCCGACCGACCTGGTCAAGCAAATGCTTTTGGAAGGCTTCATGTGGTGTGCTCGCAACGCTTAACTCAATAATCCGTTCCGAGAGTTCTGCCTCAGAAAAATCACACAGCCTTCCCTTCCGTCTGCATCTGTTGACAAAATCATCAATGAACTCTCCTTCTTGCTGTCGGAATCTCATCATTTCCACCCAGTGGATTCTAATGTTGACATGAATGTCCAACTGATCCTCGAACAGCTTGTATAATCTGTTCGGATCCTTTTTATCCTCCTCGCTCAGGGTCGAGACATTAATACGTCGCAGTCCTTCATCTCCAACAGAAATCTGAATCTTGGTTGCCTGTCTGGTCTTGTTATCTATGCCCTTCGTCTGACAGTACCAAGTTCATTCGCTGCTTGAATAGCTTGAAGGTCTCCGCTAGCTCCGAGCTGGACCAGTCTATTGTGGGGAACTTAGCCATGTTGGAAAACTACAGTTCGTTCTGTCGCAACGATTCACCACGTCCGTACATCGTACCGATTCAAGAAGGTGAACGATACCAAGAGTCGAATGTCTTGTTGATCTTCAATATCCAACCGCTGCCACCATGTTGTAAAGATGGTCCAGACACATCTACAGTTGAGGGCTTTATTGGAGACGCCACTAGGCCCGGGTAACATGCACCGCCATCCGAGCCATTCCCTTCGCCGCAAGTAGTCCCAATCACTACAAATCCGTTCTCAAGTTATAACACGACAGACAGACACACAGGCAGATATGACTCCTTTTATAATATAGATGTTTGTATGCAGCACTGTATTAAAACAAGGACAAATGTGTCCAAGAGCCGCGTCCTAAAGGCAATAACAACAACAACTTCGCGATAATTTCGTCACGTGCCTTGATGGAGCCAATAGCGAGACCCGTCATGGAGGCTCCTCGTTCATGACGAGAAAATCGTATTTACGAAATTACAAACCTTAAATGGAATAATCTTTAATAGTAACGTGAACTTTTCGAAACTTTAAAGCAAATGTCCGAATATATTTAAAAAGTTCATGATAGACGCTCTCAAAAGGCACCCTCAATGGCGAGGATGTGTACAGGTGTTTAGTATTTAAGGAGATCCGGATCCTGTTTATAAAGAAACCGTGTCCTAAAGGTTTTGTCTTCACCAGAGAAGGAAACAAGAACAACGCGGAGCTCTCTTAGAGCCAGCGTTCGCTACGCGAGACGCGGCTAAAAATAAAATAAAATTTGTGTGTCTTTGGTTATGATTCGGCCCCTTGGGAATTTATTATTGTCAGATCAGATCTGTGACTTGCTACAGGTATCATGTAAACCTGTACTAACCTGTTTCATGGTCGCGTTGTTGGCGACTTAACCGTCTACCCTTGGTGAGGGTGTGGAGGGTATATGATATGGACACCCAGCAGAATTAAAAACAAAACCTATCAAATGAGGGAGGAACTCCTTGTGAGCCAACGGCCATCCATATCTAGTGCCCAACTGTCTGCGGACGTCCTCCTGCAGTTGGGTGACTTTTTAGGAGGTTGATGCCAGGATTTGCACTCCGGCCACCGTAAAACTCTTTGCTCCTCAAAACGCAAAGAAATCTGAAAACGTACTCAGTAGGAGTTCCTCTTGTGCAGTTGCTCTCCGCAAGGCAGCTCACCAGATGACTGGATTGGGGCAAAGCCTTCGGGGCTCCCACTATTTGATGATAGGAGGGAAACCATGGGGTAACCTTCTCGGGTCAGATTGCGGTTGTGTGTGCTGAGGTGTCGTCCACCAGACGGCGGTCTCCTTTGGTTAACCTGAGGCGGTCCCTTCGGGTGGGGGCCTGGAATATCCTATCCCGAAGAGAAGATGATCACCTGTCTTCGTTATAATCTGAGCTTAAGCGTTTTGAACATCGGTATTGCAGCACTCTCTGATGTTCGGAGACCGGATTGCGGCGGGATGATGGTGGGTGGTTGCACCTACTATTGGTCTGGTCACTCTGATGGTTACCATACCCAAGGAGTTGCTGTAACTGTGTCCAATAAACTGACTCCAATGATAATTGAGGTAACACCGGTCAACGAGCATATTATGAGACAAAGGATTCTTCACTCCTTGGGTGTCGTTTCTCTGGTCTCTGTGTATGCTCCGACTGAGACGATTGCTTCCACCATGAAGGACGCATTCTATGCGCGCTCGAGTCTGTGGTTGATCAGTGCCCCAGGCGAGATACTCTTCTAGTCTTGGGGTATTTCAATGCATCGGCTGGAACTGATTGGGATGGCTTTGAAGCGTGTTTGTCTGCATGGGTCTGGAACTGTGAATCAGAAGAGCACGAAGTTCCTTGGCTTTTCAAGAAGTCATAGACAGGGTGGCTGGTTCATGGTTTCAGTGCCCACAGGCTCATTGCTGGATTTGGTATTTCAACTCTGGTGGTGTGGCAAAGGAGATTGACCATGTGCTCGTTGATGGTTGCTGGAGGATGATCCAGAACTGCAGGGTCCACCGGAGTGTTCATTTCCTCAACATCAACCACAAGCTTGTGGTAGCAACTCTGAAGTTGCAGCTGAAATCCAGGAGAATGGTCCCATCCCAGCCAAGGCTGGATGTTGGCAAGCTCAAGGATGAGAGGGTAGCTGAGGAGTTTGCGAACAGGCTGAGTGGGGATTTGGGGGTCTGGGTGCTTGGGAAATCCTGGAGAGTTGTGTAGTGCCTTCAAGACCACCGTCCTTGATGTTGCCGCTGAATGTCTTGGAACTCACCGTAGGGCGAAGAAGAATTTTGTCTCAAGGTACACTGGATACCATTGACCATTGACCAGAGTCTCATGGCCAGGCTTAATGGCAGAGCTGAGCTATTCAGGGAGTTGTGGCACAAAACTATGTGCGCTGAGTATGGACAAGGAGACCTATGTGTGAGGAATCTGTGAGGTGGTTGAGTCCAGACACACGTAATGTTTTGGACGAGTCTGTGGTGAACACGGTGCGAACAGGCTTGGACTAGGGAAGGAGCAGTATGCCAAGTATCACAAAAAAGTGATAGCAGACTGTACGCTTTCCATTCATGAGCCCATAAAGAAGAATGCTCTTCCTCTCTTCAGATACCCACGGCCAAAATCCAAGACGAAACGAGCAGAGAAGATCTCATTACTGAAGAATGATGTTGCCCTCTTCTCTCACTTGTGCATTGTAATGCAGCATAGGGAGAGTGACATGAGTATTCTTCAAACATGAGAACCATCCTTTTTCCCCCTTCACTCTCTGATGGTGGGAAATTGCGTCTAGGAAAGAAATCTGATCTCCTGAACATTCTGGTCCAGGACACCAAGAAAGATACTCCTGATTCCTTTGATGTAAAGCTACTTGATGGTGCTGCTGTGGTGCACTTTCTTCCATGTACCTACATTGTGACATTTGACGAGTATGCTTAATGCGTCTTTGTTCCATACATCATGAAACGGTTAGAACACTCCAAAAGAGTTGACGTGGTATGGGACACATACATCACCAGCAGCATCAAATAATCCACATGAGAAAAGCAAGGAAAAGGTAATTGGAGAAAGGTTGCTGGTAAGAACAAGCTCCCAGGAAACTGGGCTGACTTATTTCATGATCCAACCAACAAACAGGAACTTTTTGCATTCCTCTCCAACAAGATTGCCACCTTAGACTGCCCTGAAGACAAATAAATCATCATTACATCTGGTGCCACAGCCATTCTTCGAGGAATCGATCGTTCAATGCTGCCATGTGACCATGAGGAAGCAGAAACCAGGCTGCTAATTCATGTGCAGGATGCCATACTGAATGGTTGAACCAACTGATAGGTGCGCATGGTTGATACGGATGTAGTGGTAATCCTCATTGGCAAGTTCCATCATCTGATCACCTTGGTTCAAGATGTGAGCATTTGGGTTGCTTTTGGTACGGGCAAGAACTTTATATATTGTTGCGAATTCGCGCCCGCCGGCGTGCGATCGGCCGCGTAACTCGAATCGGAGCGTGCCCCGGAATCGGACATTCATGGACTGCTGGGATACCGGCCAGAAACAGTCAGGGTGGGGGTTTAACCCACCCACCCAGTCCGCAGTCTACCTGCGCGAAATAGGGTGAATCGCCAATGTCGATATACCTAAGTACCGTGCGGGTAATCTGCCGAGGGATGGGACCACGCACAGGCCGATCGGACACGAACCGCTTAAGCGGTTCGTTCGATTTACAGGGATAACGAGCGGAGTTATCGTCGGCTTGACGGTTCCGATTAATTACGGGTGTTTTAAAACACATATTACCTTACGTGATGCAAGATGGAGATTCAAAAGGAAGCAGCGGAGACGGGGAACAATTGGACAAGCACACTTTATTACACACACACATTTACACAAAACCCAAAAGAAATGGAAGTCGCGACTTCCTGAGCGCGTCGAGTCTTGGCGACCATAACGTGAGTCCCTCGGCGTGGTCGCGAGCTCGTGCCGCGCGTCGCTCGTGTGGTCCGCTCGACAGCTCGGACGAACGAACAGAACTCCGACCAGGGACGATCACACAACTCTCCACAATTCTTCAGGGACAAGGGAACAGGAAAGGGAACGACGTTCTTGTCGACCTTCACGTCCACGCTTTTGTCAATCGCTTGAACGAACCAAGAGCCTCCTCGCACACGAGCTCTACACGCCTTTTGTAGGGGCCGGCTCCGCCCGTTGCCCGCCCATTTCTGTCTCACCTCCCTTCGAGGCGTTTCCAGAAAGCTCTCGAAGGGGGGCGTGCCCCACTGCGACGGCTCACGCCGTGCATACCAATCGGGAGCGAGCTGCCGCACCCTCTCCTTCACACCAAGCGTGGGGGGGGGGGATTCAGGGGGAAGTCAGGCGGGGATTAGGTGGGAAAACCCCACAGGCGTTGTTGGTTTTTGTTTTGCACGCGCCCGCACGGTGCTCGTTGAATGGCGAGTGGGAAGATGTGGTAGCGTAGTTGTGGAAGGTGGGTCGTGTAGTGAATGGCGTGATCGTGAGATGTTGGTTGTGGGGATGTTCGTTGTTCTTGAACCAAATTAACAATAGCCGAAGAAAACAGCTAACTGAAGCGTCGCAGCCCGATGGATCACATATATTCCCTCTATACAACGGTTTGGGCTAACTACACATGAACTTACGATATATTCATGAGGACCCTTTATGGTGTAATGCGAATTCCACAACGGTAGCACTATCATCACATCAATGGTATTTATGATGTCCTGGGCAAAGAGAAATCCCTGGCCAACCTCCTCCCAAGCTTCACAGGATGTCACATCACCTCTGCTTTCTTTGGAAAGGCAAACAGTCAGCATGGAGGCATTGGAGTGCTACCCTGATGTGACTTGCTTCACCGTACTGGCGTCAACCCTTACACCAAAGTAGATGCAGATGTTCCACACTTCCAGCTACTGGAACGCTTCACAGTTATCCTGCATTATAAGACCAGTGACCTGGAACATGTTGATGAAGCAAGGAAGGCATTATACTGTCAGAAGGGGAAGACAATGGACACAATTCCACCTACCCAGGATGCATTACTGCAGCACTCAAAGCGAGTTGCCTACCAAGTTGCAATATGGTTCACCAGTGAACAGAGTGAACAACATGCACCCACTCCAGGGGCTGGACTCTTGATGAGGGCAGAGAGTCCTGTGTTCCGGTCTGGAGCACTATACCTGTGGCCTCCTCAAGTCTGCGGTGAACTGGTTACAAGAGTCTGAAGGGATGTGGCACTAGATGTGCATGCAAACAGGCCCGTTGGAAGTGCACCGAACTGTGCAGTTGTCACTGTGAGAAGTAAAGTATGCAAGAGACACACCATGCATGTGCAGAGGTGTATGAGCATCTTCACGAACAAGTGTCCTCACGTATGCTACTCGATGTATGCTAAGACACCAAGATGAGAGCCGAAGTGGCTTGGAAGTATTGGTACTTATAGGTTTTTACATGGTGGCCATCTTGGAAATCCAAGATGGCCACCATGCTGTATACTGAGGAAGTTGTTCCTATTAAAAATTGAAAGCTTTGGCAA
>CM068961.1:118157128-118167767 GCA_035128595.1 Eptatretus atami
ATCATGCAATTTTCCAAAAACAACCACTCTGGTTGACATTCATATGGAATTGGTCCAAATGCAATAAAAAAAAAATCCGGTGATCAAAAAAGCAGTGGCGATGGTGAAAGCATCGATAAACAACTATGAAGGAGACCCGTGTGTATAAATTAATCCCAGATTTTGGTAAACATCGCTTTTTGAATAGAAAAAACTCAAATCACCAACTTCAAAATGCTTACTCACAGCCGAGCAGAAGTGCTGCTGGTTCTGCATCGGTCTTCACAGTGTGACCAAGTCAATGTACGCCAAAACAGGAGGCCGCCGCAACGCTCCATGAAGGAAAATTGCATCCCAAAAAAAAAAAACCAACAACAAACAAATTAAATACACCGATAGTAAAAAGGTTGCACGACCCACCAATGACCCAAGATAAACTCTTCACAGCTGCAAAAGGACGAACGATTGTTGGGGAGAATGAAACCACGATTATTACAAGGTTGAATCCACACAATAGCATACTACTAGAACAGGAAGAAGAAGCAGAAGATAATCCATACATTACGCGAAACAAATTGAACATCTTCAGATTCGTTTCTTCTCCACTCCATCTTTTGTTTCACTGCATTCTTTTTATCCATCGCCTAAAAGTCAAAAGTTTCACAAAACACGAGGGAAACAAGATCAGGCATGACAGAAATCAAATATCAAAAATACCATCAGAGATGGGGAATCCCCCCCCATGAATGAAAAAAGGTCATACATATTCCCAGATAATGAGGGAGTGAATTGAAACAAGCACCATTTGGTCGTCATCTCAAAAAAGTTCGCCCAGGGTGAGGAACCGTAGTAACCAAAAATAATATGAAATCAGATAAGCGGTTTTCCATTAATTAACAAAAAACATTTTTCAAGATGGCCGCCCCAGGTTCGCCATCTGGATCCGGCCAACGCCCAAAATCAAATAGGGTTCTTCACTTTTCAGGTGGTAACATGTGTGACCCAAATTTCAAATTGATATAGGCGAACAGTTTAAATGAGTTTATTCGCATTCACAGCTATAAATGTGACGCCCGGACGACGGACGGACAGACCGGACGAGCCCTGGGTGACAAACAATAATCCCCTTCCGCCAACCGGTGGAGGATAAACAATAAAAATTGGTACTATGGTCAGAATAATCAACAAATTTATTATTTGCTGAAGACCTTCTTCAAAAATACTGAGAACTTCTTCTTCTTCTTCTTCTCCATCCCCCGTCAAGAGCCCCCAGCCACCCATCTGCTCTAGCTGCAGTACTCCAAGGACAGGCTTTGGAAGGAATGCAAATGCACAAATTCCCACTAAAGCAGAACGAGAATCAGCTTGACACAGGTGATGCTCTACCCCTCAAACCGATTCCTCGCACATAGGTCTTCCTTGTCCATCCTCAGCGGCACACAAGTTTTATGCCTCAACTCCCTGAATTGCTCAACCTCTGCATAAAAGCCTGGCACTGAGACTCCTGGTTACAATGGTCAATGGTATCCAGTGTAACAATCACACAAAATTCTACTTCGCCCTATCGTGAGTTCCAAGACATTCAACGGGCAACCATCAAGGAACGTGGTGTTGGAAGTCACTCCACAACTCTTCAGGGTTCCCCAAAGCACCCAGACGCCGCAAATTCCCCACCAGCCTGTTCGCAAACTCCTCGGGATACCCTCTCATACCTTGAGCTTGCAACATCCAGCCTTGGACTGGGAATGGGACAATTCCTCCCTGGAATGTTTCAGCTGCAACCTTCAGAGTTCTACCACAAAGGCATTGTGGTCGGTGTTGAGGAACTGAACACTCGGTGGACCCTGCAGTTCTGGATCATCCTCCAAGCAACCATCAACGAGCACATGGTCAATCTCCTCTGCCACAGCCGCCAGAGTGAAATAACCAAATCCAGCGTGAGCCTTGTGGGCCGCTGAAACCAAATGGAACCAGCCACCCTGTCTATGAAACTTCTGAAAAGCCAAGAACTAAGTGCTCTACTGGTCACAAAGTTCCCAGACCAATTCGGACAAACAACACCTCAGAGCCATCCCAATCAGTTCCCAGTCGATGCATTAAAATACCCACAAGACTAGAAGATCGCCTGGGGCACATGATCAAAACCAACAGACTCGAGCGCGGCAATATAATCCCGTCTTCATGTGAGAGCACTCCGCTCAGTCGAGCATAATAGACCAGAGAAACGACACCAGAGTCACGCCTTCGTCTCATATGCTCGTGACCGGTGTTACCCTCAATTGATCATTGGAGTCAGTTTAATTGGACACAGTTACAGCAACTCCTTGGTATGGTAACAGAATTCCAGGCAGACCAATATAGGTGCAACCACCCACCATAGAATCCCACCGCAATCCAGTCTCCGAACATCAAGGCTCAAATGATAAACGAAGACAGGTTATCATCCACAAGGGATAGGACATTCCGCCCCACCCGAAGGGACCACCTCACCGCCGTCTGGTGGAAATATAGTGTCTTGTTTGCTATCCTCGTCCAGCAAATATAATGTAGTTTATGAATTAATGTGGTTCAATCTTAAAACTTGCTCATTAGGAGTGGAAAAGCCAAATTGTCAAGGAAGGATAATCAATATTTTCCCAAAGCGGATCCATCAAAGCATCAAATGTTGTTGAATTCTTATTTCGTGGACATAGTAAGTTTAAAAAAATATATATACATTTAATCAGATTTATACATTAAAAAAAAATCTGTCGGCATTTAAAGTTAGGTGGTGCACCAGTTGTCAGTCCGTTACCAGTTCGACAAAAACACATTAAGTTTTCCCACACAACGAGAAATTGTGGCAAAAATTTTTTTTTTTAATCAAACATTCTCTGCATCCACAGCATGCCGACTCCAAACATAGCAGTATAATCTAGTTTCTATTATTCTCAGAGGAGCAAAGGTATGGTAACGGACTGACAAATACGGTACTGGACTGACCGCTCAGATGCATGGAGAGACCTCATCAAATTTTGATTGACTCTATGGCGGAGGTTTATTTTTTTTTTTTACCCTCACCAAAAGAGGGCTCTGTCTTGTCATCAACTTCCTTTTGCAATGCATCTTGGGACTGAAAATGTTCTGATAAAGTCCAGAAGCAATCACTGTAAAGAGCTAAAAAAAACAATTAAGGTAATGAGGTGTCTGTATTCATAGTTTTAATTGAATAGTCTTTTTTATTGTTTTGTTTGTTTTTAAAAATTTTTTAAGCACATTGAAACCTATGCTGTCAATATGCATGTGCAATTGGTGTGTAGGGACATGTTGTATAAACAGCCAAGGTGTTGAAGGATGGGGCCTGTATTTGAAGTAAACATCTTCCGTTGAGAGATTTCTTTTTTCATTGCACTATATGACCTAGGCAGTGATGTTAATCAGTGTTTGACATGTACTTGTAATTGCCCAGGTTTTGTAACCTCTACATGTACAGGCAATCCCCTACTTACAGACGTTTGAGTTATGAACGTTGTCGGTGAATGTATGACGTCATTGGTCGCGTGTATTTAACCCGAGGAAAAAAAAACAAACAAAAAAAAACATGGATCCGACTTGTGAACAATTTGACTTGAGAACGGTCCGGGAACCGAACCCGTTGGTTCTGTTCTGTTTTTGCGGATGGCAGTTTGGCTGCCGGGTAGCCATCATTTATTGGCAGTGCGGCGGTGCCCCTCTACCAGTACACTGGTACTCATTTCGCCGGCCTCGGAAGGATGACAGGCCGAGTCAACCCCACTTGGTACCAATTCAGCAGCCAATGGGGTTCAAATCCAGGACCCTAGGATCCTAAGGCAGCCACCCAAGCCGCTAAGCCAAGAACTCATTGGTCAGTCGGGGGCCTACTGTACTTTGTATCGCTTTAGTTTATAAGAAAATTTTTATTACTACTAGCCTATTTTTGGGGTGTGTAATTTTGTGTCGAATCATTTTTTAAAAGAAGTAAGTTTTTTTTGTTGTTTTTTTCCAGTGTATAAAGATGCCACTTACTGCAGCTGAAAATCAGCATAAGTACCGTGAACACCTGAAGGGGAAGGGAAAGCATGAAGAAATAAAGGGAAAGGACAGACTCCGTAAGATACGTGCAAGAAGTGCGCTGAGTAAGAAGGAACAGTAACTTCTTAAAGCAAAAAAACCGTGTCTATAAAACAGAAGAAAGAGACAGGACTGGCAAACACCCTCTGATTAAAGGAAAACTCCTTTTCGCTTTAGACAGTCCTGGGGTAAAACGCACAATTAAGTTGAGGGTGTTTTCAACAGTTACACACCACAGAAGCGGAAAACCCTACTCGTCGAGTTTTCCAAAACGGCAGGAGTTGATGTGGAGGGTGAAGGAATGAGACCCTAAAAAGGAGCAGTATTGCCGTTGCATGATAAGAGAGAGGTAGAGAAATTCTACACTGACCATAAGGTATCCACGGCAGTCACCAGGGATCAAGGATTTTGTTATTGTCAGAAATGATGGCAAGAAATCAAAGCTTCATAACAATAAGCGTTGCATGGTCATGACTTTGAAGGAGCATTTGGCTTGTTTGTGATCAGTGCCCTGCGATCAAGTTGGTTTTGAAATTCTGCTGACTCTCTGAGATCACCACATGTCCTCCTGCAGAGGACACCCCCCCCCCCACCACAATGTGTGCGTCGTGTAAATTGCATGAAAATGTACGCCTAAGCTGAAAATTTACATGAACCAAACTGAATTTCGATATTTCATTAAACAAATAGTTTGTGACCAGGAGGTAGGAACTGCATACTTGGCATTATTCTCAGTTGCTCAAAGCTGATCGATTCCTTGATTCCGAAATTGTAAAATTGCTGTCGTGAGAAATTGGCCTGGGGTAATGATGTTGAGAGGGGTAGAGAGAAAAACTGTGAAGGTAGAGGTAGAGAAGAAAAACTGTTCTTTGACTGTTTGATGAACTCAAAGATTTAACTGCATTAATTCTGAACCACACCCTTTGTGAAAGGAAGCAGCTAGAGTTTTGTTTGTTTTTTTCAATAATTTTGCAGGAGGGTTCAGCATTCATTGGCTGATGATGAAATAGTCCTGATGTAGGTCGACTTTGCTGAAAATTATGCATGAAGAAAGATGAAATCAGTGGCCCAATTGGGCGAGCAGAAATAGGCTGCTTTTACAGCAGTGGGCTTGTGTACAAAAAAAGCAATCTTGCTCTGGCAACAGATCTACTTTGGACAGAACAGTATGCAGTTACATCCTTTAAAAAAATTTTTTTTAACATAATCTTGAACATCTCAAGGACAAGTGAATTAAACAAGGCGCATTTTTTTCAGATGGTGCTGCCAGCCAGTTTAAGCAGAAATATCTATTTGACCTCGACTCCCTTAAAAGGATAGGCATCACTGCCACACTGGCACTTTTTTTTGCCACATCACATGTGCAAGGCCTGCAGTTGATGGGGTAGGTGGCGGAGGTTAAAAGGATGCTTGCGTGGAGGTGCTGTCCAGGCGAAAATCGTGATTCAAAAGCAGCAGAATGGTCACGTTTGTTAATAGGCAAGGACCACTAAAAATATATGTCCTACATTTTTTCTGGGTCTGCTATTCTCAAGACAGCAAGAGCTAGATGAAAAAGTTGAGCAAATATACTGGCTGTTTGCTGGGAACTCAAAGCTACACTCTGTCTTGGCAGTTGATGTCAATAAAAATTATGTTTCTGTAAAAAGATTCAGATGCATCGTGAGAGCGTCAACTTTATGTAAGCCCTCGATACTAGTGCAACCGTCATGAAGCACTCTTGCAATTGTGAGATGTCTCATTGCACGTGGCCAGGATTTAGCAGTTCTTTCGAAAAGTCTACAACCCCTTTCAAAATTTTCACCTTTGTTGCCTATGGCAGCCTGAAAATGAATTGCCACTTAAATCAGACTTTTTCTACCTTGTATTTACAACGACGTAACCCACAACTTTCAAGTGAAAAACAAATTCTACAAATTTCAGAGAATTTAATTAATATACAAAACTTAGAACATCTGGTTGAATAAATTCCACACCCCCTCCCCCCCCTTATAATGCAATGAAATTAGCTCAGGTGTAACCAATCATCTTAAAAAATCACACAACCAAACTTAATTGGCCTCCACCTTGTGTTCAAATTGTGCTGAATGCCTGATTCAGTTCAGAGTAAAACACATGTTTCCTGTCAGGTTTCCTCTGCATGGGTAGGTGCATTTCACAGCCAAAGACTCAACTATGAACCAAGGAAGCCTTTCAAAGATTCACGATAAGTTACGAGATAAGCACAGTCAGGGCATGTGTGCAGAAATATTTCTGAGGCTTAATATCCTTGGCAGCACAGTCAAAACTATATTATCCCGCCCCCCGGAGGGGAGGGAGGGTATGTAATCGTTCGGTTGTTACTAAGAAAATCTAAAGATTCGTAAGATTATATTGATGACTTCCGTTTCTGTTTGTTTGTTTGTGTGTTTGTTTGTGTGTTGTTGTGTTTGTTTGTAAGGCACGATAACTCGAGAACGGAAAAAGCTACCAATGTCAAATACACCACGTGATTCAGGAGGGTAGGCTAGCGCTGATTGATTTGGTCAAGATCGTCAAAGGTCAAGTCACAGTGAGGTTCAAACATAATTCCCGTATAAATTATGTGTGAGAAATGAGTATTTTTGCTTCGCTCGACGTACGATTCGTGTTAACTTCGATTTAATTTGTCTTCCGGTTTTTGCGATCGCTGTTAGGACGCTTAAAAACTCGGTTGTGAAATTTCTCGGTAAAAAATCGGATGTTTGGAAGACGTTTAAAGATTGTTATAAAAATATTTCACTCGACGCGTCACGTGGTCTCAATGAAGCAGTGCGCTCGAGAGAGGCGTCCGTTGAGTTACGTTAAGGTTATAATTTGCGTGGAGAAATGGAGATTTTTGCTTCGGTGACGTTACATTTTTGATGCTTGAGACAGAATCATCGTAGAAACTTCTGGTTTTGCAGTCGCTACCTTCTTAGAGACAGCTTTTATAGACAAGGTCAGTGGTCAAGTGGACGATTTCGTAAGTACCAGTCTCATGACTTTGCTTGATTTGTTTGTCGTGTCTGTAGCAACTTTACGGCAAACGGCTTTAGCAAACATATCTTAATTTTAATCCACAGTGGGCAATGAACTTGGACGACGCCCATTTAACTTTTTGGGTCCGAATGGATCAAACGTCAGGTCACGGATAAAAGATCAAAATCCTTTTCGCTCATAGCTTCCTCAAAAATGATCTGATTTACTTCAACGAAGCTTTATAGTGAACCTTATTTCTATTTGTCACTTATAATCCTACCATTCCATAGTTGAAAATGGCATAATTGTGAAGATCGGTAGGGTCCGAAGGTTTGGGGATCATGGTCATCCGAGTCAAAATTACAAATTTTCCATTAAACTAAAACATGGTACCGAAATACAAAATTTACGCGGAAAACGGTGGCTCAAACACTGTCAATTGTATCCACAGAGGTGTGTAAATGAACCTCAAGACGACCCCATTAACTTTGGTCCAATTAGGTCAAAGGTACAAGGTCAGGTCACGAAAGGTTCAAAATCATTTACGGTTCATAACTTGCTCAAAAAATGGTTTAATTGACTTCAAACTAAGACTAAAATATTCCTTATTCTGTGTGTCTTAGTCAACATTCAGGTAAGGATGTATCAAATTTAAGATTTGATCCCCAAATAACTTTATGGCCTTAAATGCGGCGGATTGCTTGTGCCTGGCACCACTGTTAAGAAGGGAAGCGTATGGTACCACCAAGACCCTGCCTAGATCGGCGTCCCTCTAAACTGGATAGACCAAGCAGAGGAGACTGATCAGAGAGGCCACCCACGAGGCCAATGGCAACTTTGAAAAGAACTTCAGGCCTTTACTGACAGGGACTGTGTCACCGTGTGCATGTGACAACAATATTCCCAAGCACTCCACAAGTCTGACCATGTATGGTAGGTTTCAAGAAGGAAGCCATTACTCAAAATGCTCACCCTTGAATTCCATTTGACGGGATGCAAAAACTCCTCCTAGTACTGCAGCATAGCAAACCATGTTCGACTTTTCATAAACAGCCACCAAAATTGGTCATATGTTGACTAATGTATTCTGAACAATTCTGGATATGGGGAGCCACTCGAGATTTGCCTTGGTCAGCTTTGACCAGCTGACCTGCAGAAGATGACCAGCCGCCGAGGACTTCGAAGACTGGTGCCATGAGAAAGAGAACAGCTCTTCCCAGTTTTTGTACTGGGCACAGTCCTGGATCTGGAGCTCTCCATTCTAATCTCGTCGGGATCTTGAGAGAGAAGATCTTCATCATGTACCTGGATGCTCTCACTGAGATGTCCCATGTTCTTCGCGCTGGCCATATAAAACTATGCCCGGTGGATACGCGTCCATCTTGCGTACATGGCAGAACTGCACAACGACACCAGAGATCTTTACAATGAGTCAAGGCAGGCCACTTCACAGTGCAAAAGACCAAGAGGCGAATTCTCGGCAATTCCTCATTGACCAAGCGCATGAACAAAACAATGCCCGTGTCAAGGGTGACGGAGTGCTGTTGCCTGACGAACAATCCCATGCTCTGAGGCGCTGGATGTCGCCCGGACCCGAGGTGCCAGAGTGATCATGAAGTTTGAGAGCGAACATGCATCCAAATGCCAATGAGGAGACACGTCACCATGAAGAAAATACTGGCTCAATATATTTAAATACACCTTTCATGTCTTATTTACTGAATTGTTACACTGTTCCTTATATCTACCACCTAATACAATAGAAAATAGAGCATGTAGCCAATTTTCGCTAAAGTTTAGAATGGCGAGCCATTGTGGAAAATGGTGCCGAAGTGACCAAAAGGCACAATTTCGGGTGGTCCATATCTAAGAAAGCTCGGAATACATATTTCTACATGCGGTACCATTTTGCGTGCTTTTATGCAAATTTGACAATTGATTCTTGAAATATCAGACGTACCTAGCAGGCACTATCCGGAGGATCTGATTGCCTTGTGGCAAAAGTTTGTGGTCTGACGAAACCAAGATGGAACTTTTTCGCCTAAATGCCAAAACTATTATGTTTGGCGCAACTCAACACAGACATCACCCAAAGAAGACCATCCCCACTGTGAAGCATGGTCATGCAGCATCGTGTTATGGAGATGTTTCTCATGACAGGGACTGGGCTTTTTCCAGGATAGAAGGGAAATGTGTATGAGAGCAAAATACAGAAAATCCAGAGAGAAAACCTGCTACCTCTGCAAAGAATGCTGAAATTGGGACGGAAGTTCACCTTTCAGCATGACAATGACCCGAAGCACACAGCCAAGCTTACACTGGAGTGGCAAAGGAACAAAAAGAAAATGTCCTTGAGTGGCCCAGTCAGAGCCCCGACTTAAATTGCCTGTCCATCAACACTCCCCATGCAACTTGACTGAGCTTTGAACAGTTTTGTCCAGAAAGATGGGCAAAATATGCACAATCAAGGTGTGCAAAGTTGTAGAGACCTATCTCAACGACTCACAGCTGTAATTGCTGTCAAAGGTGCATTCCACCAAGGCACTTACACGGGTGGGTGGACAACTTATCCAACCAAGATAATTCTAGTTTTCTATGTTTAATTAATCTTCTGAAATTTATAAGATTTATTTTTCATTTGGAAGTTGTGGTTATGATGTGGAAAAAGGTCTGATTGATGTAATTCTCATTCCAGGCTACAAGGCAACAAAAGGTGAAGGTTTGAAAGGGGTTGTAGACTTTTCTGTTGGCAACTGTAGCTGGCCATATGGATCTCAATGTGAAAGCTACTATGCTGAATATAATGATGACCAGGTTCTCATTCCATTCCTCCATCCATTGGGGTCCATACTCTGTACAGAGTGTGGGTGCTGCCGAAGCAGTCTCCTGCGCTATAGAGCACAATCCTGGACAGGTCGCCACTCCAATGCAGGATATTCAAAATGGGCTCAATCAATCCCAGCAAGACTGCAACTCCATTTGCCAACCTCGGAAAGGATGACTGGCTGAGTCAACCCCACCTTGTATTAATTAAACAGCCGACCGAGTATTATTGAACTCTGGACTCGAGGAAGGAGGAAAAGCATGGGTAAACTTATTGGGTCAGGTTGGCGGTGGTGTGCGACAGTGTTCTCTTGGGTTAACCTGAGGTGGTCCCTTCGGGTGGCTGGCTGGAATGTCCTATCCCAAAGAGAGGATGATCACCTGGTCTCTGTTATCATCTGAGCTCAAGCATTTGAACATCAGTTTTTATTTGTTGTTGTATGCATTGTCGAGGCTCGTATGACGCTAACACGTGGAACGCACAACAAGGGGCATTGACAAGAGGTCTGGAGAGGAAGGAACAAAACTGACTATTACAGCGCACTCTGACGTTTGAAGACCGAGATAGGTGGGAGATCATGGTGTGTGTAATATCTACTATTGGGTCTGGTCACTCTGATGGTTTACAGCTCAAGAGTTGCTGTAGCTGATTCCAAATAAGTGACGACTCCCATGATACTTGACACACCGTTGTAAGAACATCCATCCTCATCCAACGACCAAGTTATGTAGTGAGGCCAAGAGTTACCGCTCACTCCCTACGGGAGTAGGATCCGTTTTATTTCTT
>CM068961.1:118183871-118195141 GCA_035128595.1 Eptatretus atami
ATATATATATATATATATATATATATATATATTTATATATCTAAACAGTATATACATATGATCATGTTAACATTGAAATAAACATGTAAATAAAATATATACAGCGTAAACTAGAATGGCACTCGGTAGAGCACATACCTCCACCACGCAGTGCCTGATCCACCAGAACATATCAGTCCCAATACATTTTTATTATATCATGCCAGATATCGTTTTTGGCCCCAAAAAATTAAATAATTCTCATGTCCAGATCTGGATAAGATCTTCACCAAAACCTCATCAGTTTGTCCTTTTCACTCACCCAACCTGCCCACTACATTTCATCCGAATCCGTCCACAACTTTATAAGATATCCTGAACCCAAACAGACAGACAGGAAGGGGTGAAAACATAACCTCTCACTTTCGGTGGTGCAGGTAATTAAACAAAAACGCAAGAGTTTTACCTTTTAAAACAGCAAGGTGGGTTAGGGTAAGAACGTTACGTGCTCAAACTGTCCTCTGCCGTAAATGGGAAACGTGAGACTTAGCTTGGGATGATGCGGTTGGGGGTTCGGGGTGGGAGGGAGTGGAGCATGGGAAGGGTGAGTGGGGAAGGCAATTCAGTGAACGGAAAAGCAGCACTCGCTTTATGACGAAGGCGCCTGCAGCATTGCCGCAACCCACAATGGAGAAGGGTAACACGATCCTTAATTCACCTTACTTTGAACTCCAATCTTCCCTACTCGGAGAGCACGGTACGAACGAGAAGGCATCGTCCTCCAGAATAATCCTGTCTCGTCGACGTTAGAAACCTGCTCAATCATAAATCCCTTCGCCTTGATTAGTTTCATGAGCTGTGGCTGATAATGTGCGTTTGAGAACAGGGGTTCAAATCCGGGTGTTGGAAATTAAGGTTTTGGTAATGAGGTTCAAATACGGAGTTGGAAGATGAAGGTTTGGGAATGAGATTTGAAGGAAAATTAATGTTTCGGAATGAGGAAGAGTACAATGTTGAAGGTTCCACCGATGTAATCATTGACCCCGTAATGGCAGCCTGTACAGATGCCACATTTTCTCCTCGAGCCAACCAATCTAACTTAAATCTTTTTGCCCAACGTCATAACCTTTCTCTACCTTTGGTACAACTAACTTTGTGCATCGCTGTACGTTTGGGCTCATTAAAAACGGTGCGCGAGAAGCAACACAAGGCTCGTAATGGGAGGGACTCGTTCACGCACGGGACATAAACGATGACTCCATCTCGGCTCAAAAACCACGATTGGTCGAAATGAAATCCCATGATAACAGAATCTGAACACAATAGGTGGTCCGCATTATTAGAACCCGTGATATTTGAGGGTTTACTGTACTTTTACCAAAGCAAGTGCACAAATGAATGCTTCTTTTCCTTTTGATGACACAAAAACAGAATTTATTGTGTGTGTTGGTGTGTTGGTGTTATAGGGTCTTGTTGTTGTTTTTTTTCCCCTCGATTCTCCCAATTTATTGGTGTCTTATACATGTTTGTGATATTATCATTGTTCACACTTCTATCTCTCCATATCCATCTCTATCTCTCTTCCACTGGATATGTTGCGAATTATTATCTGACCTGGAAGATGAGAAATGGGTACTTGAGTGTTCGAGATGGTCATAAACGGTATCGGTACTTCTGCCGATAAATGCCGTTGCAAATCCTTAAAAGTAGTTTGCATCCCATGTTGCTTGCAAAGTTTATTTATTGTCGATCCAGAAGCAAATTTTTACCTCCGCCACCAAAGGTTGACAGCGGTTATGTTGTTTGTGGACATATTCGGACGAAACCTGGTGGACAGGTTGGGTGTGTGACGAGGACAAATTGATTGGATTTTGGTGTCTGACAAGGACAGACGGTCCGGATGCATATCCAGCCTATCAGTGGGATGTAAAATGTAACCTGTTCAGCCTGGCAGGTTTGCGCGCTAACGAGTGTGGGTCTGGTTAAAATCTGTGTTGAGTCCTGTCTTTGTAATCATTAGCAGCCATTGGAGCAAAACCTTCCAAGAACATGACCTTGAAAATCAAACTTTTTTTTTTCCTCTCCTTGTTTTCTAGTGAGGCAGAATCCACATGATTCCGTTGCTCGACATGGATGTAAAGTGTACCCTCAAGTCCAACAACCTGATACCCCTTTGGTTTGTCCCATCGTCAACTGCAACCGGCGATTTGACAACATTTTCTTACTCCAGGGACATGTGAAAAGGTATTTTCCTCATCTGCAGTAACCTCTGCACCACTTTGAACTCTTAATTCTTGGTTTCATTCCTTCAGTCTTTCTGCTCACCTCTCCGCCTGATTGGATGACCTTCAGACACAACTAAGGTTGTGGGCCCACTCTTTGGAGAGTTTATTTGATTGATGGGTTGAAACCTGTGTGATGCATGTTTTGCAGTTGCTGATCTTGATGGTTATTGAATCGGATGAAACGGTAACATTTATTCGATGACATCAGGAACCCTTTAGGAGAACAAAGGAGCACACATAATTTATATATAGCGATACTTCTCAAAGCAAGAGAAAAGTATACAAAAGGACACGGAAGGAGCACAACAAAAACAACAGCAACAAAAATAACCAAAGATGCTTTTTTCATGTTTCACTTAATTTTACATCCTCATTGAGACTCCATATGCCTGGTGTTGGCTTAATGGTTCGGGTGGTGGGCTTGGGATCTGAGGATCCTGAGTTCAAATCCCACTCGGCTGTTGAATTAATACCAGGTGGGGTTGACTCTGCCCGTCATCCTTCCAAGGTCGGCAAAATGAGTGCCAGCTTGCTGGTATCCTGTGTCGGAGTGGCGACACGTCCAGGATTGTGCCCTATAGCCAAGGACACTGCTTAAGCAGAACCAACGCTCTGCACAGAGTATGGTCCTGATGGATGGATGGATTGAGACTCCGACAATGGTGTGACGTACACTTTGCAGCACTTGCAATAAACTCGGTAAAAGGCCAGGAAGACCCAGAAGAATCTCCCCAAGGCAAGACAAGCACTTGAAGTTGCTCAGCTTACGTGACGGAAGAAAAGCAAGCTTGCAGCTGACAAATGAGAAGAAGACCTGAGCATTAACATCTTGGCCAGCACTGTATGTAGAAGTTTGATTGCAGATCTCCATGGCAGAGTTGCAGCAAAGAAAACCGCTACTGAGACAATAGAATGGGGTAAAAAAAAATACTGAAATTTGCAAGGTCGCACCAACATTGGGCGACTGAACAATGGAATTGGGTACTCTCGTCTGATGAATTGAAGCTTGAACTTTGTGGATCCAGTTTGTACGCCGAAGACCTGTTGAATGTTACGACACAAAATATTTTCAGCCTACTGTCGAACACTGGCAAGGCTCTGTGACTGTCTGGGGTTGTAGCTCAGCTTTTTGTGCAAAAAAACTTGTTAAAATCAATGTGACACTAACAAAAGAGAAATACAAGCCTGAGTGAGTGGTTCGTGCAATAACACCCGATTTCTGAGCCGTTTGCCGTATTAACGTGTTCTCTAAATTTCCGAGCCAAATTTTTTTTTTCCACCCATCACACGCAGCTGTTTATAAAGATGAACATTTGTAAACTTATCCCTGAAACGTCAAAATGAATGAAGCATCGTTTTTCGGTGAAAGCTACTCAAGGTTTCTGGGTTTCTGGGTTTCAAGACTCCAACCTGCCGGTTCCCGAAAAATTGCCGATTTCGTGTCTGTGTTCGTGTTCATGAAACATAACATATTCTATCTGCTAACTCCCCGACCACCACCCCTCTCTCTTTTTGTCCCATCCTTGCTTTACTCCCTCCCAATACAGTGCAGCACCCTCCTCCCACACCTTTCTGTCTGTCTCCGGATGTATCTGGGCGGTGTTTATGTCCGGACGGGAGTTTGTCTCCGGACATGTCCGAGCGGTGTTTGTCTCCTGGCCGTGTAGTTATAGTATGACCGGTAGAAAATGGATTTCAGATATTTTGTTTCCATCTTCACTGTCGTTCTATGCGGAATCATTTTGATGAGACTGTATGAATCGTAATTAACACTCCACCACACATCTGCCTTCCCTTCCCCCACCCCTCCTCGCTCCCCTTCCCTCCTCTGTCCTTTCCCCTCCACCTCTTCACTCTCCCCCACCCCTCTCCCTCTTTACCCCTCCTTTTCTCCCTCCTCCCCTTGGTATTCCCGTCAGCGAAGCGACGGGTGGTATTTGCTCGTGATATAATGTGGGCAGAGGCGTATCTGTCGACGTCATGATGTCGAAGAGTGCCGTTCTTGTTTGGTTTGGTGTTCATGTGGCGCAGGCATGATGGGCCGAGTGTCCTCCACCTGCATCTAAATTCCTTGTGTGTAATCTATCTTTGAAAACTTGCTATTTATAAGTGTATATTAAAGGGGAACCAAAACGATATATATATATATATATATATATATATATATATATTTTGTTTGTTGTTTTTCAGAAAAACATTCAGAATTGTTCATCACGGTGTAACTCGAAGGCAAAATTTTTTTTTTTGATTTCGCCAGTGACGTCACACATTGAACCCACCTTGATCCAAACGGCGGCTTACATCAGGAAACAGTGCATGTCGAGCCCGAATTCTGATACCGATTCCAGCGTCATTAGCAACTCTGAAGGTTCTCAGTACATTGAAACGGATCAGTGGGATTTTGAGGAAACGGTTGTAGACAAAATTAGTAATGGAAACTCTTTCAGGGGTATTTTGGAGCCATAAGGGAGGAATTTTGCATTCATTGATATATCAGTTTATATATTTATACATATATATATATTACTCGAGCAGAAATCCCGGTTATCGCTCGACAGCACAGATAATTGCTTTCAGGTGCTTTTGTGGTAACTGCCGGACAATGGCAACAGGTGTTTGATTCAGCGCTGAAATTGTCCATGTCCATGTCCATGTGCTGGAAGCTCGGTGGAGATGGTGTTTCAGTTTCGACTGACGGCTGTTTCTTCCGCTTGTTCGTGGGGATGGCATCCTCTCAATCGTGGCGGATAACCACAAGATCTAGCCGTCTCTGTTGTTTCATCACAGTGCTCTGTAACATGTTCTGAGCACAAAAGCGAACATTTTGTGGGCCCGATCCACATGCGGGTATTTTGGACAAACCTCGTCCAATTTCTGGCATCTTCGGAGCTTTTGGCCGTTGGTGTAGCATGACACCATCTTGGTTTGTACGACTACACAAGCACCATGGATGCATCAACTCTGCATATTTGTGAAAAATCGACAATTATTCGCTGTTTGAGTTGAATCGTACCACGATGTAACCTGCACACAGTACAGATCTGGTGGTCTACTTCCGTGTGTGACATTATGGCTAATCTGAAAAAGAAAAAGATTTCGACCTTGGATCGGAAAACGACTCATCGTATCTATATTGTCGGGTATCGAAAGGTAGATTGGCGTCGAGGTGGTCTCAGCATTTGGTTCCCCTTTCATGAATTCAGCAGCAGCACAGACTGTAGGTCTGTGAATGGGATATTAGAGCACCCCTTTTGTCAACAAGCTCACAGGAGACCCTTGGGCCTAAAAACAGCAAAAATAATAATCCCTTGCCCTGTGGTGACAGAGTGAAGTGATGGTGGCAGGCTTGAGGAGCTGGAAGGCAGAGTACCTGCATGCCTCCCTTGGAAGGCAGAGTTACGGTGAAGATGTCAGCAGCAGGACGTCAGATGTTTCCTCTGACAGATGAGCTTTTTAGTCAATAGTGGAGATGCTTGCTGGCACGTGGAAGAACTGCTCGAGGTCAATGGGTTACAGCAACTAGGCTGCTAATGTAGCTACTGCAGGGCAGCTCCTGTACTCCCCAGTCATTACAATTTAGTGTACCATTGGACCCAGATAACTGGAGCCCAGAGAGAGCAACTGCTGCTGGCACAACAGCAGTTGCTTTTTAATACTGTGCAAGGCATTGTTGGGAAAGCCCTGTGGTGACAGAGTGAAGTGATGGGAGCAGGCTTGAGGAGCTGGAAGTTGCTCGCTGGAGCTCTGCACATCGGTGGCCTAGGTGTGATGGTCGCGTGCTTATTGAATGAGCGACAACAGCACGTGGCAGCTGTGTAGGTGTCCAGGCAGCCTTATTTAGGGATAGCACTGCCTGTCCTTACGAGGGAAAGCCCCTAGAAATGGTGGGGTAAAGAAAGCTTGCTCAACATCAACCGAGTTGGTTATCCGCAGTTAATGAGCTTCCTCTTATGTGGTAAGAATAAGAATAAAAACAGCAAAAAGATGACCCTAGCAACCTCAAATGTTTGAACACACATCGATAATGATGACTCCGAACGGCCTAAAAGAAGCACCGCAATTGTGACAAATGAACTTGCTAAACACAACATTGATGTGGCTGCCCTTGAGGGATCGAGATTGGAAGAGCAGGGACAGTTAAGAGAAAAAAAACACGTACCATCTTCTGGTCTGGAAGAGAGCCTGGCGAAAGAAGAGAAGCAGGTGTAGCGTTTCCTATTCAAAATGTTATTGCTGACATGCTTGCCTCACTACCAAAGAACCATTCGGACAGAATTGTGTCTATCGGACTCCCTCTCTCCAAACAACGCTACGTTTCATTGCTTGGTGTCTATGCCCCAACAATGACAAACACAGACTTAACATTTTAACGAAGGAAGAATTTTACTCCTTAACACTGTTGTGTGTTCTATAGCGGATGAAATCCTCGTCCTTTGTGATCTGAATGGCGGGGTTGGTAGTGACTTCAAAAACCACGGACCTGGTTTGAGCAAATTTGCAAAAGGAAGCTGTAACACAAATTGAGAACTCTTACTTGGCTATTGCATTCAACGACAGCTTTCTATCAAACACACCTACTTCTACCAGCCTGATGATCACTACTATACCTGGAAACGCCCAATATCTAAACACGACCATCTCCTCAATTATATTCTCACACAGCATCATGACATGAAAGACATTCTTAACACCAGAGCCATGTGAGGTCCTGAATGCTTTACAGACCACTTCCTTGTAAAAAAAAACTTCCTGTGACTTTCAAGTAATCATGCCTAGAAGAAAGACAGCTCCCCAACTGTACCTAAAAAAAAAGCTCGTTGTCAACAAACTTGCGTCCTTCGAGACAAATTAAATTACAAACTGCAACACACAAGCTTTAAAAACTGTAAAGCCATCAATCGAGAAATCAATTGATTAATTCCCTCAAACAAACGATTCACAATGTTGCACATTCCTCCACTCTTGGGGGGGCCCCCCTAAGCGCAAACATTCCGACTGGTTTGATGATGACAATGTACGTATACAAAAATTTCTGCAGAAAAAGCACAAACATCACAAAGATTATCTTTCATGGAAAACACCCATATCGGAGGCAAAGTTTTTAAAGCATCTAAAGCACAGCTTCAAAAGAAAATTTGTGTTGTGAATAATGCACACCGTCAAATGTGAAAGGTAAAATCTCTCACGCTCATCCCTTGTGCAGATTTGATCATTCTCCCTGCAACCCTGCTGCCATGTTGGGCTTGTTGAATGAGCAACACTTTGGCTGCGTCATGTGCTATAAAGTTTTTGCAAACTTCCAGGATTATACAAACCATCTGAGCACGGTGAGCTACTTTGTGCCTATAGCTGTCTCAAATTATCGACTAGATATTTGTGGATCAGTCGTAAGCATTCGTTTGTTGCAGAATCTACTTTTCGAATGTGTCCAAAACTGAAGCTTTGCATGCTCTTTGTGGGTTTTATTAAAAAAAAAAATTGGTCGTTTTATAGATGACTCCTGTCTCTCCCTGATATAAAACCTTTTGATTCACATTTGTGTGTCACCACCCCCTCCCCCACCACCCCTTTCCCATTCATTTTTCTCATAGCAGCAAATGTTCTGAAAAATAATTTTTTTTATCAGCTCTCTTATGGTACAGTACCATTCCTTGTGTGTCTTGGCTTGAATAAATGTGAGGATCGAAGTTGAAATCATTGAAGCAACAAATCTTCATCATTGAAATACAATATCACGTGTCAGTTTTCTTCTAGTCGTTTATTAAACTCTTACATCCTTTCCAAAGGCAGACATTTCCATTTTGATTATTACACATCTTCCCCTAGGCATTCAATGCCTTTCCTCATAGTATGATTAATCGTATTCTGCCTTTATCCAGGAGAGCTGTGCTGGTACTTGTACTGCTCCACTCTCGATACGTTGCTTTGGCTGTCCCACCTGCTTTCACCTATTTAACAGCCATGGAGCATGCCTGAACCACATGACCGCTGTCTCTCATGATCACCATGCCGTCAAGCTCTCTGGTGCGTTCACTTTGCAAAAATGACTGAGGTAGTTACTGGATGTAAGTCTGGAAAAAGTCTTAAATGTAGAAGGCATTATACACTTGCCCATGACTGCAGCTGTGGCCGATCAAACTTTCACTTTTTCATCACACGGCTCATTCTTCAGTTAAAACTGGGAATAATAATAAGTAAAACAAGTCTGGAGATGGCACTGTTCACGAGGCGTATTTGACGATGTAGATTGTTTCAGAAGTCAAGGATGAGACAATGTGATAATTTTGACCAAGTTATAAAAAGATCAACATATGTGGTACGAGTGACAGGTTATTAGCTGCAAAATGTCGAAAACCGTTTCGTTCAACAACTTTCAAAACTTGACCTTTGCATAACCTTTAAAGGTCACAAAACAATGTTGTGGACATTAAAATAAGGAAACAGGATACGTGCTATAGCTTATTGGAGTTAGTTCGTCGAAGAAGGTCGAAAACCCGGTTCGATTCCCACAACTTTGAAAATTTGACCTTTGTGAACTTAAAGGTCAAAAAGGTCAAGGATCATGACCTTTGGTGCAAAACTTCCTCTGGAACATTCCAGGAACAATATAACGTCATATAGGCCATATGGCATTTCACACTCATCGGATTATCCATACTTTGATGAAATCAGCGTAAAAACAAACTTGAAGGGGGCCACGGGCAAGGTGTTCGAGATAGAGCAAAATGGTTTCAAGACTTTAGGTGGGGAATGACCTCAAGATTATGCATAAAAAATATTGTCATCCTAGCTCTCAAAGTTTGGGCGGTCGTATGATTTTTATGTCAAAATTCGCACATTTTCTAAGTTCGTGACCTTGTGACCTTGACCTTGGGAGAAAATGAAAAATCGAGCTCCGTGCTGCTATGCAGGTGCCATTGGGCTAACCAAATACCGAAACCCCTGCCAGATTCGACAAATCCCTCGGAGAAGATGTAAATTGAAATCGGCTACCCCCTAAAAACACATGTTTTTTGGCGTGGCTCCACCCATAATGGCGCACCCCGCCCATTCTCAGGAAAACACAACTGATCATGATATAAACCTCCCACCAAAATTTTATCAGGATCGGATCAAAACCACGGAGCTATGCTCGGGACAGACAGACAGACAGACAGACCACACCAATGCACGAATATAGTGGTCACTTACTGACTCGTGAACCAAAAGACATAAAATGTCGTAGCCCCTGTTTTCGTAGTAATTTTGCTGCATGGAGTTAAAGGGCAATCCCATATTTATGTACAACTAAAATGGCCACCAGTCCACCAATCGGCCATCTTTGATCAGATCGCGAAATAAAGTGAGGGGCACGTACACGTATGCCATCATGTACTGTGCTTGTGCCAAGATGGAACAAAACGGACCATGCATGTCTGAGAAATGGTTGGGGATTCAGTTAAATAATAAAATGGCCGCCAGTCGGCCATCTTGGATCTGATCTCGAGGGGTGGGGAAATGGTGTGCATATGTTAGCCATCATTCATTATCTATGTGCCAAGTTTGAACAGCATCGCTAAATGCATGACCGAGAAATGGTTTAGGACTTGTTCAACATTGGGATTTTTACAACTAAAATGGTCGCCAGTCGGCCATCTTGGAAAAAAAGACTTGCTTATGTAAGCTGTCATTCATTATCTGTATGCTAAGTTTGAACAAGATTGGTAAATGCATGTCTTAGGATGCCCAGTCAGTTGAGGATGTGTTTGATGCTGTTTTTTTATGTTTTTTTATTTTTAATAAACTAAAATGACCGCCAGTCTACCAGTCGGTGGATAGTAGCCTTATAGGTGGATAGTAACTCAGGTGTGCAAAGGCAGCACTTTGCACGACAGAGGATGCCCAGTCGGCGTCTGGCATTGAGGCCAATTTTGAAATGTGGCTTGCCCAAGGAGATCATGGAGGGAGAGAGGGAGGGGTTTCAATTTCCCAGGATTGAAAGATGTGTTCCAAGTATTTGACCATTTGGTAATTTTTGTTGTGGTCTGAAAAGAGGGAAGTGGCTGCTGCCTGTCTGTCAGAGGAATGAGGGATCACATGGCAGAGTGGAGTCAGCAGCAAAGCGATAGGATTTTTCCAGAGTCGGTGAGATCATTGATGAAGATCAGCAATAATATGGGGCCAAGAACACTGCCTTGTGGTACTCCAGCCTTGACAGGAAGAGGATATGAAAAGGTTCCGTTGAGAGCCACACGCTGGCTTCGAGAGTGGATGAAGTCAGGAATCCAAGAGTGGAGTTGCCCTTGGATTCCATCGGCATAGAGTTTGGAGAGCAAGGCGGGATGCCAGGCTGCATCAAAAGCTCGAGATTTGTCCAGAGAGATGTCCCTGAACTCATGTCTGACATTAGGCACAGCAACGAACGGATCATGATCCATAGAGGTTGGACAAAAATGTTATCAAAGCTTTTTCACTGAATGTTCATTGGTGGTATGTTCTCATCAGAAAAAAACCCCACCCGAATCCGCCCATGGGAAACCTCGTTTTGACCTCAATATCAAGATGGCGACATTGTACAGGTGCAAAACTTAAAGGGACCTAATTTTGGAAAGAAACAACATAGAAACACTTTTAAGGTGTCATTTTTAACTAATTTGAGGACTCCCGTTCATTTAGTGAAATTTTCGGAACCATTAGAGGTCACGATTATGTGTTAAGGTCATTGTAAAATTTAATCAAAATTTGATCTAAAAGCTCACCAAATGACGCGTATTAACCCGGGAAATCGCTCAGTGTGGCATCATCACCTATAGATCACATTAGTTAACTCATTCGGCCCGAGACCCATCAAAATACGGGTTTCTGGCCAGTGTTGGGGATAAGACCCGTATATATACGGGTTATTATGACGTTATGTGACGAAATGTAACATTAAGACATCATGGACGTCAATTGGGGTCAAAAACGAGGTTTCCCATGGAGGATTCGGGTGGGGTTTTTTTTTCTGATAAGACATATCGCCAATGA
>CM068961.1:118195375-118209845 GCA_035128595.1 Eptatretus atami
TATAGCATTATGCCATCATGCACGTTGTTAATCTCCTCTCTAATGCTAATTCTACCCTCATCTGAATGCAAATCCCACCCTCAACACCCATCCCCAATCAACCCACCACTTGCACCAACTCCAGACCAAATTCTGGAATTCTTGAGGGCTCAACGCAATGGAAATCCACGAAACGTTGAGGGCTGATTGCGTTAATTTGACTGTGTTGAAATTTGTAATCCTCTCCATGGTATGTTTCAATCTAATCAGTATATTATTATTTTTGTTTCAGATAGGACCGTAATGGCAGTGTGCAGTCAGGACGCAGTTTTGTTACTGTGCGAGGAGAATATAACATTCACTGTAAGATTTTGCATGTGTCAGTCGCAAAGGTCTTGCTGCAATCAATGATTTCAGTGTCAAATACAGAACTAAATCCAGAAAGACTATCCCGATTCATGCATTTGACGACAATGAGAAGCAGTATGTGCATGAGAGATGTCGTAAAGCTCACACTAATACTAGGCGATATGAGCAAATGCGCAAACGTAAACATGACTGTGATTCTTCCTCAGCACAGAAACTCAGATCTGATGTCAAGAAATTCTGTTTCCATACTGACTGTTATCTGTGTGGAGAGTTGGTTGATCAAGAAAAGATCAAGCGACATCCAAACAATAATGATTATGAATTCAGTAGGTCATGCTGCTCCAGGTGAAAGCAACGATTACAAGAAGATGTGCAGAACGTTGTGCAAGCAAAGTAGATGAGTGGGCCGATGCTGTATTATATAGACTCTCATGCATCAACGATCTGCCTGCAGAGGAGGCCATTTACCATCGTAGATGCTACCATACTTCATGTCACCCCGTAATTTGCAGTTGTATGCACCATCTACTGCCACTGATGGAGCGCTTCCTAAGAAGCGAGGACGTCCAAGCGGAGCAGTTGATGAGGAGAAGAAATCGGCCTTCATGCATGTCATTGAATACCTGGAGAACAACGATGACGAGACAGTCACTTAGATTTAGATGAACTACACGAAATCATGGAGATGGAAGCTGGTGGTGGTGAAGTGTACTCCAAGAGATCACTCCAGCGACAACTCTATGCTCACTATGGCAGCAGCGTCTCAATCACATCATCAAAACAACAGCCACTTATCGTCACGCTGTCCTCGAATGTCAAGCAGTTGATTCAAGAAGCACATACACAATTGAATGAAGATTCCAAGGATATGGATATGGACATGAACAGGCAGGAGAAGATGCCATGCTGGAGATATATGGTGCACTACATCACTAAGCCTCAACGCAGCAAGGGTGACGAAGTTCCTATTGAAGGTAGCTACTTCTACACAATATGTATCTCCAGAAAAAGCTTCCGCCGACGAGTGACCAGCCACTTTTCATAGTCATCGGACTTATCACCAAGTGCAGGATGGCGTGGCAATGATATCGCCTCTGCAGTTTGGGGTTGGAAAGCCACTCCCGGTGGTCTTGTGCCTATCAGGATGACTCAGCCAGCAGCACCAGAGCGACTCCTCAAGATAATTCGGTGCAATTGTGGTGGCAGTGTGACAAAAAACATGCACCTGCCGCAAGAATGGACTACAGTGCACACCAGCTTGTGGCCAATGCAGGGGAATAACATGCATGAATGTGCCACATGTGGACAATCAGGATGATGATGACCAGGATGTAGATCTCAATAATAATACAATGGATTGACATTGCAATTTGACTTTAAAAAATTATCACTCTACAATATATTTAAGTGATCAGGCATAGTAAACTTTGTTATTAGACACCTTAACACGGGTTTCAAAATAATGTCACTGCAAGGTCACAAAATCTGTTTGGATTCTTACTTATTTGGTTAAATTTGGCTATGATTATGATCTCGATGCCAATCTCATAAATAAGTGAATGGACATCTTGAAAGAGTCCATTAAAATGATACATCTAATGTACTTTACTTTGAGTCGATTTGCATCATTTTGATCAAATTCAGGGTCAAATTAGGATCAAATTTGACCTTGACCTTGAATTTATCACATGATCTAGATATCCAATCACCTCAAAACTATTACTAAATGAATGAGCATCTTAATGGTAAATGTGGCAATACAACCAATATATTTTATCAATAAATATCATTTTGGCATAACTCTTGATACAATTTCGGTCAAATTTAACGTTGCTTCGGTCAAGTTTAACGTTGACCTTGACCTTGACATATGACCTTGATATCTAACGATCCTATAAGTATCACTAAACGAATCAAATTAGTTAAAAATGACACCTTAAAAGTGTTTCTTTGTTGTTTCTTTCCAAAATTAGGTCCATTTTAAGTGTTTGCACCTGTACAATGTCGGCCATCTTGGATTTGAGGTCGAAACGAGGTTTCCCATGGGAGGATTCGGGTGGGGTTTTTTTTTTCTGATAAGACATATCGCCAATGAAGTCAGTTTATCTCTCTAGTCATTTCAGGTGAGAAAGTTTTGATAACATTTTTGTCCAACCTAAATCGTTCATTGCTTAGACTACATTGAGGGCGTCCATCCACTGTTGGGAGAGTAGAAGCAGCATGTCCAAGGTAGAGTGACCAGGTCTGAATCTGAATTGATTATCTGAGACGAGGCTGTTGGAGAAAAGGAATTGTTTTATGTCAACTGCGACGATGGATTCCATGACCTTACTGATGATTGGAAATACGCTGATTGGTCTGGAGTTAAGGGGATCTGTCTGTGCAGCTGTTTCATGGAATGCTGTGATATTGGCCGAATTTCCAAGTGGATGTAAGATGACTTGTGGTAAATGATAGGGTGAAAAGGGTAGAAAGATGAAGTGCAAGAGCTGCAGAGCAGGTTTTTAGGACACATGAGCTGATGCTGTGCAGTCCAGTTGCAGAGTTGATGTCGAGGGGTGCAAAAGGCACAGAATTCAGGAGTAGTTGGGTACGACTGGGAAGGGTGGGTACAGAGACACAGGACGCTATTTTGAAGCAAACACAGAATTTAGGCATTCAGCCTTCTCACGAGCAGAGTCGGCTGTGGTGCCATTTCAAGTGAGGGAACGGGTAGAAAGGGAGCATACACCAGAGATTGACTTGACAAGGTGCCACCAGGTTTTAGAGGTGGTAGACGAGTTTGAAAGCTCATTCTTGAGATTGGACAGATGTTGTTTTCTGGCTCTCCTGAGGGGAGACGCACACTTGTTGTGGGCTTTCTGGAATGGATCTGAAGTTGCCTTCAGTTGGATTTGACTTCCAGGAGGAGAATGCAAGTTGTTTTAAAGCAACAGCCTCAACACGGTTCAGAGTACCAAGAGCGGGAGGATGGGTAAGATCACTAAAGACGAGATGGGATGAATCTGTGCATAAGGGAGAGAGAGAGCAGTTTTCTGTGGAAAAATTCCCAGGCTGTATTAATATCATGGTGGTGGATATAGGAGACCAGTCATGAAATATTTAAATATTTTTAAAACCCCAAAAAACCTGCGAATGTAGAAACAGGTCACACTTGCCAGCCCGCGAATGCGTGGGGTCTGCGAATAGTGGGACCACGGACATCAGGGCCTGACAGTATATGTACATTACAAATGTCACACCCTGTATAAGGGAGCAGGTGCATGTCCAACCACTAACCCACGTGACTATATGTCTCTTAATTGTCGCTCATCCCTCTGACAAGGTCGGAGACAGTGGACATCAAAATGAGCTCAAACCAACCGATCATCTGTCCATGTATTTTTGTGTATGTGATATTTTACTAACCGTTGAGCATTTAGCTTTCATATTGCAGATATATCATATATATATATATATATATATATATATATATATATATATATGATAATATCCACTAGCGACCCGTGAACCCGTTGTGACAGCGGTTGATGGGAAAAAAAAAATCATTTCAAAAAGAAAAAAAAAGATAGCCCCAGCAAACTATACCGCTGAGGTTGTTTTCATTGATCAAATTCTCCCGAAGAGTACTTGACTGAATCGGGAATTGATTTTTAAAATTTTTTTTTTCGTTGCCCAATTTGAACGAAATTTGATCCTGCACACCGCAGGCGAATGGTGAGTAAGGTGGGCCAAAAAATTTGGCGCTATCGTGTACCGTTTTGGCTGTATTTTGGGAAACAAATACATACATACATACATACAGATATACATACATACATACATACAAGATGAGAGTTTTAGTAATATATATATGTATATATATATATATATTCCTCGTGACATCTCAACCTGATTCGATCACTGCTGTGATTGGATGAATGATGTGAATTATGTTGCCATGGCAATCATCCCGCTAACTCTGCTTGTGTGTGCGATATTCAAAAACCGTTCAAGATTTAGCTTTCATATTTACACAAATATTTTCCTCATACCATTGAAAAGGCAGGAGAACAAGAGTATTAGCTCCTTGTCATGTACTTTTCTGAACGCCAGTTGCACTGTGACTACGTCTATTGATTACATACTATCGGAACGTACCTTTTAAAAACCTTTAGACTCCTATATACCATCTAGAACCTTTAGATGCACACCACACAAACATCGGTAGTTTCTTGCAAAACACAGACTATAGTTTTATCAGCAAGTAATGCGCAAAGTCTACCCAGAATGGGTACTCTTGCTTATAATAATAATAATAATAATAATAATAATAATAATAATAATAATGCCTTTTTCCCATGGATATAAGGAGTTTCCTTGCCATTTTGAAATGTAACTGAATCGCTTTGCCATTGAGGGCCATTGATCACTTTGGAAGGTGCATTACCAGAAGCAGCTTTAATAGCTTAAGTAGGATGAATTTTTCTTTTGTTGGGATCAATACTTAGGGGAGATGCTTAAAGACCTTGATTTATCTTTCCGCACAATTGGCCAATTGTGTCATTTGCCTCGGTTCTGATTTCTCTCACACTTGGTTGAAGTGCTCCATGTACAGCCATTTTCTCCTGGGTTTTCAATTTATTTTGAGTGAACCATGATGTATGACGAGTGCCATCCATAACGTTATGGGGTGGCCTAGGTGATCGCAAAATTACGTTTAATTCCCACCATTTACTGATGTATCTATTTGCTCAGACTTTGATATGTTTAGGGAATTGAAAATGATGGCGGCAAGCACCAAGGACATGGCCTAGGCAGAAAGCTGAAGGTAAAGTGGACGCCCAATTTAAAGTGATGGTGGGATGACAGCTGATGACTGTCCAGGAAATCCATCGATATAAAATAATCCACCGAGCTGATGGGACGATGTTTTGTTTCCGAAGAAGTTAGGGTCCATGTCCACCACATTAAAGATGCTTCATAAGGAAAGCTTTTGTGCTGGGATTGAACATTTGATTGATTATTGGACGAATTGCATTGAAGAGGATGCATATTATGTTGACTAAATTGTCATGAATATGGTTGGTTAACGGTGCATGCTGTCTGTTGTGTAGGTTGGGTGATTCGAGATAACACTCATGCTAATCTATACACGCACTAATGTTTATTGATAGGCCGATTCAGGAAAGCTGCCAGCTATTAGTAACATGTATCCCAGTACCACTTATTGTATGGCTGTTAGTGTCATTATATACCACCACAGGGTATGCTGGCACACTCTCCTTCAGCGTAACTTCGTGCCCAAGGTAACAGGCTCACCCACCGGCGAGCCAGTGCACCACTCTTGAAACGATGAGCTAACTTGCTGTCTCTTCACGATGGATAATCTTGGGCAGCATGACTTTGAACCTACCATCTTGGAAACTATCTGTGTCGCCATCTGAAACATTGAAGTCAATGAATTTCTCGGGAGACCGATCGGAGGAACCCTCTGAGATGCACGCGAGATGCCGCAGAAGCACTGCTGGGGCAAAAACTGGAAAACTGTGCTTGGAATTTATCTCAAACAAGAGTTGATACTCTCGGTCTCGCACCTTTTTATGTGGTATGAGGAATAGGTCTGTGTAATACGAAAGATAAATCTTGAACGGTTTTTGAAATGTTGTGCACACAAGCCGAGTTACTGAGATGGCTGCCATGGCAACATAATTCAGCCAATCACAGCTTGTGATCTAATCAGGTTGAAATGATGTCCATGAGGAATAGATATCTGAAATATGAAAGCTAAAGGTTCAACGGTTTTTGAAATATTGCGAACACAAAAGTACATGGAGAGATCGGTCGTATGGAGTTAATTTTAATGTACCCTGTCTCCGACCTTGTCGGAGCGGTGGGGAACAACAAACTGATCATCGCTGCTTCTATCCAAATGGAAATGGCGTTTGAATCGCAAAATACCCATCGTCTCGGAGGCATGTGGTGTAAATGCGGAGATGATCAGATCAAGTACGGCCCTCTACATCCATACCGGTAACTGTTTGTGCTTCAAGAAAGTCCCATGTGGCTTGTTCCACTTGGTATTTATAATGTCATTGTGTGCACGTGAAATCACCTCCTTACTAGTAACAAGCGTCCGTAACCATCCTTGACCATGTTGTGTAACGTCGGCCAAGGCCCTCACTGTTTTTTTTTGTTTTTTTAACCTTTATTTCCTTTTAAATTTGTTTTCTCCACAACTGCTTGAGCGATTGACACAAAATTGTCAACATAGGAGCGCCTATGGAGAATTTTTTGTTTTTAAACCAAGTTTCATGATTGGATTGAAAATGCAGCCAGCGTTCCAAAAAGCCTATTTTCTGTAGGTGTGGGTTGCAGAGTGTTTCACGAATTGGGAATAAACGATCTTGACCTATCTTCACTCAGCCTCTGCCAAAATAAAATATCTCTATCTATATAACTTCAAATAAAATTGTGTGTGTGTGTTTGTATGTATATGTGTCATTCTGTGTATTGTTATGTCTGCCTTTCTTCTTGGGACAACGGTTCAGTAATTGGTCTTTATTTTGATCTTAAATCCCACTGCGTTCTCCATCCCTTCATTGTGGCAACTATTCACCATTCCACATCAATCTCTCCATCTGTAAGGACCCCTTGCTTGTTTTGTGTTGGTTTGTTTCCCACAAGCAATGTCCTGCAAATTATAAACTTTCCATCTTGAGTTTGTCTTCCACAATTTTAAATGAAAATAAATAAAATAATTAACCGGTTCACATCATCCCACTGTTCTGTCCTGTCGTGAATACGACTTTCAAATGGCACCGTCATTCTCTTTCCCTTTTGCCAGATGACGAAGCCAAGGCAGCTCCACTGCCCTTCCCCGAGGTGGCTCGTAAGAAGTTGGAGGAACTGTGTCGAGCCGTGCCATTCATGGTGAACTGCAGCAATTGTGCTCATGTTCTTACGTCGCACAGTCAAGTTTGCAACCACCTCAAGTATGCCTCCTCTTTTCTCTGCCTTATTAGATGTGTTACACTTTTGTTGATTGTTTTTTTATTTTCGCTCTGACTGGCTTCGAGCTGAATCCTTGTTTTTACATGTGTCCATTCGAGGTCTGCTGTTTTTATTTTTTTCTCGGAAATTCTGAATTTCTAGAATAGTAAGTACGATGCTGCTCAAACGGATACATTGGGAAAACTGGTGCCATTCACATGTTGTTTTATTTTGTTTTATTTTTGTTGTCCCACTAATATCAGCAATAAATGCCTGGGCATTTATTCCTGTTGGCTAATTCAGCCGCTGATGGCTGTGGCAGCCATTTTCCACTGCCATCAAAAATTTTGAGATGGCCCAATATCAAATCTGTTCATAATATGATAGGCTACTAGTGTGCCAAATTTGGTGCTTTCCTCACAAAATGCACAATTGTTATGCTATATTTAGCTAAGTTGCCCCACTAAGAGCAAGATTGGAAGCACCAAGACCTGAAGACTCGGACTTTCGTCCTCCCGCACAGGTACCGGCAGCGCCACACCCCATTATCCAGTGAATCCATGACTCCCAGGCCCGACCCAGACGTCTATTGACTCTGACTCACAGCCAGCGGAGACATGAATATCACTGCCAAGGGAAGTGAATCTCTCCACGACCTCAACATCCTCACCACAAACAGGCACAGACAGGACAGCAGCATCCAAGATGTCATTGAAAGCCTGGATCTTAGTTTTGACCCAGGAAACCCATAATCTCAGCGGCTCCGACTCCTCATTCAGCACCTCGAGGGCCCCCAAAAGGATATCTAATGTCTCGCAAAGATGACTGCATCATCTGCGAAATCAAGGTCAGAGATCTTGACATCCCAACGATGCACCGCAGCTTGATCTCTCCGACATTCTCCCTAGAATCCAGTCCATACAAGTGCTGAAAAGTGTGGGGGCCAGTACACACCCCTGACGAACTCCAATAACAACTGGAAATATGTCAGAGATGGTACCACCACAACTCACAGCACTCTCAGTACCAGAGTAGAGTTCAGACATCAGATTGATCAGTTTTGGTGGCACCCCACGAAGGCCAAGAATCCTCCAGAGGGCATCCCGATTCACTGAATCGAACGCTTTACAGAGATCAACCAATATAAGCTGCAAGCAGCCCCTGAGGAAACTCTCGCTGCGTTCAGTGAGGACCCGAAGAGTAAGGATACGGTCAATCGTTGACCTCTTGGTGTAAAGCCTGACTGCTCTGCGGCTGGTGCTCAAGCAGATGGTGGGGAACCCTATCAAGAATTATCCGAGCAAAGACCTTGCCCGGCACTGATAGCAGCGTCACCCCTCGGTAGTTGTGCGGTCTTGGCGATCACCCTTCCCTTTCCAGAGAGGGACAACAAGGCCCTCTTCCATTCCGTTGGGATGATGCCTGTGTTCCAGGCAGAGCACAGAACTGCATACAACGACACGAGTGCAGCATTTCCCCCACCCTTGAGAAGTTCAGCATGGATGCCACAGATCCTGGAGCTTTACCCATTTCAACCGGTTCACCGCAGCCCGTGTTTCCACAAGCGAAGGTGGACCACAGTTGATTGGAAGGTCAGCAACAGGGATTGTAACACCCTTGACGTCCAACTCGACAGCTGGTGGATCAGCCTGCTACAACTGCTCAAAGTAACCGGCCCAGCGGGCCTTCACTTCGGACTCCTCTGTTAAGAGCCTACCACTCTCTGCTCTCACTGCAGTACACCGAGGGATGGGCTTGGATGAACGCAATGCACAAATTCCCCTGTAAGCAGGATGAGAATCACTTGTCCAGGTGATGCTCTACCACCTCACAGATTCCTCCACAATAGCCTCCTTGTCCACCCTTAGCGCACGTACAGTTTTACGCCTCAGCTCCCTGAACGGCTCAGCTCTGCCATTCAGCCTGGCCCTGCGACTCTGGTCAATGGTATCCAGTGTCCCTTGAGAGACAAAATTCTTCTTTGCCCTACGGTGAAGGAAACCATTAGGAGGGTAAATTGGAAATTTGGAAGGTCGAGGGATTGGGGTGGGGCGGGGGGGGGGCGGGGAGGGGTGTCGGTTAACGAAGCCAGAAAAGATCATGGTTTGGGGATGATCTGAGATGGTGGTGAACATCTGTCTTGAAAACTTGGAGGGAAGAATGAGATTGAAGAGAATGTGCAAGTTGGTTCCACAGGTGAGAAAAATGAGGCAAGAATGAGTGGAGGTGAGCAGTGATTCTGAATTTAGGTAGTTTCACCAGAAGAGGGTTGATGGTGAACTGTGTGCCCTGCAGAAACCTGGTGGAGACAAGTTGCGGGAAAAAGAGGGTGCAGTACGAGAAAGGAGGCAGTGGAAGACAGACAGACAGACCACCGGCCTGTTTGCGATGGTGAAGTGATAGACCCAAACACTCGGCTTCATCCCGTGAGATTCCAATAATCTTGAAGGCCTTGCTTTGCACAGCTTCAAGCTGAGCAAGATGTGAGGCAGGGAGGGGTACTAGCCCAGAGGGGGGATCAGTACTCCATCAAGCTGTGGATTAAGGTCTTGTAGGTGGATCGGAGTTCAGGTGTGCCAAGGAAGGACTTTGTTTGTATGACATTCAATGCCAAGTCAGCGGCTGGCTTTGGAGGCCAACTTCGAAATGCGGTTTATCCAAGGGTGTTGTCAGACGTTCCTTTTCAGAGAGAGATAGTGAGAGAGTGAGATTTGTCAGTGTTTGTTTGACCAACATGTTCCGAGCGTTTGACCAGCTTGTGATTTTGTCAAGGTCTGAAGGGAGGGAAGAGTCAGGTTTGAGTCAAGCTCAAAAGGGTCTTCTTTCCCCACTGGATAGTATTCGGGACAGTGGGAATCTCGTTGATCCATTCATGCGCGTCACTTCTTCACTTGCCCTTGAGAGCACTGGACAGAAATTGCATCGCATCAACACTTGCTCACCGACCATCGCAATGCTATGTTTTAATTAAACAGTCAGAATCCCCTTGTCCACACCGGTTCTCAGGCTGTTGTCGGTCGCTGGCCAAGGTGCACGCATGCACCTGAGCTTCGCACCATCACACCTTTGCCCGACAACCGCGCCCGAGCCTGTTTGAAGGATGAGGGATGCCACGACAGAGGGTAGTGTAATCAGCAAATAGATAAAGGGGATTTTCCCCGAGTCGTCATTTATGATCATATGAGAGAGACCATTTATGAAGATCAGGAATAGGACTGGGCCCAAAACACTGTCTTGGGGTCCTCCAGCTTTGACAGTGAGAAGAAATTAAAGGATTCCGTTGAGAGCCACACTTTGGCTCCAGAGTAGAGGAAGTCAGTTAGCCGTGTGTGGAGTTGGCTTTTGATCCCATAGGCATACATACACTTTGGAGAGCAAAGCAGGATGCCAGATTATCAAAAGCATGCGATATGTCCAGAGGGTTGGCCCTCATCACATGTCTGTCATTCAGGGCCTCCATCCATTGTTGGGTGGGTCGAAGCAGCATGTCCAAGGTGGAGTGATCTAGTCTGAAACCAAATTTTTGGAGAAAAGAAAGGATTTCATATTATATCTTCACTCCTAAAATATTGCTATCCATCATCATCATCATCATCTCCCTCCACTTTGCTTTCTGCCATCTCTTCACTCGTGTGTATAATTTATTTCTACTTGCGAAGAATCTGTCCTTAAGGATGGGTAATTACTCCAGAATTATGGAGGGATTAATTACCCCATAATAATTGATGTATTTTAGTACAACATCTATTACCCCCTCCCAACGAGAGCAGCACTATGCCATGCATATTTACATAGACAGAATTGGGTTACTTCCCTCATCCTGAACCCCTGGGACTATGAATTATGTTACCCCCTAAAAACCTTCCTGGGCATACCTCTGGTGCAACCACCAGTTTTCAACTCGTTACATCTTGTGGTCCAGGAGTGCATAGAGGTCAAACAAACACAAATTCACACTGATCGTACTACATTTACATGTGGAATGATTTGCACTGTCTTTTGACTTCATAATTTTACCCTTTGACCTTTAAGAAGACAGAGAGAAGTAGAGCGTTAATGGCAGGAGAGTTGGTAAGGATGGGCAAAAAAAGGGGGTGGGGGGGGGGTAGAGTGATTGGGAAGCCAAATTTACATTATTTTCCCATGTTTATACACATGACCCTTTTAATGCTCAAACACCCTCTCATTTAAACTTCTCTTCCACAGATATAAATGCCCAACAGGAACTCCGGTGGCACTGGCACAGAAAGCGCCTGCAGATGTGGCAGCAGTGTTTCGCAAACGTGGAAGCTGTTGGACGTGTGGCCAGCTCTTTCCAGATTTCCCATCGTGCTTTGTACATGGTGAAGCAAAACAGCATTCCATTCGTAATGTGCTCACTACTTTTGCAGCACTGCAGGAGTTCTCTCACGTCAGTGTTCTACCTGTCGCTGGCAAGGGGACAGCAGCTTCAGAAACCAAAACTGAAAACATTTGTCGATGTGGCTTGAGCTTCTTTTCGGAAAAAGAAGTTTACGATCATGCATTGCAGGTGATGAGAGCAGCTTGTGGTCATTTTGTTCGTTGATCACCTGAAATGTATTTGATTTCCTATGAAAGTTTGATGCAAATGGGAAACTTATCTAGTTATCTAGAGGAGTGAGAATTTTTTTTTTTACTCTGTCTGCCTGCCTGGCACTCAAACAAAATTGAAAATCATTCCAAACAGGAAACGTACTGTTTTTAAGGATGTTATAAAGGACACAAACAGCAGGCACGAAGAACTCACGTAACGTGTTGGATCAGGTGATGTTACGTACACTGGCTAAAATGGTTGTAAAACCTGGAAATAATTTATTTATATGCCTTTAAACCTTTATTTAAATTGAATTTTATACTTCAACACTGTAAGAACACAAATTGCCTTCATAATACTTCTAAGAACCATGAATATATTATATATATATAGTTATGGATCCAGGATTCGAGGCTTGACACGAGGGGAAGCACTCTGGTCCCTCCAGAACGTCTAGTCCTGAGGCCGCTGGGCACAGATAACTCCACCTGCTGGTAGGTTGCTGAGCAACCGTGAATGCCAATTAGTTCTGCCAATCCTGGCAGGGTTACAGTACTCCGCGTGATGCCTTGCTTGTGGACAGCCTTACCAAGGGGGTTGGGGGGGGGGGGGTCACGTGTCCTCGATGCGTACTTGCGTTGACTTACCGTTTCAGGTGCAGCCAAGTGGAGCTATGTGTGGACCATGCTGAACCAATGGATGAAAAGACAGAACGACCTGGATACATTTATAATCCATCCATCCATTGGGACCATACTCTGTGCAGTTTTTGTGCTCCCTAAGCAGTCTCCTTGGCTATTGGGCACAATCCTGGACGGGTCGCCACTCCGACACAGGATACCAGCAAGCTGGAACTCATTTTGCTGACCTCGGAAGGATGACAGGCAGAGTCAACCCCACCTGGGAGTAATTCAACAGCCGAGTGGGATTTGAACTCAGGATCCTAGGATCCCAAGCCCACCACCCTAACCATTAAGCCAACACCAGGCATACACATTTATAATGAGGGCAATTTATTCATAAAGCAAGGGCGTGGAAAGGTCATATGGCACAATAATGAAAGGGTTTATTAAGCAATGTGTATCGTCAGGGAAAACAAGGATTGATGAGGTACGGCAAAAGAAAAACAGTTATTTACAAAAGAGAAGACACAGGGCTAAACCGATATTAAACTTCTGCAATCATATCTTTAATCTCACATAACAGGTGCTAGCAGACACACACCCGAGGAAATTGGATAGAAAGAAAGTTTGAGGTGTGAACGACCTCTAGAATTCCTGGTGCAGTCAACGGACCAACACGACCCAGTCGCTGAGGAGGGGGTGGGGGGAAGAAAACTGGGGGTTTTTATGGTGTGTGAGTGAGGAGGCGCAAAATGAGGTGTAATAAGATGCAAATGTAATGTGGAAGAGGGAGAGTGAAGAGGTGCGTAGCTGCAGATGTCCTTTTGGTTTTGTGCGTCTACAGCAGATGAGACGGTATATGGGAGAGACAGAACGTGTGAGATGATAGCTCAACGCGGCGTATGAGAGAGTGTGTATGTGTCATTGCTACATCAATCGTCGGTCTAGCGTTCCGCCTACTCAGCGCTTCGATCTGCATTGCCCCTCGCGCTGTTGTTCAGGTCTGGACACTCCTCCTGGTCCAGCTGTCCCCACTAAGAAGCAGCCGTCTCACACCCAGAAGATTCTCTGACCTCGTGCGGGGACTGACTTGCGAAGACGATGGCGGAGCTACTCTGATCGGTCGCAGCTATTTTATCGAGCTTGGGCAAAGGAGGTAATAACGTCGCTAATAACTCGTGTTCTATTGTGTTCGGCACAAATACCTCCGCCAGGCTGAACAGTTTACATTTTATATCCCACTGATAGGCTGGGTCTGAATCCGGACATGAACCAAAATCGAATTGCCTTGTTCTTGTCACATAACCAACTCGTCCAGCTAGTTTTGTCAGAACTTGTCCACAAAGTTTTGAAATAGAATGCTGTACTGTATATCATTTTGGCCCTCTCTCTCAACGGTGAAGAATCACTTAAAAGATTCCAGCATTCGGATCCAGATCTTCACCAGAATTGAATCTGATTCATCCTCGTCACACACCCAACCAGTCCACCTAATTTTGCCTGAATCTGTTCACAACTTTTTGAGGTATCCTGCTCACAGATAAACAGACGGAGACAAACAGACAGCTCAGTAAAAACACAACCTCCATCCACCTTTGGTGGTGGAGGTAATAATGCAGCCCTTTGATCAAGTTTGAGTACATTTACACATTCATAAAATACATTACATTTTACATAAATATCTTTGTTCTTTCTTGGGGAAAAAAAAACAAAAACAAACAGGTCTCCTTTGAGTGGGGTTTGTCAGGGCGTCACATCCCTGTTCAATCCACTTGATGACTTTGCTTTGAAGCCTTACGGCTTTTATTAATTTAATTAATAGCGATACATCGGGTTAATGATACACCCCTAACTGTGATTGGTAAGGACGCTAGATCGAGTCCCGTTACAGATATTGCTGCACTATCTGGAACCAGCAAGTGCCACCTGCGACGTGGACACATTGTCTTCCACCCCACCAATCGCAACCAGG
>CM068961.1:118218767-118228767 GCA_035128595.1 Eptatretus atami
CTGACCAGCGCCAACAACGAGACAATTCGTCCTTCCCAGTGCTTGAGGATGTCCTTCCCAGTGTCTGAAGCCATCTGACTTAGGACCATCTGCCTGTCCTGCCTTGCAGTGGTGACTCTTGGCCTCCCTGATCGAGGTCTGTCATCTGCAGAGTTGTGGAGGGTGTCTCTGTCCACCAGGGCCGATATCGTCTGGTGTGAACAGCCAAGGCGACGTGCCACCTCACGGTAGCTCAATCCGCCTTGCAGTATGTCCAAGGCACACTGCCGTTGATCCCTTGACAATCGTGCATGTTGATTGAAATGCCCATTTTGCACTGGCCTTTTAAAGCCAATATCAAGACATCACGTGCAGCTCATTAAATCATCCCGTACCCCTTGGCTAATTAATCACTGACAGTCAAAACGGCTGTTCAACAGCTGTGCTATGAAGTGACCATGGAAGGTTCAAGTGACCATCCGTGACCGTTTTGTCTGACTGAGGACACTATTGTCCACAAATAAGTTCACACATTTACTACACGCAGTGTTATTGTTGATATTTGAAGGTTTAAAAGGTGGTAAGTTTCTTTTGCGTATCAGTATATATATATATATATATATATTGTGTGTGTTTTGCATCAAAATGATTTCCCTGTACTACCTGTTCAATGAGGTGTTCATTGTGCATTGCAGGTGCAGTCGAGTTCTCATTTGCTGATAAAAACGAATCCATGCAAGCGTCTGTTCTGATCCCGTCGCGTGCTTGCATGGAACGTGCTGCTTCATCATGTTCACCTGTATGTACTTGACGCTTGACTGGGAGATATTGTCAGGATGTTGAGAGCAAACAAAATATTACATTTCTTTTCCAGAAAACTTTCTCAGTTGTGTTCAAAACCAAGATGTTTCACCGTGGGAACAAAAGCTGTTTTGTTTTGTTTTGAATACTTTCCATGTTGTGCATGGCACGGACTTTTTTTTCTCTCTTATTTTTCTTGCATTTATTGCCCTCGATTTCGGATTAAATAAATGTTCCAATAAACATGTTTGTGCAGTTGGCTCTGGATGTATCAAACAGTTAAACATAAAAATGAATTTTGTTGTTTGTGTGAAGACTTCCCCTTTCCATATCAAAGGTCATTGAGATGGGCGTACATGAATATGGACCTGTTTGTTATCGGAGGGTTCAAACCTGCAAACGTGTACATTGCACCTGCTTGTGTACACCTCGTGTTTGGGGTATAAAACACAATTCCTGCAATTATTATTGGCAGGCTAATTCATTTATTTATTTTGGATAATCCAGCCTTATTTCTCACTTCCATTCCTTTCCTTTCCTTTTCCAATCGCCCGGCAAGATAGCAATTTATGAAGGAAGATAAACGGCCGATTACACCAGACAACAACAAAACCTTTCCGTCTGCTACTGAGTTAAATGTAGGTGCTCCTTATTAATTTGAGTGCCGATTCCAAATCTGAAATCAGAATTGACTCGCCACGTCAGGATTTTAGTTGCAGAAAAATGCCATTTGTCAGGCATTATTTATAAATTTTAAAAAAAAAAGAGAAAAAGCCAATTGCACATATAATTTATCGTATAATGTGCAGTAACCTGAACCATAAACTGAAGCACATCAAAGAACATAAACACATTGTGTATAAAGTAGACATTAACTATTTAGAAATGCTTGAAGTGCAGCACTTGCTTTTATGCTTGTTATTAGCAGCGATTTGTCTCTGAAGAAACCAGCAGAAGTCCCCCATCATGTTGGGGTTGAAACGCCCTTGATATTGCGTCTCCATTGTGCTGACATCTTGGTGGAGCCTCACAATGCCCATAGCTCACAGCACCAAGGTACGCTGGAAAGAAGTCCAAGTGTGAAGGAAGAAAATACAACTTCAGCAACATACGGCAACGCATTTTTTTTTTTCAAAGGCCTTTCTCGTATCTTGAAGCAACTCGGCAAAGTGGGCTGATCTGTGGTTCCCCAGGAAATTGTGCATTACCAGTTTGAAAGCTTCCCAAGCAGCCAGCTCAGCTTGCAAGATTGGATCGGACAATAAATCCTGAATTTGTGGTCCAATAAATATTCCATCCTCCAATTTAGCATCAGTTAAAATTACTCCAAAGTTTTCTTTCAGGTAAAGAAATCCTGGACCTTCAACACTCATTGCCTTTACAAAGTTCTTCATTAGGCCCAGTTTTATATGCAATGGTGGAAGAAATATTCTTTGCGGATGTACTCGTGGCACATGCTCACTGAATTTTCCTGGAGTGTGGTCTGTTCTCTATGGCCATTCTTTGATCTTGTGATTTGCATCGTCTCGGCTATCCCACAAGCATAAGAAGCACGTGTTTGGTATAGCCAAGTTGAGGACCAAGCAATAGGCCAACTTTTAAGTAACCGTGTATGTTCCACCTGCGGTCAGCGTATTTTGTGAGCTTGAGTAGAACCTCCATGGATTGTCATGCCGACAGCATGTACCATGGGCATGGATGGCTTTTTGGTGCCATTGTTTCAGAAGCACCACTTTCAGGCTGCACTTCCTGGAGTCGATAACCTCCATTCATCAGAATAGTGTTCATAGCTTAATTCCTTCATGAGGCCGTTGACATCAGTGCAGAAGCACACACTATTCTCCATCTGGTAGAATGCTGCCAAGCTAGAATGGCATTCACGAAAATGAGAGATTTTTGTGCCTTCTGCCAACAAGTTTCACTCTTGCAAATGCGAACCCAAAAATTCCACTTTTTGCTTGGACACCTCATGGTCCCTGATGAGGTCATTTAACTCTTCCAGGTTGATCAGGTGAGGTTTCACTGACACTGCTGGTTCATAAACCCCAGTGTCATCGGTATCATCACTCATTATCAGCAGCAGCTGGTGGAACAGGTATGGGAGGATTGTCCTCATCCTGTGGCACAGGTTTTAGTGCTGACTCACAATCTGGATATTATCTTGTTTGTTTTTTTTGTGAAACTAGCCGCTATAACCACGCAGAAGTAAATCATTCAGGTTATTCTTTGGCTCCCACCACACCATTGGGACGTTCGTTTCCCATCAAACCATTGTGTCAGTCTGGAGGTACAAACAGTGCAACCTATGTGTGGTGCTCATGTCTTGTCTTGGTCGCCCACCTTGCAACCGAAGTGGTGCTTGAATGCAACCTTGAGACGATTGGTTATGTTTTTCCATTGGTTATGAGTCGTGGACTTGCCACATATGTAGCAAAAGCAGTCTGCACTGTTCAGACACGTTTGTTTATTCATACCAATGTGAAACTAATACTAGCAAAGGTACCCAGCATTGCCCAGTAACGTCGGGTCCCTCCACTCACCCCTTCCCTCCTCCCACTCCACCTGTCCATCATCCCACCTCTCACCTCCTCTAACCCCACCCCCCTTTTCCCCCCACCATTGACAGGAAATGTGAGTGGGCAGTTCAAGTCCCATCACAACCAACACCCATTCCGACTGATTTTCAAGGCTTGTTCTCACCATCACTTTTGCCTCCCTGCTGTATCTCATGCTTGTTCAAGTGCTCAGGATTCTGGATTGTCACGCTGACTTCTCTTAGCTGCAGTGTTCGACAGTTAACATGGTAGCGAGTCAATATGCACGTCTTGAAAGTATTAATGCAAGATTCCTGGGTTAACAACATTTAGTGTTCTCCCATTTAGAGGCAAAAATAAAAGGTTAAGTTCCTACTCCAAAGATGTGAACATGAAAGATATGCATATAAATACAAGAACATTATAAATACGCACAGACAGACACCATGGTTCACAATATTTCATCGATGATTTCCCTTCCAACAACACAGAAAGAGACCATTTCGCTCAAGAAGTCCTTACAATGGTTGTCAACCTATGATGGATCAGGACAAAAGTAACAGTAGCGAGAATTGGGGGGGGGGAGGACACAACAGTTTCGTTAAAGGGAGAATTGGACAAACGTGAATTTGATGGATACAGAAGGAAACTTCTCCCCCCTCCCCCCCAAATCCTCCCATTCTCCCTTTCTCTCCGCTTCCCCCACTCCCCAATCTATAAAAAATGTATCCAAGTTCAGGAGAAATGGCATCCACTAGTCAATGTCACGATTACCCGAATAATTGCAACTTATGCTTCAGATACTCGTGGCGGGAAAGGATGGCGATGAGAAGATCGCTGGGCCAAGCATTCGACCGAGGAGTCGAATGGCTCTACAGATCAGTTGAGGTATTCAAGTGCACCACCACTTTGCATCTGGATTCCTCATAAACTCGCTCCATGCACACAGCTTTTGTAGCTCATAGCACGAGGTGCAGAAATACGAGTGCGGTGCAGCAGTGACCCAAGAAACAGATGTAGCACATCCAGTATGTTCGACAATGGAAAACCAGTTGCTCTTCCTTGTGCTCTGTAGTCCCTGCTAACAATAAATTCGTTTGGGGAAGTTGTTGCAAGAGGGTCGATTAAAACTGAAAACGACGACTCGGACAACATTTACCCGAATACCACACGAGCATTGCCTCACATGGAGACCACCAGCTTGACTGCCAGTCTGTTGGACTGCGAGCTTGAATGCTTTGAATCAAGCAAGCCGCTTGCTAACGGACACACCCCAGGTTTTCATCTGCAAATCCTGTGTGTGTGTGTGTGTGTGTGTGTGTGTGTGTGGTTTGGGGTGGTTGTGCCATGTGCCACTTTTTCATCAATTTCATGGTGACGCAGCGACTTTTGGGTAGAAGTGTTTTTGAGCAGGTTTTTTTGTTTGTTTGTTTTGTTTTTTTTAATACCTTGTCGAGGCTCGTATGAGAGTTAACACACAATGCGCAGCAAGCGGGCATGAGACAAGAGGGCGGGAGTGGGAAGGACAAAACAGTGGGACAGAGACATTGGAGATCTATGGAAGGGAGAGGGATGGGAGGGGAACATGGGGAATACAAGATGGACACTACAGGGACTTTCAGGAAGGAAAGCAGGAATTTGAAGGAGGTGGGCTTGGGTGGATTATCGGGGTAGAAAAGATTGATGATTTGAATGGGGGATGATAAGAGGTGGTGGTGAACAGCTGTTTTGAAGGCCTGGAGGGAAGAATGGGATTGAAAGAGTGAGGGAGTTTATTCCAAAGGTGGGAAAAAAAGAGGAATGAAAGAGTGAAGGTGAGCATGATCGTGATTTTGGTAGTTTTACCAGAAGGGGTTGTTCGTGGACATTGTGCACCCTGTGGAAACGTGGTGGGGAAAGATCGCAGAGAGAGCCGGGGGGGGGGGGGGCTGGAGAGGAGACGGTAGAAGACAGAAAGACCACCATCAGCCTGTGGTGAGAGGCCCAAAGACTCAGCCTCATCGGGGAGATGCCAATGATCCGAAATGCCTTGTTTCCACAGCATGAAGCCAAGAAAGGTGACAGGCAGGAGCACCAGCCCAGAGGGAGAGCAGTACTCCATCAGGCTGTGGACGGAAGCTTTGTAAGTGGTCAGGGCTCAGGGGCCGAGGAAGGATTTGCACGACGGAGTCGGCGACTGGCTTTTGAGGCGAGGTTTGAAAGTGGCTTTCCCAGGAAAGGTCATGGCAGATAATGAGACCCAGAAACTTGAAAGAAAGGACTCTTCCAGAGGATTGTTGAGAGAGTGGATGGCGGGGGGGGGGGGTTCTAAACGGTCTTTTGGAGAGACAAACTGAGAGTGTGAGATTTCCGATTGAAAGACATGTTCCACGTGTTGGACCAGTTTGTGATTTTATCCAGATCTGCAGTGAGCGAAGAAGCTGCTGCTTGCCGGTTGAGGGATGACAGATGGTACGGCAGAGGGTGGAGTCATCAGAAGAGATAAGAGGATTTTCCAGAGAGTCAGAAAGATCATTGATGAAACCAAAAAATGAACAGGGCCAGAACGCTACCTTGAGGAACTCCAGCCTGGACAGGAGGGGGGATGAAGAACTCCATTTAGGGCCACACTTGACTGCGACAGGAGAGGAAGTCTGCGAGCCATGAGTGGAGATGGCCTTGGATACCATAGGAAGAGAGTTTGTGAGTAGTGCAGGGTGCCAGACTGTGTCAAAAGCACGTGATTAGCAGGATAGGCTGGATTTCCTGTCTGGCATTGAGATCTCCATCATTGTTGGGAGAGCAGAAGAGCATATCCAGGGTAGAGTGACCTGGTCTGAAACCAAATTATGATCGAAAATCAAGTCATTGGAGAAGAGGAAGGATTTATGTCTGAACGATGATGGATTCCATAACCTTGCTGAGATTGGAGAAGGCTGATTGGTCTGTAGTTGCAGGGATCTGTTTTTTTGTACCTTTTTTATGCAGGACGGTGATGTTTGCTGATTTCCAACAGATGGCAGATGACCAGTGTTGGGCACAAAAGCGATAATCCGATAACAGATAATTATCGAAGTTAACTTTTTTTTAATCGGACTATTATGGAAGTTAACTTCCATTTATCGTTATCGACCAGTTAACTTCCGATAACTCGATTTTTTTAGTCCGATAATGTCCGTTAATTTTTTGTCCGATAACATTTTAATCGTTTGGGTCGCATTTCGCCGAACTAATTATGCATGAGGAGAAAAATGTCATGATTATAGATTACTTGTTTTAAACAAAAATGCTGAATCAGGCCGCCGCGTGAAGAAAAATGGAAGAAGAAGAAGAAGGAGGAAAAGGAAGAGGAAGAAGAAGAGGACGGAGAGGAGAGGAGAGGAAGAGGAAGAGGAAGAGGAAGAGGAAGACGGAAGAGGAAGAGGAAAGGAGGAAGAGGAAGAGGAAGAGGAAGAGGAAGCGGAAGAGGAAGAAGAAGAAGCTTTGCAATGGCGATTTCCTCAGCATGCGGCTGCTCGACTCTGCAGGTACTATACTGGGTTCGGTCAAGGTTGGGAAACGTACAGATCGGTTAATTCAAACACAAGGACGGTCTAACCTTTGGCAGAGCGACGGACAATCGGACATGAGTGTGAGGCGTGGAGATACCGTCGCGCCATGTTTGTAACTGTTCTCGGTGTGTTTGTGAGGTCGGCCTCTCATGTTTGAAGTAACGGTGCCTCCTGTTTGTGTGCGCAGCGTTCCGCGGACCTATTCCCGTTGGCTCTTTCGGTAAGAAATGGACATTAATTTGTTTGTTCATTCACATTGTGTCCTTGACCCGTCCCGTTAACCTCCAGTGCATGTTGGACCCCGTCCGGTTAACCGTGCTGTGTGTGTGTGTGTGTGTGTGTGTGTGTGTGTGTGTGTGGTGTGTGTGTTGTGTGTGTGTGTGTGTGTGTGTGTTGGTGTGTGTGTGTGTGTGTGTGTGTGTGTGACGACTCATAGACTCAAAAAAGACACAAAATGCTTATTTTATTCTTGGGTTTAGCATAAATAAGCCTTTTCTATGGGTTTTGAAGCTTTTTCCTTTTTTTTTGAATTTTTGTTAATATGGAATAGGCAAAGCCGAGAAGCGAACGTAGAATTCTTCTTACATTCAATTTTTAAATATATCAAATTAAAGTCTTTTTGCTATGAAAAAATAAATATTACCTCAACATTACCTTCACAACAACAACTACACCGCCTAGAACAGGATCTCATCAGCAAAATAAATATAACCTTAACATTACCTTCACAACAACAACTACACTGCCTAGAACAGGATCTTGTGGTGTAATTGGCATACGCGGGCTGGGCGCAACGCGGGGAGCGTTGTGGAGGCGTGGCAGAGTGGTTTTGGTGGTCACGTGTCCGCGAGGCATAGAGGTGTTCGCCCGCTTGAGGCGCGGGGTATTCTGCAGTAGTGCATGTCCGGATACGCAATAAACAGAGTTACAGCAGCCCTCACGACTCTGCGTGTCTCACTGCCCTCCGGGCGCTACCAATACGCAACAGATCTCATCTAAAAATATATATATATAACCTCAACATTACCTTCACAACAACAACTACACCGCCTAGAACAGGATCTCATCTGAAAAAAAAAATTTCCTCAACATTACCTCACACAACAACTACACCGCCTAGAACAGGATCTCATCTAAAAAAAATATATTACCTCAACATACCTTCAAACACAACTGCACCGCCTAGACAGGATTCTCATCTAAAAAAAAAATTCCTAACATACCTTCACAACAACAACTACACCGCCTAGAACAGGATCTCATCTAAAAAAAAAATATATTACCTCAACATTACCTTCACAACAACAACTACACCGCCTAGAACAGGATCTCATCTGCAAAAAATAAATATTACCTCAACATTACCTTCACAACAACAACTACACCGCCTAGAACAGGATCTCATCTAAAAAAAATAAATATTACCTTAACATTACCTTCACAACAACAACTACACCACCGAGAACAGGATCTCATCTGAAAAAATTAATATTACCTCAACATTACCTTCACAACAACAACTACACCGCCTAGAACAGGATCTCATCTAAAAATAAATATATATTACCTCAACATTACCTTCACAACAACAACTACACCGCCTAGAAAGGATCTCATCTAAAAAAAAAAAAATTCCTCAACATTACCTTCACAACAACAACTACACCGCCGAGAACAGGATCTCATCTAAAAAAAAAAATATTACCTTCACACAACACAACTACACCGCCTAGAACAGGATCTCATCTGAAAAAAAAAATATTACCTCAACATTACCTCACAACAACTACACCGCCTAGAACAGGATCTCATCTAAAAAAAAAAAATATTACCTCAACATTACCTTCACAACAACAACTACACCGCCTAGAACAGGATCTCATCTGAAAAAAAAATATTACCTCAACATTACCTTCACAACAACAACTACAACCGCCTAGAACAGGATCTCATCTGAAAAAAAAAAATTTCCTCAACATTACCTTCACAACGACAACTATACCGCCTAGAACAGGATCTCATCTGAAAAAAATTAATATTACCTCAACATTATACTCAACATTACCTTCACAACGACAACTACACCACCGCCGAGAACAGGATCTCATCTAAAAAATTAATATTACCTCAACATTATACCTCAACATTACCTTCACAACAACAACTACACCGCCTAGAACAGGATCTCATCTAAAAAAAAAAATAAAAATTTCCTCAACATTACCTTCACATCAACAACTACAAACCGCCTAGAACAGGATCTCATCTAAAAAAAAAAAATATTCCTCAACATTACCTTCACAACAACAACTACAACGCCTAGAACAGGATCTCATCTAAAAAAAAATAAATATTATCTAACATTACCTTCACAACAACAACTACACCGCCTAGAACAGGATCTCATCTAAAAAAAAAAAAAATCCCAACATTACCTTCACAACAACAACTACACGCCTAGAACAGGATCTCATAAAAAAAAAAAAATTTTCCTCAACATTACCTTCACAACAACAACTACACCCGCTAGAACAGGATCTCATCTAAAAAAATAAATATTATCTATAACATTACCTTCACAACAACAACTACACCGCCTAGAACAGGATCTCATCAGCAAAAATAAATATTACCTTAACATTACCTTCACAACAACAACTACACGGCCGAGAACAGGGTCTCATCTGCAAAAAATAAATATTACTCAACATTACCTTCACAACAACAACTACACCGCCTAGAACAGGATCTCATCAGCAAAAATAAATATTACCTTAACATACCTTCACAACAACAACTACACTGCCTAGAACAGGATCTTGTGGTGTATTGCATACCGGGCTGGCGGCAACGCGGGGAGCGTTGTGGAGGCGTGCAGAGTGGTTTGGTGGTCACGTGTCCGCGAGGCATAGAGGTGTTTCGCGCCGCTTGAGGCGCGGGTATTCTGCAGTAGTGCATGTCCGGATACGCAATAACAGAGTTACAGCAGCCCTCACGACTCTGCGTGTCTCACTGCCCTCCGGGCGCTACCAATACGCAACAGATCTCATCTAAAAAATATATATATTACCTCAACATTACCTTCACAACAACAACTACACCGCCTAGAACAGGATCTCATCTGAAAAAAAAATTTCCTCAACATTACCTTCACAA
>CM068961.1:118243125-118256546 GCA_035128595.1 Eptatretus atami
AAAGTGTGGTCCACAGCTTGGCAACTTGATGTCAAGGCTGAGCAGTGTGGAACTCTTCCTATGGGGGAGTTTGCAGAGCTGAGAGCCCGAGAAAGACTTCCAAAAGAATGATAGTCATGCTACTTGTTGAATTACTCCTGTTAATTAGTGTAATTATAACAACTTAGCTTTGAATTACCAGTGTGCTTTGACCTGTATGGTAGTGATGGGGATACTCTTATGGTCAATAGGACCAACAAGTGATACTCTTGATAATGTTTGCATGCACCGGGTTTGTTGTCACATGCATAAACATTGGGAACAGTTAGTAACTAATGGAAGTTGTGTACGGTAACTTAGTTAATTACTTCCAGACTCAGCTCATAAAAAAGAAGAAAAAGGAACTCATTGAGAACACTGGAGGCACAAGATTTTTGTGTTCCTTGTGTCTTTTCCTCCATTAGAATTCATAATGGTATTCAAACCATCATGTTTCTTTTGGTTATAATTAATATCAAGTTTTGTTTTGAAATTACAAATTGAGAAACCTTTATCACATAAGTCTCGTAATCCTCATGTAAATGTATTGGGGTCTTCAAGTGACAGAGTATTCCCCCAATTTGTTTTTTCCTAACTTCTTCTTGAATGGATCGAAATTTGCGGAGTAGAGTCCGCATCTTTAAACCAGTAACTTGGGACACGTGTAAATGATCGGTTATATCACAGTAAGGTACACCATTGGTTGTTGATAACTTGTATTGATTGATTGATTGATATATTGTCAATCGCTGTAGCTATGGACCTTGTTGATCGGTTCATTGAGGGTAGAAAAAGTTACTGGAGAATTGAATCGAGATAATATATTAAGTTGGGTCCTGAAACATAACATTGAAAGAGGGTCCATGTTATTAAATTGATCGACAGATTGGTCAACATTATATATTAGGAATCAATAAGTTAACTGTAAGGGGAAATCAATATATATGAAGGAAAGCAGCATGGTATTTAATGAATTAGGAATTGTACCATGTATTTGTAAATGCCTCCATATTTGTGGAAAGACAAAAAAAAAAAAAACCAAAAGATAAACAACAATCATGCCGAGTACAGAAGGCATGAGCATGTGAAATGAATGTAAAATCGGTCAGAGTGTAAGAATTATATATTATTGAAAAAGAGTGTAATGACGCGCCAATAGCAATTAAAATATTAACCTGTTTTTATTGTTTTCTTGATTAATTGGCAGGGTGCATGATTTTGATTAATGGTAACTGTCTTCTATCCGTTTACTTAAGTAAGTTGAGGTATTTCTAACACTGATTTGACCATCTTTCCTCAGTACGGAAGTGCTAAGTTAGCTGGAAATAAATAAATAAATAAATAATGGTAGTTGCTCTGGAACTGCTTGTGAATTAAAATTGAAGAAGAAGAAGAAGCTAACTTCCATAATTATTGTGCAGATGATGGAATAGACTAGAAGGGATTTTTGGAGGATGGTGAAAAGAATTGTTGATTGCAAATTGGAACCCTGATAAATACCGCTGCTCTTTCCACATGGAAATAGCAAATGAGATGAATATTTTTGAGTGAACATACAACTGAGATTTCTGTATATTTTAGCATGTCGTTTTGGTGTGAAAAAAAAGGAAAGGAAAGGGTAAAATTTTGATATCAAATGTTATGTACATTAGATGCTTAACCTTGATTTTGTTTGTTTTAGAGTGTTGAGAGCAGTTGAACTATGCAGTGTACGATTTCGTCTGATGAAGCCTTGGAACAACTTCCACCGAAAGATTGGACGATGGGGAGAACCCAGATTTGGGTGATTGGGCATTCAACAAGTGATCATGACACTACCCCCTTCCTGAGGAGATAAGATGAGCATGTTAAAGAAAGAGGAAAAAAAAAGAAAAACCCACTGAAGAGAAGGTTGGACAAGTCAAATCACAGCAAGGCAAAGACTTAACGTCGCCGTTGCGTGGTGCCTGCCTGGAGGAATGTCCCGAACCACACTCACAAATTGCTGCTCTGCAGATACATCATGAACTTGCCGTGGTCGCACAATGCACAACGAAGGCCCTGAAGGTCCACACGGCGAGTCATCTGCAACTTATGTTCAATGGTGCGGGTGGGGTTCATGCAGCCATCGCGGCTGCCTCCAACGTGCACAGCTCGCTTGGTGAATCAAACCTGATTGTACGAACTACTGCTACGAGGCCACAAACTCTCCTGGGGCTGGATCTCTGGGTCACATCTCGAGTCATTTTCGTCTCCTCCAACCCAGTGTCATCTGCAACCCAGTGTCGGGCCCAAGCTCGTACCTGCCAAGATCTACCTTCTCTGCAACTCAAGGAGTGCCGAGACTGTTTTTCCCATTGGGTGTTGCTCTATCTACACCCTGAGCTGCTTATCTTCTGGCCCCGGGTAGCATGTCCTTTCGATTTGTGACACCTGCTGATGAACAGGCCATTAATTAAATGGAAACACACTCACTAACCCAGCTGGGCCACTATTGAAATGGTTGTCATCCAGCATTCTTCTCCTATGAGCACTCGCTGCCATTGTTGATTGAACTTGTGTAACAGATATCTTTTCTCCTTGAAGAACGGGGTATGATGATCATGTGTAATATAATTATTCAAATTTTTCCTGTTGTGGAAGAAAAATAATTATATTCATGTACTCTCAATTATAATTGTTGCTGGTACTTTTATATATTTAATTTTTATGCTATAATAGAATTGGCTATCAGTAATGTTTCCCTTTACCCAAGAATCTTTTGACCTACATATTGATAAAAGGAATGTCTTACTATGAACGGTGGACCCTGGTAAACTTGCAAACTTTTGCCGCGATTGTGTCATTCTCTCCCTTACACCCAAAGTGGACACGTATTGCAGTTTTGAGTTATTTTGCCTCATGCTTATCAAGCTAATCCTGTAGTTGAGTTGCCAAATGTCTCCCCTCCCATTCTTTGGAATGTCAAATTGTGTATAAGAGGAATTGCTTCGGGCTCCTGTTTCAGTGAAGTCCATTCGAATGTTTTAGTGAATCATTCAATGTTCTTCTTCCGTATATACGAAATTAAAGATTCTCCTTTGGTATGCTGATCCAACTTGTGGAAATTGAGTTATTTTCCACCACGATTTCTTCCTAGCATCATCCTCGATGCCGTTAGCTTGGTAGTAATATTGGAGACGCTCAATGTACGCCTCCCAGCTTCCTTCGTGCAGGTTGAACTCGTCAACACGGTGGTAGAACGTGGTGATCAAGTGGTGTATGCAAAGAAATAACGAGTTGGTAGGCCAACAGCTAACTGCAACAGTTCAGCTTAATTTCCATGCGCTCACCAAAATCCCATCCACATCGCCATTTAATGTATCAGGCAGGGAAAGCAGTTTGAGTGCACCATCAGTCTTTTATTGTGCACCACACACAGAAACCTCAGAAGCATCAGTGGGCCCAGCTTTGTCGTGCCCAGTTATGTTTCCACCTCCCGATGACCATGCTTCCGTTCAATCTGATACATGAATACATGACACACTTGGAATATGTTTTTCAATCCTGACAAATCCCACACTCTTACTATCACTCTCCAATAGGATCATCTGGAAAACCCTCCTATCTACCTTCTTAACAATCCTCTTGAGGAAGTTCAGTCATTCAAACTCCTGGGTCCCACTATCAGCCATGATCTTTCTTCGGCAACCCACATTTCAAAATTGGCCTCCAAATCCAGCTGCCGACTGGGCATCCTCCATCATGCAAAGTCCTTCCTCGTCGCACCTGAACTCCTATCCACCAACAAGTCCTTCATCCACAGCTTGATAGAGTACTGCTCTCACATCTGGGCTAGCTCCCCTGCCTCACACCTTGCTGAGCTTGATGCCATGGAAATCAAGGCCTTCAACATCACTGGAATCTCTCGTGATGAAGCTGAGTCTACAGGCCTATTACTTCACCATCGCAAACAGGTCGGTGGTCTCTGTCTTTTACCGCCTCCTTTCTGTTCTTGCACCCTCTGCTCTTTCCATGCTTTGTTGCCCCCAGGTTTCTGCAGGACACACACAGTCCACCATCAACCCCTTTCTGGTGAAACTACCCAAATCCAGGATCACTGCTCACCTCCACTCATTCATTCCTCTTTTTTTCTCACCTGTGGAATCAACCCCTCAATCCAAATACCCCAATCCAAAACCACGACAGCAGACCTCCATGTAGTCGGTGGAGCGCATATCTCCTCCAGGCTGAACAGTTTACGGTTTGTTTCCCACTGATAGGCCCGATCTGCATCTGGACTTGAACCAAAATCTTAATCGGCCTGTTCTCGTCACACACAACTCATCTACCAAGTTTTATTATAACTCGTCCATAACGTCTTGAGATATTGTGCTTCAGTATATATCGTTTTTGGCGCCAGCTCTCAATGGTGAAGAATCGCTTTAAAAAGTTCTCGTTTCCGGATCTAGATTTGGATCTTCATCAAAATCTCATCATTTTATCTTTGTCACACACCGAACCTGTCCACCATGTTTTGTCCAAATAACTCTTTGAGATATCATATTGACGGACAGACATGTAGACGTAGACAGTGAGATGTATCAGTGGTTTATGATAATGCATGCATGGGGTGTGGTTAAGCAGGGTGTGGTGCACGGGGGCATGGTTAAGCAGAGCCATGTGACCCACCCATGTTCTGATGCTGTGATGTGTTGTGCCCGTGTCCGAATTAAACCTGTTGTTCCCACTTCAGAGCCTTCGTCCCTGTCTATAAAGTGCATTACAGACAGACATGCAGACAGACAGTGGTGAAAACATAACCTCCGTCCATCTTCGGTTACAGAGGTAAATATAATTACACAATGAAGTGAAAGGGCAGCAAGGCATTGTTCACCTACCCCACTCCCAACCAACCATTCCATCAATATTACCATAAAAATCGGGGCAATACCCCTGGGCTCTCGCCTGGTAGAATAATGACACTGAGCAGGAAGTCAGCGTGTGATTGAATCTGCAAAATGTACCAATGAACCAATGTTGGAGCAAATACCTATTTTGGGGGGCACCCCCCCCCCCCTCCACTGTAGACCCTTACACCCAATTTTTAGATCCTCGTGGAGGATCTCTAAGTCTTACTCACGTTGTTGTTCTTCATCTTCTTCTTGTGGACTTTTTTTGTTCCACAGCCGACAGTTTTCATCGAAACTCCCTGAAACTTGCCATATGTATGTAAAATACCCTGCGCAGACAGTAACCATCTCCGATTTTGAAAATTCCTCCGAGAAAAAAAGTTATGACGTCAAAATATCTCCGCTAATGGAAATCGCCTAAAAATTATCTCCGAAACTAGGCAAGCTTTTTGAATTCTGTTTGCGGGAATCGAACAGGGCATCAGCAAGAGATGAATTACCGCACATATGATACATCACTATGACGTCATATCAATTTTTAGACGTCATTCCTCGTTTTTGACATTTTTTTCTTTCACACCCAGAGTTTTCATCGGATCTTCGTGAACTTGCCATGTATATGCAGAAAGCCCACGCGCAGACAGTAACCATCTCCGATTTTGGAATTCTTCCGAGAAAAAAAAGTTGACGTCATATATATCGCCGCTAATGGAAATCGCCTACACCATTATCTCCGCAACTAGGCAAGCGTTTGAATTTTGTTTGCGGGAATCGAGCCGGGCATAGCACGGATAATTTATCGCAAAGCTGATACATCACAATGACGTCATATTCGTTTTTATGACGTCATCATTAAGAGGACGAGGATCTTAGCTCATTTGAGCTTATTTAATGCCGTGAACAAAGCTTGGTGCGTACTGGGTGATGAAGGTGTGGCCAAGTTTAAACGAAATTGTTTGTTGAGTTTCTGACAAGTTCCAAGTGTTGAAGGACAGACGACGCGCCATCTTATACGCTCCCCGGAATTACATTCCAGGTGAGGTAAAAATATCATGGGGGAACAATATTACCGGTAAAAGTACAATAATTCACTTGAACGTTGAATTATTTAGATGTAATTATAGATGGACATGGTGTTAACGACGGACACATCCCCATATATTGCTCTTCATAATCGATGTATTTAATTCGGCAACTGTTGGGACTTTTTTTTTTGTTGGTAGTTTTATATCAAGTACCACTTTATTTACACCGGTATTTATTTTCTATTGTCAATATTCACCTGGTTATGTACGATTGATCTCTTGGGTTCGGTTTGTCTTCGGAGAGCATTTGCGGGTGTATTGTGTAGTTTTACTGGTCTTTTCCATCTTACTTTTTCACTTGCTGTTTTCCGTGAAGTAAAAAAATAAAAATCAAAACAAACCTTTTGTGGCAGATACATAAATAAATATATTATAAACATATATACATACATTAATTCATGTTTAATAAATATCGTTGGCTACTTCAACAATATGATCAGATGTGATGTTTTCTTTCTTGGCGCCAATTTTGTGTTGTGATGCTCTCTCCTCCTCGTCCTCCGCCTCCTCTTCCTCGTTTCATGAGTGAGCGCTCTGTTTGGAGTGTAATTTTTTAAGCACTCCACTTGGAGTGCCTTTGTTGCTCATACACACTCGCACACACACACACCTTCCCATTCTCTCTTTCTCTCACACATTTTTCATCCTTTTTCGGCGACGTTCATGGACTGATCCGTTCATGGTGTGTTTGATCCCTCCGTGTCCCGCTTCACCGACGCCATGGCCTCTCGAGGTGAAACCAAGCTCATTGCAGGTGCGGAACCTTCCTGGCAGCTGGTGATATGGTCATTGTTCCTGGAAGCGCATGGTATTTTGTAATCGGTGATACGGTTTTTTTGTGGATTAAAATGTCTTTCGAACAGTAACTTTGGTGATCCGACACCTGGTGATTGTGTGTGTGTCTGTTCTGTCTGTCTGTGTGTGTGTCTTGTGTGTGTGTGTGTCTGTCCGTGTGTGTGTGTCTGTGAGTGTGGAGTGTTGTGTGTGGTGTGGTGTCTGTCTGTCTGTGTGTGTGTGTGTGGTGTGGTGTGTGTGTCGTTGTGAGAGTGTGTCTGTGTGTGTGTTGTGTCTGTCTGTGTGTGTGTGTGAGAGTGTGTGACTTTAATGATCACGTGGTTCTTCAGCTTTGCGAAAGCACAAGATCAAAGCGCAGAGAACGGGGAACCTGAAAGAAGAGGCCGCGACCTGTAACCAGTTGGGAGAGCTCCTCTCAAAGCATGGTGAGGTGTGTGTGTGTGTGTGTGTCACCTTGGTTAGGTGTCTATGTGTAACGGGTCATTCCGGCCAACTCACTAAATTTCAAAAACCCCCCAGGTACCTCCTCAGATTTTGCTGGAAAAATTTTAAAGTAGATCTATATGGATTCTACCCACCATGCAAAAGATTAGCTTTCAATTCTCATAGTTAAAAAATATCTATCTTAGAGACTTTGAAATTTGGCCTAAAAATGCCAAATGTGAAAAACGCATTTTTTTCCAACTTCAGTGGCTTATAATTTTATAATGGACTCCTCTAGAAATAATATTGCAAATATTACTAACTGGCATCCAAATTTTCAATTATGGCATCAGATAGCTTCTGGGATGCATATTTCTCACTCTATAGGAAGCTAAAAATGGCTTTTTGGCCAAAACGAGCTAAAATAAGGTGAAACTATAGGAGCCCTCCTGAAAATATGGAACAACTTAGAATTGTTTCCTCATAACACAGTGATTATAGGGTCATTATCTATCCATAGATACATTTTGTTGGGATAATACATTGTGATGAATTATAAAAGTTTTAACATAGCCCTTGCCTCCGAGGGCCTAAAATGGACCAATTTTGTCCCCTGGTTTGACCATGTGGCTAGGGGTTTAGGATCTTCATTTTTTTTAAAGATTGCCTCATATAAGATGTGTCTACTGACTGAAATAATTTTATCTAACGCCCATGGCTTCATATAAAATAAATTTTTATTTACATGCACGTTTTTTTAAATTATTCACTTTTTTCATATTCATGAGCTTATAAATCTGAAACTGAACACTCTAGCAAAGTGATACTGCAGATATTTATAAACTGCATATAAAATTTAAGGATCTGCTATCAGAACCTGATAAATGCATATGTATCTATCTGTAGGAAGTTGAAAATGCCACTTTGACCAAAAATGGTGAATATTCTCATGGCCTCCAGAAAAAAAGAAAGATCAATGCTGGGTGCCATTACTCGACATTTTTTGTGTGGTTGAGGCCCCTGACATAAAATCTGGTTGGATGTCAGTACCAACTGTCACAGCATGACTTTAAGCATGTTCAAGACCTGTTTCTAAGATGTAAAATTCTGTGCCTCTGAGTGCTAGATAATCATGAAAATGAATGTCATAAAGTCATAAAGAGTTTTCTAAGGTATAAAAATTACTAATATTCATTGTCTCTGTATATCTGTAAATAAAAAAGCTGCTACTCAACTAATCAAATTTTTCTAATTTATAATTTGCAATCACTTACAAAAGTAATCATTAGCATGTATTTAGAATAAATAACATCCTTATCACTAATGTCTAATAAGAAGCATAATTTAGCCTCATGCGCACCCTGCAAGTTCACCTTGTTTTGTACCAAGTGGGCAAATTGCCATATTTGGCTTCCTAAAACTAGGATATGTACTTTCTAGAGACATTCTGATGCCACAATCTGAAATTTTTTGTGTGGTTGAGGCCCTGACATAAAATCTGGTGGATGTCAGTACAACTGTCGACATTTTTGTGTGGTTGAGGCCCCTGACATAAAATCTGGTGGATGTCAGTACCAACTGTCACAGCATGACTTTAAGCATGTTCAAGACCTGTTTTCTAAGATGTAAAATTCTGTGCCTCTGAGTGCGCTAGATAATCATGATAATGAATGTCATAGAGATGAAAGGTCATTAAAGAGTTTTCTAAGGTATAAAAATTACTAATATTCATTGTCTCTGTATATCTGTAATAAAAAGCTGCTACTCAACTAATCAAATTGTTCTAATTATAATTTGCAATCACTTACAAAGTAATCATTAGCATGTATTATAGAATAAATAACATCCTTATCACTAATGTCTAATAAGAAGCAATTTAGCCTCATGCGCACCCCTGCAAGTTCACCTTGTTTTTTACCAAGTGGGCCAAATTGCCATATTTGGCTTTTAAAACTAGGAGTATGTACTTCTAGAGACATTCTGATGCCACAATCTGAAATTTTGTATACCAGTTTATAAAATTCTGCAGTAACTCTTTCCTGGATAGTTCCATTTAAGATTTAAAACTTCTGAATATGAAAAAGTGAATAATTATAAAAAACGTGCATGTAACTAAAAATTTATTTTACTATGAAGCCATGGGCATTAGATAAAATTGTTCGGTCAGTAGACACATCTTATATGAGGCAATCTTTAGAAAAAAAATGAAGATCCTAAACCCCTAGCCACATGGTCAAACCAGGGGACAAAATTGGTCCATTTTAGAGCCCTCGGAGGCAAGGGCTTATGGTAAAACTTTTATAATTCATCACCTAACTGTATTATCCCAACAGAAATGTATCTATGGATAGATAATGACCCTATAATCACTGTGTATGAGGAAAAAATTCTAAGTTGTTCCATATTTTCAGGAGGGCTCCTATAGTTTCACCTTATTTAGCTCGTTTTGGCCAAAAATCCATTTTTAGCTTCCTATAGAGTGAGAAATATGCATCCCAGAAGATATCTGTTGCCATAATTGAAAAATTTGGATGCCAATTAGTAAAATTTGCAATATTAGCTTTCTAGAGGAGTCCATTGTAAAATTATAAGCCACTGAAGTTGGAAAAAAATGCGTTTTTTCACATTTGGCATTTTAGGGCCAAATTTCAAAGGTCTCTAGAGATAGATATTTTTTAAACTATGAGGAATGAAAGCTAATCTTTTGCATGGTGGTAGAGCCATATAGATCTACATTTAAGAATTTTTCCAGCAAAATCTGAGGAGGTAACCTGGGGACCCTTAGGTGAGTTGGCACGGAATGACCCACAGGCTCAATTCTGCTGTTTAAATTTTGAGGTTGAGAGTTTGTACAGCCTGGAGTGTATCGCATTTTAGTTTGAAAACGTGAGCGGAAATTAAATAAAGGTCCTTCTTGGTCTCCCCCACTAGTGCTCTCCCTGACACGTGGCGTTCGAGGCCACTTCTCGTTCCTCAGTCCACCTCGTACTTCCCCTGACCCTCTCTGGGCTCCACTATGGTTACCACCCGGGGCGTCGAAACGGCACTCGGCGCCGGGATTCCTCTCCCACCAAATTGCTACTCTCGATCAGCCACACACCCAGCCTGTCAAAAACACAATAGCACCTTTGTAGATAAAAACCTTTCTCCCAACAGCACCAACCACAGAACGACATCCCGTGCCAAACCATCTGAACCCTCTCGAATCGAACGCGAATGCAGGCAATGGTTCTTCTCCACAGGGGGAGAGGGGGTACATACTGCTCCACACAAGCACCGCCTTATACCATTCACTCGATCATCATTGCTATCAAATTTTGCCACACACATGCATTCCTCCATCACGCTATCGTTGGAACAACGAGGAAGGCACTACTCTAGAGTCTTCAAATTGTAAAAATAATCAAAATCATCAATTTAAAACGTCACTAATCTCTAACTTTGCCTCAGTTCCCATCATCTGCTTGCTCCATTCCGAACTGCCCTTCCACATTTAACTTCCCCTCGGACATGTGGTTCCCCTACGGACCCAGGCTCCAGCCTTCATGCCGGGGAAACCCAACACCGTGCTCAAAATGCGTGCAGCACCCGACACGCCACTCGTGCCACGAACTCCCACAGTGCTTACTCACAGGGCTCACACAGAGTGCATGGAATGTCCGTTATGCTCTGCGAGTTCCCACCCGTGGCGGTTGTCCTCAAACTGACTGGACCTGCCCGTCTTGGTTAGACATGGCTGTTAAATTGACTTTCTCACTATGCTCCTTCACAAAAGTTTGAGGTGCGCTGGTCACGCCCCAGGTCCAGTGGGAAATCTTGCTCCTGACTTCGAATATTATGATGTCAGGGGTTGACGAATCTGTTCTCCTGATACCAAATGCTCCGGGTTTGCTGGCCGGGTCATGAGTGGCCTCTCTCGCACCCGCCTCCTGACCTTTGACCCTGAAGCTGATGAGCTGCAGATAACTCCGCGGCACGACGGGTTGCTAAGCAACCACTGATGCCATCTTGAGCCGATCAACTTCAGTAGGGTTCTCGCATTGAATTCCCACGTTACCTCCCCGGAAAGTTAACTCCCACAGATGGGGAACCGTTCTCTCGGTGTCCCACTCCTCTTTAGATCAAGTACGGCCAAGCATAACTGAGGAACCGTGATTATTTCACCGCAGCAAATCAGCGAGGCAAAACTCCCATACACTATTTGCACACTGGTGTCTAACCAATGGATAAAGAGACAATTGAGCAGGTTGGAAATGAAAGTTCTTGTTAAGCAAAAGCACGTATTTACAGCAATGCAGTGTCACACAAGAAAGAATCTTACCCCAACACGCAAGCCCCTTCAACGATCCTTATTACAAATTTACGGACATAGGCGCCTCATTCATTCTGGGAAGCAAGACACAAGGAAGGTTGAGAGAGAGATACAGAACATGGGGCTTGTTGGCAACTCCTCGCTCATTCGACGCAAGCCTGTGGGATGCGTTGTCCCAGCATGAAAATGAGGGGAGTGACGAAAGAAGAGAGGGTGGTGATGTATTGCACCGTGTGGGGAGAAATTCAGTGAATGCTTCATAATGTGTAGAGGGAATCGTGAATATGTGTCAGTGCCCTTGCTCTGAGTGAGTCGAAAGGTAATTGTTGATAACTCTTTGTGCGCTCCAAGTAAACGATTAGAAATAGGGAAAGCAAGAGAAAGATTTCCTGACAAATCTCACACACTTACTATGTCTCTCCAGCCTCACCCCCCTGCTCTGTCTGCTATCTGTCCCGCCCAACAGCTAGCAAAGCGTCAGGTTCGAATGACGACACAGCTATAAGCTTGTCACCCTGGGCTTTCGCATGCAGGGCGACAGATACATCGGTGTACGTGCCGTCCATCGGAAAGACTTTAAGCCGGAAGACCCGTCTGCCAGAACTGTTCATTGGTCTATGGTGACGGTCCCTTGTCATCTTTTGTTAACAGTAGATAAGACGGTAAATATGTTTACCTTGGTAAAATTTGAAGTTGCTGCTCTAATTACCTCCAGTGAAACGTCAGGTCTGGCCAGCTGGTTCATGAAAGACTTTGGCCAAAAACGTTGCCCGGTCCCCCTACAAGAAGCTTGGGTAATCAGGGTCTTTCAAGAAGTAATAGTCGTTGTTTGAGAATGCCCTGATAAATCGGTGGTTTTATTTGTTTTAATGAACACAGCTCCTGTTTCTTCGTTCCTCAATGTTGCCGACAGAACGTCACGAGGAGGCTACTGAAGAGCATCGGCAGGAACTCCGTCTCTCAGAGGCTCTCGGGGATGTGCTGGGAGGGGCCGTAGCATCAAGAAAAGTTGGCGAGTGTTATGCAGCACTTGGAAATTACTCAGAAGCTCTCAGTGTGAGTGCAAACTATCAGGGTGTCAGCAGGTTTGAATATGGAAAAGGACAGCAGTGTTATTGTGATTGTAGATCAGCAACTCTTATTCATCCTTGAATCATTGCATTATTATCCATTGAGAATATTTCACTAATGAAGGCGATCGCACAGGTCACTCCTTAATTCATGTAAAAGTACCCAAACTGATCATGGCCGGGGGAGGGTGGGAGGGGGGGGGTATTTTGGGATAAATGTTTGCTAAATCAATGTTTCTTTTTCTCCTGTTGGTGATGAAAGTTAAGATTATGTCAATTCTTCATGCTTATCCTGAGATTTGCAAAGACTTGCTCTGAATGTTTGTTTCAAAAATAGATTTAAATCCTTTGTTGATCTTTATCTTCAGCACCAGCACCGACACTTAGAGCTTGCACGCTCCGTGGGAAATGAGGTGGAGGAGCAAAGGGCCTGGGCCACCATTGGCCGAACACATATTTTCCGACACGAGGCTGAAGCCGACCAGGGAAGCAATGAAGGTGGAGGTGACTCGCAAAAGCATCCTGGTGTTGACGCTTTAATACAGGCGGAGGAAGCTTTCCTTGAAAGTATGAAAGTACTAGATCAACATTTGGAAGGTAAGTTGAAATGTTTAGTGCAGCCACTGCTTTCGCACCAGTTAGGTATAACACGAGACATTGTTGATAATCCTCATTAACTGCAATGCTTCGTCTCACACTTTCCCTTAGGATCTCTGCCTGAGAAAGAAACTGCGGAAATGCGCTCTCGTCTCTTCCTGAACCTGGGTCTAGTGTATGAACTGCGGGGGGCCACCGAGCAGTGCGCCTACTATTTGCGCCAAAGCATCTTCATCTCTGAGTGTGTACC
>CM068961.1:118309421-118319833 GCA_035128595.1 Eptatretus atami
GACTGACCCCGTCTGATCCCCAAAGGGACGTGTTGTTCAATGCGATCCTTCAATCTCAAGGATGTGTGACCCACGTACCTAGCGTCACACTGGCACTGAAATTTGTAAATAATCTTACTTGTATGAGAGGTGGACAGAACGTCTTTTTGGACTGACGGAAGCAACCGGCTTTTTATCCTGAGGAGTGCAAGTCAAAAAGCTTTGATAATGTTTTTTATTGAAATGCATGCATAGCACGATATCTCAAAAATGTTGGGTGCATGCAAAGGACAAATTGATTCGATTTTGGTGAAGATTCAAATCTAGATCCGGATACAAGACTTATTAAAATTTTTAGTGATTGTTCACCATCGAGAGATGAGGCCAAAACGATATATGGCATGATATTTCAAAAATGTATTGGGCCCGATATGTTCTCATGGATCATGCATTGCGTGGCGGAGGTATGCGCTCTACTGAATGCCCTTCTAGTTCTTACTGGATTAAAATTTGTTCTTGTCCACATAAAGCATGGAAATTTTTCTTCCACTCACAATTCAATTTAATTCCAATTCAATTCACTGGGCAGCTCAGGAAAAATGGTGACGGAAAAGCCTGAGCACGTGATTGGAATGACGTCACTTCGATGTAAAGTGTACTGTATTTCTGCATTTGCGCTGTTCAGACGTACTGTACTTCCAAAATCTTCATCATGAGTTCTAAGTGTGCTGGTGGTGATATGAGTCAGCCTGTGGCTAAGAAAGTGGGTAAAACTGTAAATCTGAAGGTGAAATTGGATATTATACACAGAATGGCAAGTGGTGATCGTGCTATTGATGTTGGTCAGCACTTAGGTTTGCTTCCAACAACTGTACATACAATTTGTGAAAGTGCTAAATGTGCTAGATGCCATTAACATCCAAGTTGATAACGAAACAAAGGAGCTCTTCGATGGAACGTATACTGGCCATGTGGATTGATGACCTCAGTAGAATGAGGATGCCTGTGAGTCAAGCCATCATACAGCAAAAAGATAAGTCTGTATGATGACTTTAAAAAGGAGAGCGAGAGTTCCATTTCCACTGCCACGGCTAAAGAGACCTTCACTGCAAGCCGTGGCTGGTTTGATTGGTTTAGAAAGCGTCACAGCCTCAAGCTGACAGGAGAAACTGCGAGTGCTGATGAAAAATTGGTGGAAGATTGTGTCAAATTTTTGGAGATCACCACTGAGGAAGGTGGATACAGTCCGAAACAGATTTTTCATGTGGATGAGACTGGTCTTTCCTGGAAAAGGATGCCATCCAGGACATTTATCTCCCGGAAGGAGAAAACAGCCTCAGGATTCAAGCCCTCAAAATACTGTGTGACCCTTCTGCTTGGTGGCAATCCAGAAGTTGATTGTAAGCTGAAGCCGTTGCTCATTTATCATAGCGAGAACTCAAGGGCGATGAAGGGTTACGTAAAGTCTAGACTCCCCGCCACTTGAAAAGTAACGGAAAGGCTTGGATGATGAGACAAATCTTCAAAGAGTGGTTTGTTGACTATTTAGTGCTACTGTTGAGGGAATACTGCAATTGGTAAAACATGGACTTTAAAATTTTCCTTATTTTGGTCAATGCAACAGCCCATAGATTAGAATTTCAGACCCTCTGCTCCAACATCAGGGTTATTTTCTTGCCACCAAACACCACTTGATTGCTCCAGCCAATGAACCAAGGGGTGATCGTTGCATTCAAAGCATATTACCTGAGTAGGACATTTGCTAAGATGATTGAGGATGCAGCAGGTGAGGGAAAGCCAACCCTCAAGGAATTTTGGAAGAGCTTCATCATTATGCAAGGCGTCGGCAACATCAGCAAGTCGTGGGATGAGGCAAACGAGTATGAATGCCGCATTGCGCAAAGCCTGGCCAGATGTTGTTCACGACTTTCGTAGATTTGATGTTGTTCCTTGTCTACAGCAGGACATTGTCAGACTTGCACATGATGTGGGCTTTGAGGAGATAGATGAGGACAATGTGGAGTTAGGATCTCACAATGAGAAACTAACAAATGAAGATTTAATGAAGCTTGATGAGCATTGGGCTTCAGAGGAAAACGCCAATGATGCCAATGACTGAGAGCAGCAGGCAATCAGAACTCTGACAACAAACAATCTCTCTCGGCTTTTGGACCTCATTGAGAATGGTGATCCATAAAGGGACCGATCTGCATAAGTAACCAGAACACTGCAAGATTCGATCTCTTGCCACAAATAAATTTACAAGTCAAAAATGCAGGCCAAGAAGCAAACATCCCTTGATGTTTCCCTTGAAAATGCCACAACTCCAGCAGATTTTGAAGTACCAGGCTTCTGAGTTGCTGTTATTTTCAGCAGCTGAACTAGCATCTTCACCACTTCTCACATTTTTGGATGTTGAGAATGACATACATGACAAACTTTAACCTCCTGCCTTCCATCCTTCTTCGTCCGATCATAACTCTGTCTATTTATCGATCTATCGTTCTATCTGCACTCTCTCCCCCTCCTTTCTCTACCACCACCACCACAGTGTATTTTACAGTACGGTACTGCACTTTAATAAAATTATTTCATTTCAATTTTTTTACTGTCAAAATATGTGTTAGGATGAGTGTTTAAACTTTTTCTGTTTAAGCCAAAAAGGTAATATCATACGTGAAAATTAGGCCACCCCCCCTCTCCTCCAGCCCACCACCCAGCATTATTTCTTGACTGTATTTCTTATGGAAAAAAAAAAGATTCGATTTAAGGGGTTTTGATACAAGTCACACTTTTCAAGAATACATCTTGGACGTAAATCGAGGTATACCTGTAAATGGAGAACATAGATAAATGTTTATTTTAATAAATGACTGCACTTAATGCATACTCTACTCAGCAAAAATAGTGGTGTGTAATGCTTGTCGACACTTGAGGGGTCAGAGTGACGATTAGAGAGATTACCAAGACAGTGAGGCAGAGCTTTCTGCCTCTTTATCTGATATCTGGCTGGTTTCATGCATGGCTGGCAAGGTTCCTTTTCTTGTTGAAGGAGTTGATGGGGTTTCTTGATGTTTGAAGAAGGGAAGAAGACTGGTCTGAACAGTCTTCTTCTCCGCCTCCTTCTCCGCCTCCTTCTCCTTCCTCTCCGCCTACTTCTCCGCCTCCTCCTTCTCCGCCTCCTCCTTCTCCACCTCCTCCTTCTCCACCTCCTTCTTCTCCGCCTCCTTCTCCTCCTCCTCTTTCTTCTCCTCCTCACAACAGACCACGTGCAACCGGAACCAGTGTGAGAGAGATAGAGATAGACAGATAGATATCCTGGATTGGAGCATAGAATTCTGAATCAGGATCATGGAAGAAATGCCATTGCAAAACAAAATCATGACATTATACCAAAGCCCACAAAAATAGTCATTGCACCTTTATGCCCATGTCAATATGCAACATAAACATCAACAGTCAACACAAGCTGATTCTGTTGTCTAGTCCTCGAGCCACAAAAACAAAAATTTTTCCATCTCGGCGATCACGACAATCCTTTTATTGCTAATTACCTTCGACTTCATCGGCGCAGATCCCTTCACATGTTCGAGAATTCTCACCTTGTGCTCTGTTATCTTTCCCAATCGTAGACCAGTTTAGTGAAAGGATAGCGAACGTCCAATTTGTGAAGGAGTTTCCTCTCTCAAGAACCGTTTTCTAATGTCCAATTTAATTTCCAAAGGTATACCTTCTTACGTTTCTTACGTCTTACGTTTCTTTGATGCACGAGCATCACTTGTTTGCATTAACAGTGTCTCGCTTCTCTGACATTCTGAAGGTCATGAAAACTTGAGCAGAGAGGTTACGGCACAGTTTATTTTTGGGAAGAAGGTTAAAAACATTTTTTTTCGCCCCCATGAAAAAGCGTTAACATTAAAATTATGAAGCGTAAATCGAAAAGCATCCATACTTTGTCAATGGCGTTAAGTTGAAAAAAACGTAGATTGAGGGCTTCCTGTACTTCTAGTTCCGATATGATTTACCTTATTGGTTTGTACTGTATGTTTATGCAACCACATGGTGCTGCATTTTTGCCTCTATTTGGTCCGTGCATCACCCGGTTTGCTGTTAAAACTTTCTACTTTACATTGCAGTTGAAAAGAGTGGCTACAGCTGTCTTCTTTGAGAAAAGCTGTACTTTATGCAAGTCTTTTGCCCCCTTTCAGCTGGCATAATTTATATAAGGGACATATACATATAAGGTATGTCAGATGGCGGAGAATATAAATGAAATTGGGCAACAGAAGGGATTATTGATAAAAAGGCAGTTTGGGAGGGGAGATTGAAGTCTGCAAAGTGGGAGGGAGAAGGGGTCGGTGGAGGTGGCTGATAGAAGGGTGTGCAAGTAACATCTGAGTAATAAAAATTGCCCCATCCTTGAGTATGTTATATGTAGATGCCCTTGAATTGATACCATTCATGAGAGAGTTTTATTTGAATCATCTTCATTCAAAGTATGTCTGTTATGGATCGAGAGGAAAAGCTTTAGACATTGCAAGTTTCCCGAGGTTTAATTTTGTTGAATCTGATGTAATGATTATGTTTGCTGATCACGACTGAAAATGGAGTCCTGTTGTAGAAACGTTTTGATCTTCACCACCTGCAAATCCCATGCTACCCGTTCTTTGGAAGACATCTTGGTAGTGTCTCCTCAGTGACATTTTGGTTGTGTCGCTGTTAGGGGGAGACATCACTGACTGTTTTGAAAAAATGGTGTCACGAGTATGGAACACATCTAGATGATGAGACGCGCATTTCATCCAATAATCTTGCCCACAAACTGCGCAATGCCATGATTGAAGGTGTGGTTTAAATTTTTTTTTCTTTTGTTGTTTAATTATACGTGATGTGTTGTGTTGAAGCTCATTAATTGCATTTTGCCTTTCATTTTTAGGAACGCTACCAGCTTTTGCTATTGAATGCTTTGTACACCGTTACTAAAAGTGATTGATAGTACACCCAAGGTTAAAATGAACCTTCCCAATCGACAAATGCATGCAATTTTGTTTTCTTAGAAGGAATGGCATGATGTTGTCCCTGATTGTACTGTACAAGTGTAAGTGATGACAGCAGCTGATTATAAAATTAATGAATGGTTGTGACGAATGAATAATCCTGCATCTTTCCTTCCTGTCCCATTCGTTTTGGTCATGCAGGGTATAAAATATATGACCATAAGTTTAAAATATTGCCTAGCCTCATGAATGTTTTGACCAAAGTATGAGGATACTTTCTATTCCTCTGTGGCTGAAGTTGACCCCATGATCAAAAGAGACCTAACAGCTGTAGCGGACAACATATTTGAGACGAGAGGAGTGCCGTCTTCCCATTCTCGACCGGCCTGTCCCAATACATCCCGAGGCCGACCAACAGACCATATTCATGCTCGGGTAAAACAAGCCAACCGCAGCTTGCCTGGTATTCGGCCACTGCCTACATCTCGCAGTCCGGCTTTATCAGTTTCATATCACCATTTTGGCAAACGGTAACTTGGGTTTTGCTGGTGAGGGATAATGGGGCGGGGATGATTGCTGGGTGGTTCATCTTGAAAGAAATTAATATGGTTTATCCACTTTATAAGTTTTTTTGCTCATCATTAATTTTGGTGAAGAAAGAGAAGAGGAAAAATAAACTTTAAAATAAGAAAAAAATTTTTTGCAATGATCTTGTTAAAATTTGTCTTAAATACTTTTTGTTTCAAATGCTATGTACTGTATAATATAGTTATCATTGTCTACACCTCTTGTGGTGCTGTTTTTTCTTGCTTTCCCATTTTTCCCCCCACTTTATCAAATAATTTGTTTCAGCTTTTAACAGGAGAGGACTTTGTTTTTGTCTCCCACTTAGACCACTTGAAAGGAATGGTAAAACACAGCGCAGAAGGTCAACGCAAGCAGAGTCTGAATGCAGACGTTCTGAACACCATCCGTACCTTCTCGATGGCCCTCAACAAACATTCCGGCCATCCTCTGGTGACGTTGAAGTAACGAATGCTTCCTCGTTTCATTCTCATGCCCAGAACTCTCTCAACAATGATCAAGAGGTCCCCACCATCTCCGAAACAACTCAACCTGCTCTCATCCTGGTGGAAGACTATGTTGTGGATGACTGGCTTGTGGACGACATTGGCGATACGGCACGGGCTGCAAAAAGGGCACGCACGGATTCGACCAGTCCTCCACCCCCAACAAGGACTCGCTCTCACCGTACCATTCAGCAAAGGCTTCCTGTCGCGCGCAAGATTGTCGGTCGGACCCACACCTGGGTACTTATGCCAGTCATACATTCCCATCCTTTGAGTATGCATGTCTGCCAATCTTTCATTATTGTACAGCCATGTGTTGCAGCAGTCACCATTATTTAACATTGTGTTTGTAAATGATTATTATTTTGCTGTTCGCATCTTGTACCTTTCACCAAACCCAGCAGGACGAATCCATTTCTTTGCCGATCCCTCTTGAGGATTCCTCCACATCATCTCAGCACCCAACTGCTGCTTCAGCTTGTGCTGCTCCCTCAGCTCCACCCATGAGGATCAGAGTCAAAGTTCAGGAAAATGTTTTCCTCATACCAGTGCGTTCCAGGTATGTTAAGCTGGAGATACATGCCCACAACATTATTTTTTAGTGGAATATTGCAACAACATCGAGATTATTCTGCTGCTCTTTCTTTGTGCAGTGAACAGGAAGAGGCCACAGTGGAATGGTTATGTAGTCAAGCAGCTGAGAGATATTACAGAGCCACAGGCCTCCTGCCTGATATTCGGCTGGCACAAGATGGAGCTCAGCTTGCTCCACACGATCGTATCGCTGATGTTCTTCAATCTAATGAGGAGGTGCTAGTTTGTATAATATATTTTGCCTTACGTCCACTAGCATGAGGTTTGTGTTGGTTTGTGCCAGTTCCTGTAATGTGTCCACACAATGTACAAGCTTATATTAATTATTTTTTTTATTCAGCCTAAAAAGGCTTATCCTACTATATTAAGTAAGATAATTATCTGTACGTGTGTATGTATGTGCATCAAAAAATCATGGAAAAATAACCGGCTGCCCCAATCTCCACCAAATTTTGCATACATGTTGATAGTATCTTGGGTAACCCCCCCTTCCCTCCCCCCAACCCCTCCTCCTCAGAAGATGCCTTGCCAATGCTCCCAAAGGGAGCAGGTGTTTCTCGTACCTTTAAGTGTGCCATCTGTTTTGACTTTCCCATGTCATTCGTGTTGTGATGTAAGGCAAAGGGCATGATGCGAGCCCTCCCTCAGTGATCACTACATGCTGGAAAGGTTCTTGTTTTTCCATGATGTGTTACAAGAGTGCACAGTTTCTCACAATTGAGCATTACATAATCTCAGCAAATAGGTGAGCATTTGTGTAATTTTTCCTCCATGCAAACAACCTGAGTGTTTGGATTGTTAAAATTGAGTCATGTATTTGCTTCGTACAGGTTCTGGCTGAAGTGATGAATTGGGACCTTCCACCCCTGCCACAACGCTACTCTAAGGCATGCCAGTGCCTGGCAGTGGGTGTGTGATATACCTCTGTTCCTATTCTGTTTTTGATGGCTTCAGTATTGTCCAAATTGATTATGCTGATTGCTATCAATTGTTTTATTTGTCATTATCGTTTCCATAGCTGAACATCCTTTCATCCTGAGAGTCTTCAATTCTCTACAATCTACTCCTTCTGGCATAGCCCCAGGCCTGGCATACTTGTCTGCTCAGCTCAATGGCCTTGGCTTGCCAGGCCCAGCACTTGTGCCGGCAATACGCTCCCTCAAGCTGCAAGCTGGTTTGCGGGAAGTGTTGCTCAGTGGGAATCGGCTTGGTGATGGACAAGCCAGTGAGCTGGGTGCATTGCTTGCTGCAGTGCCAGGCCTGGTGCGTCTCGATGTGGCAGGGAATGCCTTGACATCCATTGGACTAGTAGCCATCTTTGAGGGAGTGTCTACAGATAGAATGCAGGTTTGTGATGACTGTGTTACAATTTATGTACATGATGTCAATGGCGTGTCATTGTCAGTGTGCTTCTTTGGTTGAATTTATTTAATATTCCTGGCTGCAAACCTCTTGACTGGTGCTCAGCAGGGCAGAGACAATGTGCGCATGTGGCTGGCAGGTCGTGCAGCAAGCGCTGTGATCGGACTCGATTTTTGCCCTGCTGCCTCATCAAGTTAGGGGGTTCGTTTCAAATTTAAATGTCCTTTCTGGGATTGAGGCAGAAGAAGCGGCAACTAGAGCTTTAATGTAGTGGTTCCTGCTGTTCTAGAATTACAAAAACGGAATTGTTGGAAAGTTAGTAATCGAGTTTCTTGGTTGGGAAGCTACAAATTTATTTAGAACAAAAATTCTTGTCCGTTTAATCATCAAGGTTCCTGTTTTAAAAGCCCTCTTTCTGGGATTGAGGAAGAGACGTGGGAATGGGCACCTCATAAAGCGTTTCCAATGGTAACATTTATTATTCTACAAGAACAGGAACCATTTATAAGGACATGGGAGCACACAAAATTATATATTGTAATATTTCTTGAAGCAATGGAAAAATATTAAAAAGTACACCAAAGGAACACAAACAACAAAAACTACAGTCAAGACAACAATTACATGTTATAAAAAAAATCCTTCATTTTACGTCCTGATTGACACTCGCAGATAGACATGCAATACGTTTGTGAAGTACAACATGCTGTCTTTTAATTAAACTCATCAGTGAAGTCATTTGTCGGCACAGCTGGTCGATATATTAAAGTAGCTGGATTTCTTCATCTGTCACGCTCTTTTTGCTCGGACATCATCAAGGCTTTACATCTAGCGCTAGGCTGAGCCTCTCCAGACGTGCACGTCATCCCAGCGGCCAGCACTCGATCTGTCCCATCGCTTCAATAACGGCAGTTGAACACCATAACCTATATAAGCGATGGATTGCATGCCAGATGTTAGGCGTCGGGATAACAGATTTCATAAGATGGCAGTGTAATAAAACAGCATTACTTCTGGGACATCATTACGGCGCTCAGCTTAGCGCTCGGCTCGGCCTTTTACGGCGTGTATTATTCATGACTCGAGAGTTGCATTTTGTAACTTGAAAAAAACAAAAGAAACTGCGTAGCGTCTGATCCTTGGGAATATTAAGTGGATTCACAATATTGTTTTTTGGTGAATAAGTGTGTATTACTAAAATTAATATTGGGTTGATAGCGGTAAAAATTGTTCCTGGAAAAAATTTCTTTTTGCAAATATTGACTTGATAAACTGTATTACTGTGCAGTAAGTAACATGTGTAATTTTGTTGTACAACTATTGTCAGCGAAGCAATCGGTTCAATGCTAGTATATACGAAAGGAGCCATATCTGCGTGTGTGTAACCATTTTTATCGCCGAAGAAGAAAAATTGTGAACGTTACTTCGTCCGATATTGAACTGCATCTGCTAGCTTACGAGTTGGTGACTAACCACTCGGCCAGAACAACTTTTTTACACTCGCCGGAGGAGAGGGTATTGCATTTGGGTCCGTTTGTTTGTCTGTCTCTCTGTTCGTTTGGCCGCACAGAACTTTAGTGTTTTTCTCCACAACCGCTTGTCAGATTGAGACAAAATTTTCACCACAGAGAAGAATTTTCATCATGTAGAATGTTTAATTAATAATTATGATGTCTTGGGTCATGTGGTGTGGCAGCCATGTTGGAAAAACGGAAAAACTTTGGACCTCTGTATCTCTGAAACCACACCAAGGAAAAAATTGAAACTTGGCACATTGCAAATACTCCTCACGAGGAATAAGTGATTTTTTTTTTAATGACGTCATAGGCGCCTTCATTATGATGTCATGATCGCATATGTAGAACGCTACATCTGATAAATATGAAAATTTTTGAGGGTCATCAAGGGATAAAATGGCCCACAGATGGTCCATGTCATAGGTGCCTTCAAGCAAATCTTTGCTTGTTTGGGTTCCTTCTGATGACTCCAATGCAGTACTGTACCTATTTGGTCTGACATTTGATTTGAATTGAATTTATTTTAATCCCATTCTGAATTAAATTGAATAATAATAATAATAAGCATCATGGGTCAGGGTCAGGTTTTGGAGGATTTGGATGGGGGACAATAAGAGGTGGTGGTGAGCAGTCGTTTTGAAGGCCTGGAGGGAAGAATGGGATTAAACAGAGTGAGGGATTTATTCCAAAGGTGGAAAAAAAGAGGAATGAGAGAGTGAAGGTGAGCAGTGATTCGTGATTTTGTTATTTTCACCAGAAGGGGGTTGTTGGCGGACCTTGAGCACCCTGCGGAAATATGGTGGGGACAAATAGCAGACAGAGCAGGAGGGGCGAGACCTGAGAGGAGACGGTAGAAGACAGAAAGACCACCGACCTGCCTGCGGTGAGAGTGA
>CM068961.1:118330854-118345457 GCA_035128595.1 Eptatretus atami
ACAGATATTACTCATTTTTAAGTGTCTTTCTCTGTGTGAGCGTGATGCTGTCGTTGAACCACATTCTATGGATTTGAGCTGATAGATCTTGCTGCTGTAATTCTGTTCAGCTGCTTTCATTACCATCTTTTGCTTGCTTGACCGGATGATACTTCGCACGTCTGTCTGGACCAACTGTTACAAGGAGGGTTTCCCAGCTTTAGTTGCATCGAGGGACTGAAGAAACGTCTCCCATTGGTGATGGAAGCCTCAAACTGTAACAATAGAGGTAATTATAAACATTAGTAATTATTCTTTGTGTCGTAATTTTAAAAAATTCTAGGAAAAACAGGTTCCACCCTGCTGTATTTAAAAAATCGAATAAATACAAGTTGTGTTCAGACAAAAATCTATGTAATAATAAATAAAAAAAAACTTGCTTGCAAATAATAGTCGATATGTTCCACGTATCAGAAGACTATTACTCTGCTTATTAAACTCCAGTTCTCATGTTCTTTCATTACATGACTGCTCACTCTACTATCAGAAACAGTTATGCTGTTGATTTCTGAGTAGCCATTTTTCACGAACTGTACTGGGATAAATGCCTCTGGAAGTTATTTTCAAACAGTTTTTGTTGTTTGAATAACTGTGTACTGCAAACGCTGATCGGCGGACAAATTCAGGGGTAGGTGTTGCTAATTTGCATATAATAGCTAATTTCAATGATATCAAATTGTAAGTGGTTTTATCATGACAGGAGGCCTAAAAACATGGGTTTGGACACTCAACCAGGCTGTTTGGATGCTTATTCTGGAGATATAAGAAAAATTGTTATTTTGATAATGGTGACTGCTAATTTGCATATAATGAGCTAAATTTAAATGTATTAATTTTAAGAGGGTTTATCATGACCTAGTGACCCCTAAAAACATGGTGTAGACACTCAGGCTAGTTTTGGATGCTTACTTTGGAAGATATAAAAAATAGTAATTTTGACAATGGCCACCGCTAATTTGCATATTAATGGGTTTCAAAAATGCTCAAGGGTGCAGAGTGCATCAATGGAATATTCATTCAGATGGTTTTATGATCAAAAATGCAGAAAACTTGTGCGGACCCTATGCAAGTTCATCTTGAAAAATGGTGTTTGACATCCGACTATAGTTTTTTTATAGTTTGCTATCAAATCTGCCGTTGACTGCTGGTCTTCCCAGTCTTGAAGCAGACACTCCAATTTGTCATGAGCTGGATGTTTATATATTTTTTTATTTCTTGTCCTTGGTAATTGTCTTGTGACTCAGTCTGGTGTGCAGTTTTTATGTCTTGTAGTGTAATTTCTTTTGTTTAATTTTTTTAACTTCCTTCTTATGTTTGCATCATTGAGGGAAAACGCCTCATGCAAATGCAGCACTAGCTAATTTGGTTCTTCTTCTTTGACATGTCTATCTTTATACTCGCCGCAGCTGAATTATTTGTAACGAATAGTTTACCAAACATCTCAATTGCAGTTTTACTTTTGTTGCAATACATTATTCATTTGTAATTCTGTTGACTCCGCCAATTTTTTTTTAATTAATAAAATTATCCACCTTCCCTCGCACCCAATCAGTTATGTGGTGCCTGGTCATTAATGTTTTTAATTTTTTTTCAGATGTGTTTTTATTTTTGTGACAAGTCAAGTTATTGTATTCTCACTCTTTTGTAAAAATTTATTTTAATTTTTTCTCACATTGGCACTGTATTTCTGTTCATGTACATGCTGTCTTTTCTTACACCTTTGATTATTGATCAGAAAAATTCTGACTCAGTGAATATCTGGTTTGTAGTGCTGTTTATTCATTTGCTGTATAATTTTGAGATGCATTGTCCTCCTCTTTTAGCTTGTGGCTAACCTTATGTCCTCTCTACCCACCCCTCCCTTTCTTTGTTTTTTTTTTTCTGTTTGAACAGGCTTTGTTAATGTTTTTCTAATCCAGGTAAGTATGGCTGGGAAGTAGCGCTCTGTGAGGCCACCTATCAACAAGGAGGTAGGTCTGAATTGTTTCCCAAATTTTTCTGTGGTTTTCGTAACGGTAAATTTTGTCGAGCGATCGTTCTATAATCTTGTTTGCGATTTCTGCATTTTCACACCTCATTCCCTCTTTAGAGTGAAACGGTTCTCCTCCATTTATAGTCGACTCTTCCTTCCCCTAAATGTTTTTCTGTTTCTTTTTATTTTCATTACCACTCATTGTATATATTTTTCTCAATCCATAAATGTTCATGAACCAACTGCTGGCAACCCCTTCCACTGTCCGAGCCTTGCACCTCGCACGAGCTACTGTAAGGCAAATATTCTTCCATTAAAGATAAATTATAAAGAGCTCTATTGGTGTTGGGCTGATTGAGGAAGTTTTGTTAGTCCTTGATTGACTCCATTACTACTTGGATAGCAGTCCTGTTTCTCAGGACCGGGCATGCTTATGGCTGTTGAACAGCAACTAGGGCCTATCTGGCTATTGATAATGCTAAGATTTAAGAGCTAACAGAGAGTAAAAATGTCCGAAAGTCAAAGGAGAATGAAGTATGATACATGTCATGAAAGCATTGGGATTAGCATGCTTCTCTTTGACCAATATCGCATCTGTTGTAAAGATCATCACATGTTCTGTGATGTGGACGTAATAGTGGATACAGGGTGCATGTGTTAGAGCCATATAATCATGATAATGAACAAGATTTCAGGAGTAATTAATGACTGTTCGTTAACGTCAGTGCTTTTAGCTAACTCCTTCCGTGCTAAAACTGCCATGTTGATCGGCAGCAGATAATTTCCTTGTTAATTGAAGCTTTGATTGTTCCTATTTAGATCTGTGTGCTGCTAATTGCGTCTCATCAGTAAAATGACCCTAGTTGCTTGCACTGATTTGAATTGATGTAAATAGGCAATTTATATTTGCGGGTAATTATGTATTCTTCATTGACTAATAAAAAATATGGAGTAAAACATTCAGGATTGGCTTGTTCGTGTTTAATCATCCCTGAGACATTTATTGCTGGGTGGCTGCACAACTCGAACCTCATTTACAAGCAAAGTGTGAGGGAGGTGCGTGAGGGAAAATGCACTGTTGCATAAATACAAAATGGGTTTGATTCAGAGGAAGGTAATTTAACATTATATATATATTATTTTAGTTTTAGGATTTTTCTTTTAATTACTCATTTAATGTGAAAGCATGCATATTTGTGATCATGGGTTATTGGAAGAGGTACCGCAGATGATAACGATCTACTTGTTTAAAAGGACATAAATTATTCTATTTGGTGCGATCACACGTAATATCGGTATTTGGACCGGTGACGGCAACAGAATATGGTGAAATTAATTTTTGTTAGATGTTGAGATTTTGTTACGCCTTTGGAATGTGAATTGCCAGTGACAAAGGCTGCCGAGACATAACAAAGTCGTACCTGACTGCTTCTCGAACCGCTTTGTTTTTAATTATAGTTGCTTGCCAAGTCCATTAAGAATTTTACAAGAGAGATTACTGCAATCAAAGGAGCCTTTTTGGTCAAGGTTTGTTTCCTTCAATCGATGAATAACGAAAGGATGCGAAGCACTTTAACTTGTTTTAACCCCTCGGCAAACAAAGGAACGTGCAGGGTCAACTACCATAGACGCAATTTAGAGACGCACACTCACGTAGAGATGAGTCTTTGAAACATTGTGGATTGTTGGGACGAAGGAGAAAAGGGAGAACGCAAACAATGAGTAAGCGTGAAAAACTCTCAAATGCTGAGATCTGGCGGATTGTATCTAGTTTTATTTTACCTTTTAAATCTTAACAAACAAGGTAACCCAATTCAAAACAAAGCGTAAGGCAAGAGAAAGTTAAAATTTGAAAGAGGTTTGGGACGTTACGTATAAAAAAAGAAAATGCTTTGTTGTGGCTACGTGTATTCCCAGTTCTGTGACTCAAACAAAAGTGGATGTTTTTTTTTTTTCCTGGTGCTCGCAAACGGTAAAGATAAAATGAGGACATTGAAGCGGTTGTCAAGCATACCGTATGCTATTGATTGTATTAAAAAAAATTCTAAATATTTCCTTACAAGTCGTTTTGTTCGTCAAATTTGTACTGTATTAAAATTAATCAAGTTTATAAACCACTGCTATGTTTGACTATTGCGAACATCTTGTTCATTAACTTTTTTAAAGCCTCATTTGCTGATATTTTGGATCTTTGATACAAGCGCTTGTTTTAAGTCGATGGAATGTGTGGTGGTGAACTGACTTTTGCCTGCTGGTGTTGCTGCAAATGCAGTTTCTGGAGATGGAGCTGCAGCCACGCTCTCTACAAGTGAACGGAAATGTTAAACAACTTCTTCTGGACGCTCAGTCCTGTTGGAGCGAGTGACAGGTACGTTTGAAGGATATTGGTGTTTGCCAGCTAGCTACCGCTCAGCGCAACTATGCTCTGTCACGTTCACCAGTCGCATCAGCTCAATTTACATTTGACTTTTTGTTGAATACTTGTGTTGAGGATAACGTTTTTTGTGTAACTTTACATTAGTTGCTGTGATATCTTAACTTTTAATATACCACACTCATGAATGGAAAGCATGATGATAATCATACTGAGCACATTTTCACAAGCTGTGTGTTTACTATTTGGATTGTTAACAGATGCAGTGGATTAATTTCGCAAACTATTCTGGTTCCCAGGACCGTCAGTGTGGCACTCAGGCCTTGCAGTGAGATTGTGAACTGGGTTGCAGCGAGACGTTGGACATGTTTGACTATTTACACTTTTAGTTCAGTTATTTTTAAGTGGGGCAACAATTGGAACAAACAGCTTGGGGATATGAAAAGGGATTAGGAGTGGGTCAAAACCTGCCTATAGAGAACCCAGTCCTCCACTGGGAGAGGGGAAGGAGGTTCAGTGATCGAGATACTCGGCAATCTTCCAATGAGTGGAGGAATTCAGATGGGCAATAATAAACCTGTGATTTAAAATCACGTCAAAGAGCTTGGAAGCAAAGCAGGATGCAGACTGTGTTTGAATGCCTGACGTAGTCAAGAGATTGGCTGAGTTTTTCATTGAGATTGGTGCAAAACTTTGCGAAAGAGCAGAAAGCATGTCCCCAAGTTCAGTGACAGGCCCGACACACATCCTACAACTGATGGTCTATGAGATAAGACTGTTTGGAAAACAGGAAGACGACATCAGCGCAAGATGGATTCATGACTGATTGTATATGGCAAGTGCTTTGTAATAATGTTTTTGTAGTTATAGGATCTGGTTTTTGCACTTCTTTAGATGGGAGTGATGCTGGCTGATTTTTAGGCGCTGATGGTATGGTGGCAACGAGGAAGAGGATGGCACTGTTGCATGATAGGTGTAATCGACAAGTGGGTAACACCAACAATGACTACGAACCAGGCATTGAGGAGTCACGGGCCCAGTTGCTACAGTTACGAGTCAAGGGCAGGACAGGGGAGATCTGTTTATTTACTTTCAGGTGAGAAAGGATGCAAAGTCGCACAAGAAAGTATTGTATGTGAGGTCTAAGAATGGGGAAAGAGCTGTGGGTAACGTAACTCAGAGCTTATGACATTTCTCCTTTTAGATACTCTGTGCATAGATGTACATTGCAGGAATGGTTGTTTTGCAGCTGAGGGACATGGGATGGAGGAGGAGTATATCATGGCGCTGGCACTTGTGACAGGCACCTCAGACTTGTTAGTAGAGAATAACGCGAGCAGGTTGGAAGAGTTCAGCTTGAGATTTTGATAAGAATGGATTTCCTGGCATCTGAGGATGCCACATTTCTTGCGAGCCTTGCAGCAATGAAGCGTAAGTTTCTTCAGTTTGGTTAGCTTTGCATGTGAGAAGTAACGCTTGACCACAACTTGCCTCTCCGCATGATGGTGTGTACGTGCTACAGGAATGGATAGAATCAAGCTACAGGGTGGGATGGCAAACAGTGCAGTGGGAGAAGTCCTTTTGTGAAAAGTTTCCAGTGGTAATCAATTATCAGGTGCTGTGGAGATGCTTCTGCATGATGGAGAAACGAGCAGGAAGAGATTGGACTGAAAGTTTGGCATTATTGATCAGGAGGGTAGGGTGTACGAGGCAGAAATTCAGGTTGTGAACCTTATAGGTGGATACAGACCCAAGGATACAGAGACTTTCGCCACAGTTGCAGGCTGGTTGTTGATGAGGTCTGACAGTAAGTGTGATTGTGTCAGCATGTGTGTTTCGGATTGCATGAGCACATAGAGCTTCGCACACAAGACGTCGGAGACTGCGCTGCCACTTCACATTGCCCCTCATTTCATTTGTTTTCCTCTAAGATGGGTGTTTTTGGATCAATTCACTGTTATCCCCATTGAAAGAGAAAAGTTTGTGTTTTGTCTGCATATAGTTGTTAACCTGCTCTATATCCCCCTATGCTATTAGTTGAACAGTTAGCATTCTCTTGTTTCACCGAAACATGGTGTTCCATCGCTGTTGACAGTTGAGGATAATTCAGTGAGATCACTTGTTTCCTCTGTTACAAGTCCATATTTGAGAGTAGAAGTAGAATTGTTTTATGTGGGATGAGGACCTCAAATATTTATCACACAACCCATGTTCAGATGTTTGTCCTATATACTGCAGCCAATTCTACTTCAGCATTATCAGTTTCAACTCGCAATTCATATCAAAAAATCCAGTGGCAATGTTGCCATCTACTAATCGACCACCTCCTCCAATCTTCCTTTTGTGTTCCAACATGCCATTTGAGTTTACAATCTATATCAACTAAATGTTTTGGTTTTTTGGGGGGACACCCGTCGTAGTATAAGTGCGTTATGTGTAACTTATTTGTTCATTCCACTGAAGCCTTGGATAGGTGTAACCTCACGCTTTATTCATAGTACCCTTTGCTGCGATGCCAGGTTGTTTAATGAAAATATGTTTGTGTTTTGTAATAGCCATTGTTTATGCACGATGAGCAAGCAGAGTAAAGCTTGGCCGCTGCTACGAAATACAACGAAGCGCTGGTAGAGTGGATCAGTTAGGGGTTCTTCACCAGAAAAGAGTACCCAGTTCGAGTAAGGTACAGGCAATACAACACTGGTTGTCTAAATTTACCCTGGACTCTCCCCCCAATCCTTCCCTCCCTCCACTCACGTTACTGTGTGGTATAACTAATGTTTGTGTACTTTATCCATGGATAACTTGGTTTAATTTCCAAAGAGCTATCCACTACACTTATTGCTTTGCATTGTGATGTCTTTAATATATAAGTTATATGTTCTCCATATCATCCATGCACTCGGAAAGTGATGGTGCCGAAATTTTTTTTTTTTGTGAAATTTATATCTTTTGACATTTTTCAATCAACAATGGGGATTATGTCATCGGTTTCCCATACACCAATTGTTTTTTATTTTAAGTGGCCATTGTGCCATAAACGTCGATAAATCATTGTCACTGGTGGGCAGGATAGCTTTGAAATATGTTTTTACTGCACATGTGAGCTGTCGGTTGTAAACAACGACCCAGCTATTAAGGTCACACTGGTGTGTCACATGCAAGGCGATGAATCGGTGCATGTGTCGTATTTCGGCAGAGCGACCCATATGCTCTGATGGTTGTTATGATTGGACCTAAAGATCTGCAGGTGTCTGTTGGTGAAAGGAAGGTAGTTGTCACGGACATCTCTGACAAATGACCACTCACTGCTCTAAAGGTTCAGGACCTGCCTAAAGCACAGCTTCCTCCAATAATGATGTAACTCGCGAGACGACGTAGTGTCATAATTGATTGGTGAATTGTCGTGAATGAATGAGTGTCACTCATTCACAAAAGATTTAGGCTGAATTTTATTCTCAAAACGTCTTGCCACAGTTCCCTTTTTTTGTTCACATGGTGTGTGCGTGCGTATGTTGCTAAGCCTCTACGTTCTTGGGTGGTTACAGTCCAGACTTTCTACATTGGACAATGAATCTATTGTGTATGAGGTGTTTTATTTTGCTGGTGGTCTTGGGGTGGGGGACAGGGGAGAGGGTGAGGGGAGGAATGCAAATTCTGCTTTGGTAATTGTTATGTGTTGGTGCTGGCTCCAGTGAGCGGAGGGTAAATTACAAGTCTTTCGCGAGTTTTCTAGTGCATAGTTGAGGGGTGTTTTTCATTTATGCACGAAGACGAGTAATTTTGAATTTGCCATTTGTAATAAGTATAATAACTACCGTTCTGCTGTTTCCATAGGGAGTTGGGTGCTTCATAAATTATATTATCCTTATGTTTAACATTGTGAAGTATGAAATACATTTTTTGGGGAGAAAGGAGGGGGGGTGTCTGAACAGGGAGAAATGAACAAACCGACAGCAATTCCCTTTTGACGAGACCTCTCCAATATCACAATCAACTACATGAGTGCATACTGTTGCGGGCCGTGGGGTCGGTGAGAAGACACCAAGGGGGAAGCATTTGGGTTTCCCCACCAACTCCTGGAATTGCAGGCGACTAACCAGCGGATAACTTACTGATCGGCGGTGGGATCGCTAACCGAACCGTAACCAAATAAATCACACGTGACTAGTCCTCGATCTACGTTAATCGGTGTGCACTAATACTGGGGAACACGCTCCAATCGTACGCCTGGTCCGAACCGGATCACTTACGGGCATCGATGTCAGCCGAGCGAGTCTTGTCCAAAGATGTACCTGGTAAGAAGGAACGATGTTGGGAAATAAAAGTCCGGGCTAAGTTAGCAGATACGGACATAAGCTGGATCAAATGAACAAACAACAAAAATGAGCTGGGCGAATCAATTTCTACAGACAAGGTGATTTTTAACAGGCAGGCGTGGAAAGATTATTGGCAAGTGACTGGTGTTTATTGTTGTCTGAAGCAGAAATAGGAGAATGGGGAGATAGATGCGGAAATTTCAAGCACACTTACCAAACAGCGGTACACAGATCAGAAGAGCTATCCGATATAATTCTTGGTACAATCTTAACTTTCAGCGAGGACAGATGCAGGACACACACACAAAAACCATGAACGAGAAAAGATCGAAAGAGGAGATGAGGCTAGCGGTCTTCAATACTTGCATGATGCAACGTCACAATCACAATGACGTTTTGCTGGGCGAGTTACTCCCTGACAGCTGGTGGTATCTATGCTTCGTGCACTGCGTGCAAGTTGCGTCGTCAGAGAATAGACGTGAATGAAGCCATGAGGGAGGCTTGGGTGGATCCAGAACGCAATGGTGGAGAGAGACGGAGTTCCGAAGCAAGTGGGTTTGAAGGGCGGGAGGTGGTGAAGAATGGCAGTCAGCCAGTGATTTAGTAAAGAAGGCAGACAGCAGGTTGAATGGGTAGGTTGTCGTCCCAAAGAACAAAGGAGTCACAGGAAGCGAGCGAACGACCGCTATGCAGGTCGGCAGTCTTTTATAGACCGCGTACGTGCTGGGCGGGGGCGACGACCGAGCGGTGTCGTCACCGAATGGGGCGCTCGGTTGGGGCCGGCACTGGCGGCCCGGCGTATGGCGGAAGTGGCTCACTCACTTTTGGCCACGCATGATCCAAGACTGCGGAATGTGCTCGCTCGAGCGTGATATGAATCGCCTTGCACCGAAGCTCAGCTGTGCCGTGCCCGACACCGACGTGTGAGCGGTCAATGTGCTGCCTCCATGTGAAACAGTGCACCCGAGTGATCCAGATGCCCGCACAGAATACCTCTGTTGTAGATTAGCTGCATCGAGGCCGAGAGTGCGGGAGAACTGTGCTGTTCCGATCGAGAGACTTTGGTGGCGTGCGTGGTGACGGAAGATCTGACGTAAGGGTAGGTTTTGTAACCATGCGCAGACACGACAAAAGATAGTTTATTCGTGGCCCGTTCCGTACGATGATGAAAGTCTATCAACGTGGCGCGTGAGTCCCGATTGTACGTGGTCAGCGACTGGGTGTCCGCCAGCGGCATCAAGCAGATGCCAATAGGTGCACACGGGTCCGCCATTGTACACGTGGTTCAGGCATCGGAGTTACTCTGCATTGGACGCATGGCGTACAGTGCGAGCCGGTCGCCGTTGTTAGTCACGTGGTCACGCGCATGGGTAGTAGCCTGCATCCCGGCATAGCCTGTCCAGTGGCGCCGGGCGGTCGGCATTAAGGCCGTGGCTTATGTTATGCAAAGCGGGTGTCATGTGCTAGGTGCCAGCCCTGATTTAATGTCAGGGAATCTGAGGGAAAAAGTTTGAATTAATTATTAGACGAAATTGGATTGAAGGGGACGATATATTTATTAATAGGAGATTTGGATTGAAAAGAGTGGCCACGTGCTTGTTGTTGTTCGCATTTGGCTGTTTGGTTATGCTCAGATCAAGCTGAACAGTGGGTGGGTGGGTCGTCGCGCGTTGGTGGGGCAACCTCGCGCTCCGTGCATGCGTGGGTGTTATTGTTGGCTTGGTACTGCTGTCTTGGTCTTCTGTGAGGGACGCATTCTACGGCGAACAGGGTGCCCTGTGGTTTTAACGCAATGGCTGTCCGAGCGTGAGTGGCTGCGTCTCGGCAAGGACCCCTTGCTTGATTTACTCGGTAATAGCGAACAAGAAGAGGTAGGAATGACGTTTCAGAGATTTAATCAGAAATAACTATTATATTTACTACACGATTGTCCGTTGACCACTAGACAATGAGGAAGGGACTATTTGAACGTACATTAATGAAATACTGACTTGGGGCCTGTAAGTTGGCTGCTATTGGTGTTGGAGGGATGCGTATCCAGAGCCCAAAATACAATATCATCAGCAGAAGCTCCTCGCAGTCTACACATATATCCATGCATCCGCTCTATCTCAAGTTTCTACTATCTTATTCCAGTGTAGAAACCATCTTTTGTTTCCTACTGCTACTTGGCCTTCCAGGGTGACATTCATTCATTCATACAAGTTAATAATGCACTCTCATGTTGTTATTATTTTAGAGTTTGTGTGAATGTAAATTATTCCTGGTATTTAAGCTTTCTTCTTTTTGCGTCTTTGATACGCTTGGATTTGCTGTAGTAGTCCAAGTTGATCGGTGATTGTATAATAGATTAACTATAAAATTAATCATCTTACAACATCGTATATCGAGGGAAAAAAAATCTTCAGCTCATGAATTGTTCTAAACGTCGTATTTTGATTTTTACTTTGTACTGTTGGTTCCAAACCTGTAGCGTGGTTACTTTGCCAAGCTGTATGTGCAGGAATTATTTTTGCACTGAAGCCAAAGCTGCTGTTTTTGAATGTCGACATAGACATTGTGAAGTATTATGGCAATGTTTGATGAGCTTTATTCAGTTTCCTTCCTTGTTTAATACTGATTCTTGAGTATGATGACTCATCTGTATATCAAGAAATCATTGAGTATGATGTGCATGGGCTCTAGCAGTGGTATCCGTTGTGGTATGTTTGGGGAATTCACATAAAACATGTATGAGGTAACTTAGAAAACTCATGGTTAGAGAATGAAAGTGGACATCTTGGGGAGTGTTAGAAACGGCATATATACTCCCATTTCCCTGTTTTAATTAAAGATTGAAATTGAAGCAACAGAATATTTGGTATTGTAAACTGTAGAAATGTGAGTTTGATTGGTAAAGGTTTTGTTATTTTACTGTGAGCGTTTCTTTATGTGACGCTTATTTTGAGCTGTGAGTTGTTCAGAATCGTGAACTTTGGTGTCTTTTAAATGATTTTGATGATGTTTCTGTCTTCCTATTCGTGTTTCTGGATCTACTATTCTGATGAAAATAATTGGATTCGTACATACAAGTTCGTGTCCACTGCATCGAGAAAACGATAAGAGTGCAGTGTATGATAATAATGTTTCTTATGATTTTTTTATTCGGCAAATTCCCCTTATTTTTGGAAATATGAGAGAGATCTAACAGGCAGAATAAATAGAAAAATTTGTGATAGAACAATAAAATTCAGAACCGCAGTAATGACATCTTGATTTTAGTGTCAGTTCCGGTTATGTACGATAATCATTTCATCGTGATGCGCAAATAAGCTAGCATAGAAAATCTTGACCGTCTTGCATAACTTCGCCGATTGTGGATATAATAGGCATTGCAAAGCGTGTTAGCAAATTCATTCGCCCGTCGAGCGTCGGAGCGTTTTGTCTTCGTGTCCGTGTCGTTTGCGAGCACGTAATGTAACGAATCGGCGTGAGAGCGAGCGAAGGAAGTGATTGCAGTTTTGTCTGAATAATTTCTTCATTTTAACAACGGCTGAGAATTTCTTTATGGTGCTTCGTGAGGATCTCGAGGCAGGAAGAATATGTGTTTTCTTTTCATGTTTAAAGTGATTATTTGCAAAGTTTCGAAGAATAGATTCGATTGTAATCGTTTTTTTTCGCTTACTAGTGTGGCTTTCTTTGCTACCCCTGCTGTTTACCCGCACTTTACGTTGTGTGCGTGTGGGCGTTACACCTGGATCTTTTTTTGTGGAGTGCCCAAGTTGCTTTTGGTCCGGTGCGTGGGTATTGTCGTTTGTTGTTGCTTCTTCTGGTTTAGTTCTTTGGTTCCTTTTTGTTTGTTGTCCGTCTTGTCCCAAAAAATTTTTGCTTAAACCTGGTGTGAGGTCAAAAGATAAGGTTTTGTTTTGAAAAAAGGGTTTTTTTCGTGTTCTTTTATGCTAAAATAAAACGAGTGTTACTTTTGTGGGTTGAGTAACCTTATATAGGGTTACAGGGCAGAAATGGTCTAGGTTAAGACTTTCATGCTCTGTTTTACGGGGAACGCCATCGTTGGTGTTGTGGAATGATGTGTGCGATGGTTTGACTAGCGTTGGTTGGACAACTTGGTGGATGCGTCCGAGAGGCTGAGTATTGACTAAAGACATTGGGGAAGGTGGGGTCTGTGTTCGTCATCCGTTAGTAGCTCCGGGTCGGGAAGAATCGAGTAATGTCTGTGATAAAGAAGAATTTGTGATCGGGTTGGTTATGATAATTTTTACCGTTTTGATGATGATTAAATTCGTTAAAATGGCTTCACTTGGATTAGGGTAATTCTTCAAATGCTTGCGTGCGGGGAAGTGTGGGGCGTATTGAGGAGCTGTGTATAGAAGGTCGCATTGGTAGGTGGTGCTAGGTGTCAACTGTTGACATGGTGCTGCAGCGGTAGAGGGTCTGTGTTGTCGGACAATCAATGATTGAGGCGTATCTTGTGACCGAATGATGTTGTGTCCTGGATAAAGTATGGAAGCAGGTAGCAGTCGAGATATCGAGTTTCAGAGAGTATTGGGGTATAATTTGAAGTCTTTCCGAAACCAAGCGCGACGATGTTTGCATTAAAAAGGGTACATGCAGGAATTGGATTTTGCTAAGATGAAGATGAGTGTTAGATAATTGGAGGTTATCGTCATTTCCCAGGGCAGTAGTAATGTGAAATTGGTGTCAGCTCTTCATCGAGCAACTTTATTGCGGTCGTTTTCCCGATCTTAGATATCATGACTGTGACCACGTATGACCTGTTGAGGAAGTGATGAGGACCGTGCTCCAGATGAGAGTTCTCTATGTGTTTTTCGTGTTGCGAAAATTTCCAGTTGGCGGAAATGCATCCAAAGCAGACAAGCTGCTTTTGCTCGCAAGCTTCTCTCGTGTCTTCGACCTTGCGGCATTCTTTTGATGCCTTGTCAGTGATAGTACTCGTATGCGAATTTACCCTCTGGACATGGCTTGTTTGATATAGGGGGGAAAGATTTGGTTGGGTAGTATGAAAGTCTTCGCCCTGGTTGGGTTTCAATGCGTGATAGTATTACTGCGCCTCATGATTTGGCAGCGTATTGCTGGCTATGGATTGCCGATCGAACTGCAGGAACTTTACTAAGGTTGATTGTTTTTCCGATCTTCAGAATTTTCGAAGTTGGTTAAAGATGGCGGGAATGGAGGTTTTATGTCTTGAAGCAATGTCTCATTTCCCATTTCTGATGTTTGGATTAGCGATGTAGAGGTTGTGTGATATTTGCAAATGTTGTCTGTCTTCTCTCAGTAGTTTGATTCATCTTTGAGATGTGGTCTGTTTCGTTTTGGTGTAGAGTGTGTTGATTGGTGCGTTAATTGATCCCGGCGGTCATGGTTCTGATCGTGTCACATGTGTTCATTTACCTTTGGACATAAAGTGTTGTACTGGTTTTTCCCAACTTTCATGTTCCTCGAATTTACAGCAGAGCCGTTCATGAGGCGAGATCTGGCTGGCTGTAAGGGGCTACTAACTCAGCAAGTCCTATATTCGGAGATGGGTTGACCCATTCTAACTATTGTCTGAGTATAGGCCTTCAGATGCCTGTCAGGAATATGCCGTCTGGTTTGTGGCAGCGGAAAGTTGCTGGTGGTAGGGGTCGCTCTCCGACGCACTCATCACAACCGCGCGCTGAATATATTCGTCTCGAGATTCCTTGATGAGCGGCCATTTGCGTATGCCATCCACTAACAACCATGAGTGAAGGGGGGAGCAAGATTGTACGTTGACCTGATGTTGTTCGTATTTTAAAAAATTCTCAGGAAACAGGTTCCACCCTGTGTACGTTTAAAAATCAATAAAATACACAGTTGCTTTCAGACAAATCATGTTAAATAATAAATAAAAAAAACTTGCTTG
>CM068961.1:118407274-118437404 GCA_035128595.1 Eptatretus atami
GTATACATTATTCGTATCCCAATCCAGCCGAATACGAAATTGCTCAAATATCGCTGTCGCGCTTACTACCACGTATAGTTGGCAATATCAGTTCGGAACAATATGTAAATAGAAGGAATGTAAGAAAATTCACGGCTCACTTGGGCTTGCTATTCCATTAGTGACACGCAGGAGCTCATACTTACGCGTTACACATAGAGATAGAAACACAACAACACAACAACACACAAACCCCTACATTAATCCGTGTATTTGCTATGACCCTTTGTTCTGTTTTTAACCTGTGCGGGTAAATACACATTGGTTTATCTATCTTTAAATACTTATCCGTGCACATAGTATAGAAACAAACACAACAACAACAAGCACGAAACCCGCGATTTCGAATCCTTAGTAGCTAACCTTTTCTTCGGTGTTTTAAACGCTGTGCGTATAAACACGATGGTTATATTCTATCTTGTGAATATTACTAACGATGCAATGAGAAGAGAAACAACAACACCATACCCTGCAATTTGTGAATCCGTGTTTGCTATGACCCTTTTGCATTCCGTTTTTCTTTGCTTCTGAGTTTTTTTTTTTTCCGGTTTGTCATGCGAATGATGCTATGCCGGGAATAAAAAACGCATCTCTGCAGACTGAAACCAAATAATATCAGACATGGTGTTCTTTCCTCCATGATGTGTATAATATCTCCCGATCATCAAAAAAATAATTGTTATCTGATTTCATTACTAGTGCGGGCCGTAGATTGCGTGTCCTGGTGCTGCCCGAGTGCTGACCGAAGTGCGCCAGTAGTCAGCTTCTTCCTTTCCTCTCGTAAACTAACGACTGGATGGGCATTTCAATTAGATCGACCAACCCTTATCATAATGCCATAACTTGAACATACCTCAGCTCCCACGTCAGAGTACGTCATATCAAACGAAGAAGAATTGTGACGCCTCTCTCTCTCTCCTTCTTCCTCCGTCTTCTCCCCCGCCTCTCTCTTGCCCCCCTCTCTCCCCCCCCCTCTGTCTCACGCCCCTTTTCTCTCTCCCCCCTCCTCTCTCGCCCCCTCTCTCCCCCCCACTCTCACCCCCCCTCTCCGTTTCCCATCTTTCGCCCCCTCCTCTCACCCCCTCTCCTGAATTGTGATGCCTCTCTCTCACCCCCCTCTCTCCCCCCCTACTTCTCGCTCCCCTCTCTGCCCCCCCTAAAAAAACAAAAAAATAAAATAAATCAATAAACATTAATTGTGATTTCATTCGTGATTCAGTCAGCACCGCATCTTGTCATTGTGACAATAAATGGCGTACTTGGAACCGCTTTCCATTAGATCAAACCTTTAAAGCACATACTCAGTCCCACTCGATTTGACTCAACCCAAACGAAGAAGAGAAGAAGAATTGTGACGTCAATGCTGCAAAACTAATAAATAAATAAATAAACATTAATTTGACTCATTCGTGATGTCATACACCTTCTTTCATTGTCGACAGAAAATGCCGTAACTTGAACCGCTCGTCCATTAATATCAAACCCGAAAAGCACATCACCGAGTCTCCCAGCAATATTCCTGCAAGTCAATCATATCGACCGGCATCATCGAAACGGCGGTCGCAACAGACGACATACAGATGGACGACACACACCAGAGATTGCTGAAATATATAATAATTGATTACTGATCCCAATCCAGGCCGAGTAACCGAAATTGCGTATACCATTGTGAAAAGTTATAGGTAAATTCAGAACAAGTTAAGAAGAAATTCTATGTTATTCAACTGAGTACATGTATTTATTTTTAGATGATGATCCTGTTTCTTACGTGTTAGTGTCTTTGAATGGTCAATGTTGAGTAATATTTATTTTTTTAGAGAGTCCTGTTCTAGGCGTGTAGTTGTCGTTGTAACTTAATGTTGATAATATTATTTTTTTAGATGAGATCCTGTCTAGAGCGGTGTAGTTGTCGGTGGGAAGAATGTAGAGGATTTTTTTTTTTTTTCAGATGAATTTCCTGTTCTAGGCGGTGTAGTGTTGTTTTGAAGTTAATGTTGAGCGTAATATTAATTTTTTCAGAGAGAATCCTGTTTCTAGGTGGTAATTGTTGTTGTTGAACGTATGTGAGGTATAATGCTTGAGGGTAATATTAATTTTTAGATGGATCCTTCTAGCGTTATCTTGTGAAGGTATGTGAGGAAAATTTTTTTTTTCAGATGAGATCCTGTTCGAGGTGTAAGTTGTTGTTTGAAGGTAAGGTTGAGTATAATGTTGAGGTAATATTATTTTTTCAGTGAGATCCTGTTCTAGCGGTGTTTTAGTTGTCTTTGTGAACGTAATGTAGGATTTTTTTTTCTTTTTCAATGAGATCCTGTTCTAGGCGTTAGTTGTTGTTGTGAATCGGTAATGTTATCGGTAATATTTATTTTTGCAGATGATATTCCTGTTCTAGGCGGTGTAGTTTTTTGTGAAGGTAATTAATGTATATTTATTTTTTTCATAGCAAAAAGACTTTAATTGATATATTAAGAAGCAATTAAGAAGAATTCTACGTTCCGCTTTCTAGGCTTTGCTATTCCATATTATTTTTATCGTAGTTCACTGGTAAATATAATATATTTTTTTCCTACCTGTTTAAGAAAAATGACCCCCTTTTTCAAATTTATTGGCAATAAAAAAAAACAACTAATCGTTATGAGACACACCCGAGGTATTTAATATCCACAAAAACAATCTTTTTTAAATCAAAAAAAAGCCCACCTCAGCTAACTTGATTCAACAAAACTTAAACAAATTAAAGCTGAAGCAATAAAAGATAAACAGAGACAGAGAGAGAAGAGAGAGAGAGAGATGGATGAGAGAAAAGAGATGAGAGGCAGACTTCGCGCTCGAAGCACCAGAGATAGATAGAATGGACACGTGCATTGCGTCCTCGCTACTTGAGTCAGTCACTCGATATACACGACTCCGCCGCGTACAGGACGCATCCACTAGCCTAAGTCACATTTCTTTTGACGGCGAAGATTACGGCGGCCGTACGCCCTGAATTACAGAAACGTGGCGGGCCGCCAGATTTCTGCGGTGCCTCACGGTGCCCTACGCCCATTTGCATCTTTTACAGCCGTAGGGTCGCTTTGAATTATAACCGGATTATAACTTTTTCATTTTCTACGTTCGCACGTAGAATTCGACCAAGCCGAAACAAAAAAACTGTAAAAAAAATAATAAAAAAAAAAGCAACCCACTCGTCTACCGTCCGTCTGGCCGCACGTTCGCCTTCGGGCCCCCTGCGTCCCCCTCGGTGGCCTTTCGTTGCCTTGAAAATTATATGGCCGCCACAGAACGCCCCTAAGTCACGGCACATCAAATCAAAACACCGTAACGGCCCCAGCTTTTCGGAGCTCCCCAATTTATAAATTACGCGCGCGCTTCCCGAAAAATAAAAACATGTGTGACTGCTACATGTGATGACCGGGAAATTACTGCGGCGCCCTATAATTGTTATGCCGATTAGATTTTGGTAGACCCTACGGCCGCCGTGTGCAAATGTGACTTAGCCTAATCATTGAGAGGCACGTTTCACACTGGCGCCATACTAGACATCGTTAAATACATTCCCTAGTTGTTATAATTGTAAATAATGATAAAAAGAGGTGAAGCCACTAGTATAATAACCAGGAGTTTCCAAACATTATGCCTACGTGTATAGTAAAATTACGATTATTAAATCAAACAAAACTACTCAAAAATAGCATAGCCTATTTATTACTGTTTCTCGCGAACCCTAGCGACTCTTGCGGACCCTAGGGTTCGGGGACTCCGTGAGAACATGGTCTTAGACTAATCCGATAAATCCGTGTCCGTCCGACTGTCCCGATAACCGTCGGTCTCATCCGACGGTCGATAAATCGTCAGTGTCCATCCGACTGTCCATAAATCCGCGTCCATCCGACTGTCCGATAATAAACCGTCGTCCAATCCGATGTCCGATAACATCCGTCGTCCGTCCGACTGGTCGAAAATCCGTTCTGTCGTCCGACCAGGCGAAACTGTCGTCCGTCCGACTAGTCGATAATCCGTCTCCGTCCGACTAGTCGATAATCGTCGTCCAGTCCGACTATTCCGATAAAATCCGTCGTGCGTCCCGACTTAGGCGATAAATCCGTCTCCGTCCAACTAGTCCGAATAAATCCGTCGCCGGTCCATCCAACTAGTCCGATAATCCCGTCGCCATCCCGACGGTCCGATAATCCGCTCGTCATCCGACTGGTCGATTAAACCGTCGATCCGTTCCGACTGAGTCGATAAATCCTCTCCATCCGACTGTCCGATTAAATCCGTCGTCCATCCGACTGGTCCATAAACCGCGTCATCCGACTGGTCCTAAATTCCGTCGTCCGTCCGGACTGGTCATAAATCCGTCGTCCGTCCAACTATTCCGATAAATCCGTCGTCCGTTCTGACGAGTCCGATAAAATCCGTCGTCCGTCCGACTGGTCACGATTAATCGTTCCTCCGATGGTCCGTTAAAATCCGTCGTCATCCAACTGCGTCCATAAATCCGTCCATCCGACTGGTCCGATAAAATAACCGTCGTCCACGACTAGTCTGATAAATCCGTCGTCCATGTCCCGACCTAGTCCGATAAATCCGTCGTCCGGTCCGGACTGGTCCGTAAATCCGTCGTCCATCCGACTGTCGATAAATCGTCGTCCATCCGGCTGTCCGATAACCCATCGTCCATCCCAACTGCCGTAAATCCCGTCGTCGCGACCTGCGTCCGATAAGCCGTCGTCCGTCGACTATTCCGATAAATCCGTGTCGTCCGACTTAGTCGATAATTCCGCTCTGTCCTCCGACTGGTCCGATAATCCGTCGTCCCCCGCTGTCCGTTAAATCCGTATCCATTCCGACTGGTCCGATAATCCGTCGTCCAGTCCGACTGCTCGATAAATTCCGTCGTCATCCGACTTCTCCGATTATAAATCCGTGTCCGTCCGACAGCCGATAAATCTGACTGACGTTCTTTTTTATTTATTATTCTCTTTTTCTTCATTGTTTCTTCTGGCCTACATTACCGACAGAGGAAGTAAAATAAATAAAAATAGCACAGAACGTCAGATTTATCGGACTACTCAAGACAATTGTGCTCACAAGGTGTGATTTCTGCACACAGTTATTCTCGCTATCCGGACAGCCAGATTGCTTCTTTTATCCGGCAGAGAGATACGCCGATTGACATGCGCCGGTTCTTGCTGCCGATTATTTGCTTGCGGAGAACCCATGTCGCTGCGCTGGTCATGTCACCTCACTAAATATTTCTGAATATCGAGCAGTATTGCAGTCGAATTTACATTATGAATTACGAATAGGCATTTAGTCTAACCAGTTGTTATTGCCAAGTCTTCCTCGATGTCCTCCCGATCATAAGTGTATGGCGACCTGTTGCGAACATGCTCCCGTAGGTTTCTATACGCCCAGTTGTCCTATGCAATCATTTTGACGCCCGCGTCCGCACGGCCGACATCCGCTGCTAGGCCGATGTAGACATTTCACGAGCTGCCGCGACATCTTTAGACCATCTCAAGCCATTACCAGCTGAGTTGCGAACCTCACGTCTATCTGACGGTAATATCTAATGTAATTTCTCATGACCCAAAGAAGTCTTCTTTCTCTCACAGACCCGTACACGTTCGGAGTTTACACAATGACAAACCGAGAATACGCTTACCAGCTCGTCACTTACTACAAAGACAAACCAAAACAATCAATGCATCAGAAGTTATTCATTTACACAGCGTATGTGATTTAAGCGAAGTCGCGATTATGAGTCTAGATCCAAATCCATATGTAGTAATAAACACACAAAATACCACTATTAATATATCAAATAATTAGATATCATCTGATATTCAACGCTATCTCAATCCTACTCAAGGCTACTCACTTAAAGACTTTGCAATCCGCCTACGACCTTTCAGCGTTAATCATTATTTGGGAAACCATCAGTGAGTAGATTCTCAAGGATTATGACGACACCCTTGTTCAGGCAGTTATAAATATATATTTAGATGATGCTCTTCGGTCAAGAGAGCCCAACTCCCCAAATATGTTTAGTACCTCATGGTATTCTTACTAATAGATATCGCGGTTAGAGACTTTTACGAATATCTACTGAAGCATGGGTGTTAATTCTTTCAGAACACTAAGAACACATAGGTGCAAATGGCGCTACAATGAGCGCCGAAAAAAACCTTGCTTAAAGAGGGAAATTGAGACATTCAGAAAGTTATATCATTTGTATTTTCATTAATATTTATAGTCAGTAAAGTCAATATATAGAGGAAAAGCAAGTCACTGCAGGAAAAAAAAAACAAAAAAAAAAAAAACCAAAAAACTGCTGAGCACAATGCCTAGATGTTTGAGTTAAACAAAGGACCATGTGAGGAGCCTTTCCAGAAAAACACGATGAATAACAGGGAAACTATACGTCAACACTCGGTGATACGACCTCGCAGGTATACTTGGATAAAAGGTATTAAGACGTGTTCAATAATATTCATGCTTCCTGTTCCACAGTCACCAAACAAGCCTAAAATGTGGTTTCCGTGCCCTCACAAGAGGCAAAGCGGAGCTCCTGAATTAAAATCGCTTTATTCCAAAATACTGGAAGGAGGGAACGAAACTCTTTTTTACATGAAACAAAATCAGCGTGGACAGACAAGATCGGATGAGGACACGCAATTATACACATGAAAAAATACGACACCAGATATGCACCAACAAACCAGTAGCAAGAAAGGGAACAGACAAGGAGACTAATGGCCCAAGTGGGCTGCACCCACGATATGAACTTCACTCGCCCCAAACGAGGAGCGCAGGAAGCGATCATATATTTTATCTCAACAAAACGTCTTATGTTCACACTTAATACTCTGTTTAATTAAAGGTAATTACACCCACAATTCCTACAGGCCCAAAATGCTCTCCAGTTACTGATTACATCAGCTGCATGCCTGGACGAATACCGGCTGCCTGGGATCTACTCGAGATAAGCCTACCCTCAACATATCCATCCTTCACCTTTTTTCGTATACGTCAACGATGTGGGATGCAACAAAACAACGGACCAATACGAATGATAACAGTATGAAGGTGGAACACCAAAGCAGTTTGAGATAAATAGAGGACTTGGAGTAAAGGGACTGAGGAGAAGATTATCAATCATTGGAGTCGTCAGACCCCAGTATTTTTCAATTTCACCTCTCATCTTTTCTTGTCTGCATCAACCTTGCTTCCAGTCCCTCTCGATAGCTGGTAAATATTGGTTGATCACTGGTGTCCATCTTCTGCGTTTCTGCCAGTTTCACTTCGAGTTCTTTTTTTGTGGACCAAACAATAATAGTTTTTTCCTATCTGATCATTCGTTTCTCTTTTTCACCTTGGTGTCCAACATAACATCTTCCGATGCCCTTACAAACATAGTTATCAAATGCCCAGTCTTCTTGTTTGACCATGTTTCCGTCAATAAATATATAGAACCAACCAATTGGAAACTTTCCTTGTAGACTCGTCGACAGCAGTTGCTTTCACTATATATTTAAAATCTTACAAATGCCCATCATTCTCTATGGGCTACGTCTCTTCACCTTCTCAAAGTGATCATACATCCATTGTACATTGTCTGAAATATTAATTATTTTTCTATCAATTTGCAAAAAAATCAATTGAAATTCATTTATTTTGCACAATGTTAAATAATTATGATCACGTGTTTATCAATCTTGGAGTCCAAGTTGACTTTCGTTTCGCAATTCAGCTCTTCACCATTGCTTGAAATTAAAAAAGCAAATGTCATCGGCAAATCATCAGATTAATCTTCCTCCACATATAATTCTCTATGTCCCCAATTTAGCTGGTTGAAACCACCTGAGGATCAGTAACAAATTTTTGCAATGTCTCCCTGTGACACCCCTTCATCTATCTTTCCAGTTTTTGTGTTTCAAGGTCGCTTTCACCACTGTATACTTCACTTAAAATATATAGTATCTGAGTGACATTTAGGTATTAAGCTTGTTATGCATTTTCCATACTTGAAGACTTGCTTAAAAACAACCCTTAACTACAAACCTTCTTATAAAGAAAAAAAAAATATATATAATCCTTCGGAAAACTTGGACTGAATACCTACTTAAATCTTAATCACCAAACAATAGACTCCCATTACTACATTTCCCATACAAAAAAAAAACCCAGTGTATTTAACATCAAACCCCCCGTTTTCTCCCCATTTCCTTGGAGTACCACTGCCCTCATCTCTACTCAATTTCCATTCTTTAACCCCTGTGTCAAAACATTATACACGTAGACATCAACACCCTTATACAAAAAATCCATACTTCCATTATATACTCTATGTCCATTAATCCATAATACATTGTCCAGCTAAGCATCCCCACAAGTATAATGCTTTATGTCACACCTCCACTGAAAATGACATCATAACAAAGACCTAGCTTTTGCAATTACATTACAAGGATTTGATCCTGAGCTACGTCGGAACTTAGAATCAACCCCTCGAGTTTATCCTGTAATTGCAACATATGAAGAATGGAATTTCTGAAATTATTCTTGCCTGAAATTCACACAGACACAAAAAGTATCTTCAATACACAACACAACAGTCAACTACCACTTCAGGGCAACAAAACCTTGCTTAATTGGTAAAAAACAGTATTCTTCATTTCTATAAAACTTTCTTCCATAATGAGTATGTTGCTCCAACATTCCTATCTTAGCAAAAGAGTTGAAATATATTATTGCAGAGCTACCTTCATGACTTCCATGCAACGCAAACAGCGTGAAAAGGTGAATATCTCACAAACGCCATAATGAAACCAGTTAAGGATAACCGAGCAGGCTAACGAATAATTATCAGGAATGACAATTACATGACTGCAAAAATGAACCTTACAACTAAATTCAAGCTCTTCCTTAAAACAATCAAATCCCTTTAATGAACAGTTATGCAATAATATAATACCATCCCATAAAAAGTTTCACCCCCTTTCAAAAATTCACTATTGTATCTTATACTCGAATTAAATTGATTAAATCAACTTTCCCAAACTTACACATTTACCCAAAGTCCCAATGAAACAAATTCCACTAACTTCAGAGAATCATCAAAAACAATTAGAAATTGGTGGATAAGTCCATTCCTTAAAATAACGTCAGAGTGAGACCATTGACAGCCATCCCATATGCCAACTTGCTGCGACGTCCTCCTCATGTTACTTCTTTTTAAGAGTTCGTGCAGGATTTGCACTCTGCACCATTAACCCTCACTCCAACAACAAACAAAAATTGAACCCACTCCTTGGAACTCCTTGGTACTGCCTCCCCAGCACTCACCGATAGTTGGCAAAGCCTCGATGATAGGAGAAACCACAGGACCCTTCCGGTCAGATTGCGAAAGTGTTGGGTCGGTTGTGCGAGCGTCGTCCACCAACGCAGTCCTTGGTTAAAACTAGGCCTTCCTTTGGTGCCTGATCCCATCCCAAGAGACATGATCACCTGTCTCAATATCTCTACTCAAAGCATTTGAATCGTATTGACACTCTCTGATTCGAAGACGTATAGTGGCAAGATCATGCGATGGTTCACTATTGTCTGTACTCTATGGTTACCTGCAAAAGAGTTCTTCATGTGTCCAAAACTGACTCCAATGATAAGTATAACCGGTCAACGAGGGTGTATTATGAGAAAAGATCTCACTCCTGGTGCTCCTCCCTTCTGTATATGCTCCGATGACGGTGATCCTCACCGTGAATAGCATTCTAACATCTCTCTTCTTTACTCCCTAAATGATGGGAATTTATAAACGTGTGTCCCATAGTCTGAACTGAACCAGAAAGCATTAACCTGGACTTAAATCTGACTTAAGTGCTGTTCATGTTTCAGCCCCACAGCTCATCGCATCGACTGGTTATTCCAACGCTCGGTGCAAGAGATAACCATGTTCTCGATGGTCGCTTGAGGGATATCCAGAACTGCAGGGTTCTACTGACTGTCCAGTTCCTCACATACCATGACAGTTTTAGCAACTCTAATTTCACCTTAAATCCAGAAAGTACCATCCACACTGAATGCAAGCTCCAGGATAGAGGTAGTGAAAAAGTTGCGACAGCGAGTGATTGGTACTTAGATCTTGAAATTTGGGCCTCAAACCACCATGCTGATGTTCCGTGACGTCTTGGAACTCACCGATGGCGAAAGAATTTTGTCTCATAAGGGACACTATGCGATTACAGGAAATCGAGCAGATTAATGCAGAGCTAGCTGTCAGGGAGCTGAGCCTAAAACTTAAACGTCAATAGTACACAGCCTATCAGAATATTGAGGGTTAGAGCATCACCTGTCTCAATGACTCGTCCTCTTACAGGGATTGCGCAATGCGGCTCCTCCACCCATCCTCGAGTACTGCATAACGAGTTTGTCTTAACAGAGGAGTCCCAAGCCCGCCAGTTCTTGCTGCACCAGTTTATCCACACTAATAGTGGATACTTGTTACTCTCCCTATTCTGACACTCAACTCAACTTGATTCACCTCAGCGTGGAAGCAGCCGTAACCAGTAAGAGTTAAAAAAAAAAAGGCTTTTTTTTTTTGATCGTGTATCCGTCTGAACATCTCAATTGGAATCGCACTCATGTCATACATGAGCGTGCTTCCTGAACCACATACATCTCAACTACTGGACAGCGTCTGTCTCCCTCTCTGGAACGAGGGGATCGCCAAACTCCAAACAACAGGTGGACACTGCTCTCAGACCGGCGCAAGGTCTTGCTCGGATAATTCTTGATAGGTCACCACCATCTGCTTGAGCACCAGCACCAATAGCATCAGTCACATCGTGAACGAACCTAGGCCTTTCCTTTTGGTCCCCCGAGAACGATTTAGGCTCTTGGCATATGTATCTTGTTAAAGTGTTCATTCAGTATCGGCCTCTGACTGTCTCTGTGGTCCACCAAACTGATCGATCTGATGTCTGAACTATACTCTGTACTTAATGCTGTGAGTTGTGGTGAGCCATCTCCACTAATTCAGTATACTGATTCTTCAAGGGGTGTGTACTGGCCCCACACTTTTCCAGCACTTTATGGACTGGATTCTGGAAATTTAAGAGATAAAGCTGCTTGTCATCGTTTGGAATAAATCTCTGATCTATTCGCATGTAATCATCTTTGCAGCCACTGATCTTAGCCCCGCACTGAATGAGTTGAGCCACTGGATGAGTTTCCGGATCAATACAAGATCCAGGCTTCAATGACATTTCATCTCTTATCTTGTCGACTGTGTGTGGATTTATCACGAAGTTCGCGACCTTAGCATCATATTCATGGTCTCTGCTGGCGCATGGACCAGAGGTGAGCAGCGTTATGGCTTCGCCAGCAGTATGGATCACGTATCATGATTGACGTGTGTCTTATTGGACATTATGCAGACGACGAACAGTCCGAGTCTGTCTTCCTTTCTCTTCTTTTTTTCTTCTTTTTTTTTTTTTTTTTTTTTTCTTTTTTTTTTTTTTTTCTTTCTTTTTTTTTTTTTCTTCTTTTTTTTTTTTTTTTTTTCTTTTTAATTTTTTTCTCTTTTTTGTTTTTCTCTTTTTTTTTTTTTTTTTTTCTCCTTTCTTTTTTTTTGTTTTTTTTTTTTTTTTCTTTTTTCTTTCCTCTTTTTTTTTTTTTTTTTTTTTTTTTTTTTTCTTTTTTTACTTTTTTTTTTTTTTTTTTTTCTTTTTTTTTTTTTTTTTCTTTTTTTTTTTTTTTTCTTTTTTTTTTTCTTTCTTTTTTTTTTTTTTTTTTTTTTTTTTTTTTTTTTTGTGTCTTTCTTTTTTAAGTCCTTGTGCTTCCAGACTTCTTACAACAGATGTGAACTCTCGACTCTGACCAAATCTGAGCAGACTTAATCCTTCTACCAGTCTTTTGTCGTGGCTATCACTGGTCAGACTTTTTGCCAACGAGTGTTTCTGAGAAATTCAATATTGTTATCGCATAGTCTGAGCACACTCAGCTGTTTGACATGGGCCTCCGTTTTGTCAATCTGCATCCTGCTCACCAATTCTTCACGAAGAGCGTGTGAGTGAGAGCCAATGGCCGACCACGTGCCTCTGTTTGCAGCTAGGTTATCGGATCTCTTGAGATGGAGATGCCAGATCGTCCTGGGAGATGCCAGTGGAGCCCCTAGTACCCGAGGATCAGCAATGCACTTCCGACGCATGCTCCATACCCCTGACGTGTTTGTTGAATGGAATCCTCTCGTTCTATGCGTATACCATTAGTCATTGATTTTCATATTGTCATTTTTTGGCTGATGCCGAACGCGCGCCTGCGCATCTTCCCATACCTGACTGACCTTTTCTGAGGCGTGGCTTTGCTAGCAACGCCCCGTAGTTTATGCGATTTTTTTTTTTGCATTTAGGTCGATTTACCGTTATGCACAGATTTTGTAGGTCAATACCCTTGTGGCATTATGAAGTTCGCGAAAACTTCTCATCGGTTTGGTTCAATCGATAATGACTAGTGTTTACACTCACATGACTTACTACAGATACGTGCCAATCGCATGCTCAGTGATTTAAATCCAGTATTAATAACATATTATTGGTGTTACATCATGGAGCGCTACATAACTGAATATTTCAAAAGTAATCACTAAATGACAAACACCAATTGGAGGACACAATCTAAAATGATGGCTTGGTTCTATCGTTTGGATTTTCAGCACATTTCAGCTGAACATGATACCTAATGTATCACGTAATCCAATCACTTCCGACCAAATGGAATGTTTCTGAAAATCACATTTCTTTGGTGAAATATGCCTATGTGTGCTTTAACCTGGATTTATCTCAGCAAACAGTATTGGTCAGTAAATTTACAACTGCAATATGAGCAACCTCTAACTACCATTTGAATTGATTTGTTGCTGCTTAACCAGATCGATGCTCAGCCCCAATGCCAAGCAAGAAACAGTCAACTCTGATAACTTTCCGGAAATTTGGCTCCAAAAATGTCACCTGAAAAAACAACAGTCGCCTCAAAAAATTGAGTTCCTTATCTTTTGTTCTCCCCCTCGGAAAGAAAGTTTCGTTTTTCGTACCATTTAATTTTACAGATATAGAGTATTGTGAAAAAAACAATGTCAGATCTAGAACAATTCTACGGCCCTCGAAAAAACTCCGTTATAGGACTCATTGATAAATGAATTTACAGTACTTTTGCTTGTCTAGGGATCCTTTAGAACCCGCGTGGTTAATTACACAGTCCTTAAACAATAATTCCACATAGGCTGAGACCGACCCCTATAAGTCATCGCGGTTGAGTGTATTGGTGTCCACGGGCTCAGTTTAGCTGAACCCGCCGTTACGTCTCCGAGAATAATCTGTGAGAAGAAACGCGAGGCCTACAGCATTCCGAGAGTGTTTCAAACGGTTGTGAATCGATTGTTCCCCCACCACTCATGTAGATCTTCTCACTCCCGGACTCCCGCTTGCCCGACAGAAGAACTCAGATTTTCAGCGATTGTCAGAAGCAACTCTGACGTGTGGATTGACGCCATTAAAATATTTCACAATATGCGTCATCTTGCAACCTACTCTCCTCAGACATCATGAGCTAATGGATTCGTGCCATAGAGCGTCGCATCTTATGACTTATCAATCCACCCCCCCCGAATCCCCCGATTCCAACCACCACCCCACTCTACCAAAGAAAAATTACGAGCCCCAGTCATATGATCTGCACAAGTTATCTTATTTCAGGATCCAAATATCAGAAATACCGAGCCCCAATCGTCACGTCCTTAGCCACGAGATTCTCTATGTGATTTCCTACAGGGTGGATTATCTCATAAAGCACAAAATAAGCATATGTGATGAAACTGCTTATATCTATCCTTAAATCATAATCTCTCCCGCTATTTGATCCGAGAAATTTCGTGAAAGAGGCGGAGTATCTCTTACCCCCTGCAACAGCTATTATCAACCCAGAAGGAAACAATTCTTAACGAGTGTGTTAAGTTTTTGTTACACTTTAGTTTTGCATGTTGCTGGGTGGTAGGTGAAGAATGGGGGGGGCGGCAAACAGCGACAATGCTTGGGACCCCTTCATCAATTCCTCCCAGAGGACCTACCGATCAACTATCGGATCCACACTTCCGATCAAGAAGCACCAAAGCATCTTCAGGAGCTCGCCAAAGCCAGTTTTACCCATCAAATCCCAGTCATAGGATGGAGATACGAAGGTCACAAACTATACACTAAAAGCGTGAGTGCATCCATTATGTCAACTATCCTTAACAAAACCACATAAATCGCCCAGGGGGATAAGCGCAAAACTCTACAAACAGCCAGATCGATAGCCCGGATTGTTTATTTGCAAAGCTAGTTGTGAAGAGAGAGAACGTTACCCAACAACTAAAATTGTATTAGGATATGGACTAAAAAAAAAGTGTCTCTATCTATAAAATCATCCAAAATATTGGATATCTCGAAATGCAAAACTTTACATAACACAAATGAAGTGGATATGAGATCAATAAATAATAATAAAAAAACCCATTGTATGAGTATAAGGGTTAGGGGAATAATAGGAAATAAAACTTAACAAATACACAATAATGTATCTACAGCGTCCTTCTCCCGTTGGAGATGATCATCCGCAAGATCATCACTATGCTATTCCGCCGATAAGTGAGTGTTGAACGATTGTTTTTTACCGAGAGAAAATATTGAGCGCTTAGCACGGACGCCAAACGGCCTGAGAGCGCTCAAGGCGAAATGAGAAACGACAATATGAGAAAAATTCAGACATAGTAACATACCTTCATTTTCTATCATCCTCATTCTCATTTTAATATCAGAAGTTTCAGTATTTCTTTGTTCTTGAAAAATATGACTTACTGTCATTTATTTTGCCGACTCGGATGACATGGTGTGAAGGACTAGGCGCTGTTCAAGAATCCGCCGCTAGTTGAGATGCATTATTCTAACAGAACTGTGGTAAGTCGTGAGACGCTTTCCGACTACCTAGGCCCGGCTGTCCCCCCGACAGCCACGTAGCACCACCACTGAACTCACCCAGATCCGAGCGCCCTTATCTAGGATAGTACCCAATACTACAATTTAGAACTCATTAATATATATCAGAAACAAACGCAGATACGAACAGATCTAAAGCATTTGGATATTTTACTTATCAAATGCTATTAATTAAGTTCGTTAGATATATACATATTATTTCCAACTTACTCATTTCCTACTCGATATCCTACACAATATACTATAAGAAGATCTGACTTCATGAATCTCGATTAAAAAACTATATGTTAGCATAGTAACATACGGAACATACCTTGTTAAACCCATGCTTGTAACTACACTCTTCGCATATTAATAGATTTTGTTTTCTCCATTCAACCCTTTCTATTACTGAATTGCCTAATGCCACATATCCGCTATCTTAAAATTACACTAGCCTACTATCCAAATGTAGCAATTTTGTCATACAGAAACGCCTGATCACAGCATATAACAATTGTAGTATGCATCCATATATTGAATTATAAAAGCGAGGGATTCAATACATTATTTCCACATATTCTCTTTAATAACTCATGCACTCTCCTGCTTTAAAAAAAAATAAAATAATTGGCAGAGGTCATACAATTCTCCCCAATGCTGCTTATCAAGGGGTGCCTGCGGGGGAGTGATAGCAATTATTCATCGGTGAAGTGTATCCAACCATAATTGGGTTGAATCAATCCTTATCCGAAAAATTTGAAATCCCATATCTGATACCCCAATGGTATGAAAGATTAAATTTATGAGTCATAGCCACGAGGTCTGTCCATAGTTGTTGAAATAAAACATTTTTTAAACATCTTCTCCAGAATCTATCGCTGCTAACGCACCCTTTATCAGTAGGTACATATTTATAAAAGTTATTAATATCTACTTTAACATCACTGCAACTTTATATCTAGAGATTAGCTCAGCCCCACCCTCTTCTAATATCTTCATGAAGGAAGAACCCTCCAATATATTCAAACTCAATGGATTACTAAATGGTTCTAGTCTTCTCTGGATATATCTAGTGTATATTTATGATTGAATCCCATAGATTAAGTTGTAGATGTTTCAATGGTCACCTACCTCCGCTACTCTCACTCATTTCCAAAAGCTCTCTGATCAATGTAACTCGAAATAGTGAAATACCCAAGGTCCACTCCAACACATGCTTACTGGACTTCCTCCACCTCGCCTATAATAATCAACCAATGATCTATGGATGGAAATGGCAATGTATGTCATCATATAACTAGGGAGATTGTCCTACTTATAACCCGGCCCATCCCCCTCTCAATAATATCATATGCCTCCTAGCTCCCACCAATTAATTTATTTTGTTTCACATATGTCGCTAGCAAGTAAGACTTATCCTCTCTGCAAGTAGCTATTCCCCCGACCCGGCTCCCTCATCTTATCTTATTATCCCATATTAATTTTTCATGTTTCATTATTATTATTATGTCCTTGCATTATTCGTTTATATATCCTCCGACAGCTAACTATTTTACCCAATTATTACTGAACTCATGATTAATCCCGCCTCTCGTACCCATTATTTCTAATTTTCCTCGCACCACTTATCACTCAGTGAGGTCTACTCTATCTCCTTGAATTTTATTTAAATTCCTTTAATACATCACCTCGCGCTGGCCAATCCCCTAGCAATCTCATCATTATGACATTAGATTACCTATTCATTTTAGTTATTTAACACATCCCCCCCACCCTATATGGCCATTCTCTCCTTATAAATACCTCCCCCACCTTCACTTCTATAGATTCTGCTTCGACTTATCTTCATTAATCGCACACTCCCACATCCTACCTGATCTTCATTATTCTACTCCACGTTATATTCCGTCTCGATATTTCCGACACTCCCATCCCCTCCCACTGATCTCACTTTCCTATTCTTGGAATATATTCCCTAGTATTATCCAGCTGAGTCCTAGTTATATGGTAGCCCTCCCCTCCCTTCTCTCACTTATTGTTCAGTCCAGGTCTACTCCCCTTTCTGTTACTCCTCTTCCCATCCAATTTGTTCGTTTCCCTCTTCTTCGTTAACTGTTTCCTCATTTTATCCGTCAATCCTGTTATGTTTCCTGATCCAGTTTCATAATCTATCCTTCAACCCTGCTCTCCACGAGCCTCATTCATTGTTAGCCTAGGAGAGGGGCTCTCATTATTATGTATCATGTGTTATCATCACTAATACGATAATAGAGTTTTTTAGTCATAATGAGGCAGGTGTTACCATAATTCGTTAATTAGATCATTGATGGATCGATACCGTTGTGGCTCAATGGAGATTTTATTTGTAGGAGGGTCGGGCCTAACTATCGAAGCAGTATTTTTCTTGGCAAAGCAGAGGACGCACGACAAACAATCGAGTTTTTTGGGGGGCCGAGATAATCGACCAGTAGCAGAAAAGAGGCACGCCAAATAACAAACCTTCACTTCAAAAAAATATTTACCCAAATAAATATATCACCCATGCTTGTGACTTCATGTGGATTGATGCAAAGATAATCGATCTCTATTAAACGCATCACATGATTTGTACTGATATACAGTTGGACCGTACAGATCGTAAAGTCACACCTCACTTCGCGCATATCATCTCGACTTGTTTCTAAATTTTATCACTGCACGCCCTCCTCGCATACATCGCAGCCTCTTTATTTCAATGTAACTACTTATTACGTGCACAGCAATGTTAAATGAAGGACTCGCGCACGATGTTTATAATTACACTATTACCTACGTTGAAACCTATTTTTTACAAAACCGGGTGTGAGAAATCTAGTGTTGTATTGTGAACAGCAGAAAGAAGGAAGAAGAAGAGTAGAAGAAGAGAAGAAGAGAAGAAGAGAAGATGCGACATTCTAAGACAATTAACGACGTACTCTCTTCCGCTCATCAATATCGACAACGACTTGTATTGGCTGGCCCTAAGTAAGCTTTATACAATTACTACAGGTGACACTTAACAGCATTTATACAATAAACTAATAAAGACACTCCTGAAGCGGAACATATTTAGGAAATAAAGCGAGCATGACCACGTGTAGGATGGTAAGGGTGGCTTACCATCCCAGACAGTACACAGATTTTAGCATGCGATGTGTCTAAACCAAGACTTCGACTAACGTCAAATCAGGCCGAGTGTTTGACATTCGCGCTCACTTCGAGCTCTGCTGATTTAGAGCCTCAGCATGAGCTTACAGTCGTGACACCGGCAGGATGTTGAATCTCATAAATATTTCGATTCATCGACCAAAATGGTCATATACGCTAGTTCCTCAGTACACTTGAGAACTTAACCATTAATCCCCGATCATCCCCAGAGGAAAATAAGTGCGAGAGATTTTATAATTCGAACGTAGTTCAGTATAAACAAGCTGCGTACGTCGTCAACAAAAGGCCACGTTCCCATGCACGCTGATTGAATGTCACAAAATTACTCTACCAACTTTTCATAATCGGCAAAAGTGTCAAAACCGTAATATTCGCTTCCACCACAACCTTTCATATCCGACACTCACGAGTCAGGATTCGACCAAACCTTGATTGGATAAAAAAATCGACTTTTTTAAACAGCCGCTTTAGCGAAACCTACCGACGAACCAAGTCAGTGTTCGTGAGGTTCGTCGTAGACCCAGCACAGTTCTTCTCTAGACGCTTGACGTGCGTTGCCTTGCGGTCCCTCATACTATCAGCATCTTCCCGACAGTACAACGTCCCAGGACGGTACAGTGTTGAAGATTGCGTCGAAATGCTACCGATGAACGAACACTGTCACGGCGAGTATGGCAGTGATACTACATTTCAGCTACCTTACTAAGAAATCCTCAGTCGAATATTTGTTGCGAAGATGTAGTATTCACCTTATCTTTGCATCTACGCGACGATCGAAGAGAAGCGGTAAACCAAGCATCGCAGAAATAAGTCCATACACAATTAAAATTGAGTGGGAAAAAACCACAACATTCTCTTGATCCTTGATTTCAGCGAGGGAATTACATCCAATGTAACACGTAAAGATATACGTCGATTCCAGCACAGCTGTGATTCATAAAATATTACTAAGAAACATATGTTTCAAAACACATCTCTCCAACCCTGCATTTATTGGACCTTACCTTTTTTGACTCAGATTTGTGCACCCATAATAGCTATTAACACCGTCTAAGGCCATGTGTCCCTGCTGAAGGCGAATTGTCAGAACGGATGCGCGTTGAAAAGTGAGAGTCTGTCATGGGTCGCGTGCGTCTTATCGGAGTGATTGGTCACAAGAGTCGGTGCCTTGATGGACTGATTGCTAGACTTGTTATGTTTCGCTTGTTGTGTCGTGTGTTTAAAGTAGAATTTAAATTGTATTCCTGCTTCGTATTGATAAACTCTCACTATTAGATTCCACTAATTTGTTAAGAAATTTAAGACTTTACTAACTCTTCCTGCTACGTGAAGATATCCCTGGAAAGATTTTATAATTAAGATCCAAGAACGTGATGTAATATATTGTGTCGTTTGTTCTCAGTTTGAGCACTTGTTGTTAGGGTGATCTTACAATGGGAATTCTAACAGGACCCACCTCGTAAAAAGGGATGCAGGGAGAGTAGGGTGGTCACGGTTTCATTGTGACTTTTTCGTCACAAACAAATAATGCTATAATCGGTGAGTCGATTCACCGCCAGCTCCCCAGTTCGTGGATTATTGCTGAAACCTAGACATTGTCTGTTTCTCATCGTGTCTTGCTCGTCCCTCGAGTACGTACAGTTTTCTATGTTCGTGTCCGGACCACCCCAGGGGTAATGAGGATTGTAAATATAAACTCGTCCTCAGTGAAGGCATTCACAGTTAACACGATCAGAGTGTGTTGTGGAAGATTGTGAAACACCCTTTTTGTGCTCTGACGGCGAGAGTGAACAGGTGTTGTTTTCCTTTCTGTTGTGGTTCTTGTGGCCTGGTTGTTTCGTTTAGAGGGTTGGGGGGTATGGGTTTCCCCCGTTCTGGTGTGTGTGGGGGGTGTGGTGTGTCGTATTCCAGGGTAAACACATTTCTTCTTGTTCTTGATTCGAGAGGAATTACATTCCATTGAAAGGGTGAGTGGACTTTCAGCAGGTGTGATTCAAAGTAAAAACAGTTTACTCCAAATAACGTGTCGTTCTTTACACATTGAAGTATAATTCCTTCCAGCGAATTGTGCGGGTGAGCTGTGTTGGTGTGGTGTGTTGTAAGGATTAGGAATGCCTGGTGAGAGTTCGCTCTTCGGTTATCCAAGAGTGATCGGTCACAAGAGTGGTCGTGATGGTGATTCTGGTTGTGTTATGGTGGTGGTGTGGTGCGGGTGTTTTTAAGTTAGAATTTAAAATTTATTTCCTTGCCATATTGATAATTTTTCAGCAGTCCATTCCCGCTTAATTGTAAATTTAAGCTTATTATAAAACTTTCCTGTTACGGAGAGATCCCGGAAATTTTATATAAAGAGCTTATAATTGATTGTAACAATAGTGGGCGCTGGCAAAGTTAGCGTTCGGTTGTTATGTTGTTGGTGACTAACAATGGCGAATTCTAACAGACCAATGAAAAAGATGAATGGTGAGAGTAGGGGCTGGTCACGTTCATTGTGACTCACAAACAAATATGCATATTTGACGATTCACCCGGCATCTCCAGTTGTTGGGTTTAGTTGAACGAGATGGGTTTGTTTATATTCATCGGGCTTCTTGCTGGTCCCTCTAGTACTTTACAGCATCCGAGCACTTCCTATTGAGATAAGTGGACTTACAATCGTAAGAAGATCACAGTGCTCTAAAAAAGACATATTAAAAGGGCACTGAGATGGGATTTGTTCAGGTGGGTTAAAACAGAAATATTTAATGATATCTTCCAGGCGTCGGTTGTTGTTTGTGCGTGTTGTGAGGGGACATTTTTTTTGCACTCAATCAGAGTTTGATTCACCCAATTAATCGGTATTTCGACCATTTAATCTTCAGCGTGATGTACACTGCAGTCACGCGGGTATTAGCCTTCAACATTTTCCGAGCGGTCAGTTTTCATCCCAATCCTTTCGGAACACTAAATCAATTGTTGGCTGTTCCTGCCGACCCATTCTTGGAGAAAGTGCGAGATTCCAGAATTAGCCTTTAAGTAAAGAGAAGCCATTGCTGTGTCTCGGTACACAGTTGTAAATCTGATTATTTCTGTATTCCAGGCTTCGTTCCTTGTAAGTTGTTCTAACTCTCTTGTTGTGAGTTCACCTTTGGCTTCCGAGTACTGCAGTGATTGATATTTCCCACCACACGTAGTTGAGTTTCTCTTTATAAGATAAAAATCTCCTTCACTGTTCGTGTTCGATCTTCACATTAAACACGTTTCATTGATAACTTTGTACGCAATCATGACACACGTTGTTCCATGGACTGGACATGAACACCTGGAAATGCCTCTCAACGTGGCGTCTGAACCCCCTTTTTATCTTTATTTAAACATTCATTGAATAACTGAACTTCTTCCGTAATGAACAATTTTGTGAGATTAATTGTAATCTTTTTACTTTTCAATCACCAAAACTGTTTGTTTAACGTTTTATTTATAAAGTAAACAGACATTTCTCACATCCTTGTCCTTGCTCCACAGTCACAGATTTTCCAGAATGGATCCCGCGGGGATCAGGGTATAATGTATCACAGTTCGGTGGATTGTCCTCCGTCATCGTGACAGCCTTGTGATTGATTCATCTTGGTGCAGTCATTGCATGGAAAACCTCAGTTGTTTCAGGAAGAGATGTCAGTTATGAGCAAGCTCTGCTATGCATCTGGGTGCGGTGAGAACCACGAGTTGATTTTTTCATCACTATTATAAAACGCTTCAATCCGCGGGACAAGATAGTTCTCAGAATATGAAATCGGCTCCATGAATTCCTACAAAATATAAATCACATCTATAGTTCAAGAGAATGCTGAGCCAAGTTGGTTCACAACATGGAGCTCATACTCTCCTTGAACGACAGTCAAACAGTCACGGGGGTCTGACTATCCTGTCTTATGAAACATAACATGATTTATTAGTCTCTATGTTTCATCGAATCATGCCTCTTGTGGTGGCATTGTCCTCCATACATCCTCTGTGGATGGCTTTTTGGGTAGAAAAAATTTTAAGAATTGTTAATTAGTAACGTCTATGTCTTAGTGTTTATTTATTCTGGTCTAAACGTTAATCACTCACCACCTTAACCATGCTCACCACAGTTTAAAGCCACTCACCACGTAAATCCACTGACCATCGAGTTTGATATTTTCAAAAATCAGTATATGGTTTTCTCTGCTTTTCTTCCATTGTTTTAAGTCTTTCACAAAGAGTCTCCTTGTTTTGCTCCTCAGGTCATCATGCTTTACCCCGGACTTTATATAACCAAGACCAAGTCTTATCGAATTGTGGCTCACGTGCTCTGACATCATTTTTTAACATTGTAGTGTTCGACGCTGGTCCACAGTGCTTTTTGATTCTGTTTTATAGTCTAGTGTAGTTGGGGTGACCTCTATCCTAGTTCTGTTGTTGTGAAACTTGTAGTGCCATCAGTAATGTTAGTTGAGTAAGAGTCGTTGGAATCCAGAACCTGGTCGGCTTAAATAATCAAGGCAATGTTTACTATGGAATATACAGGTTGATCACAGGATGATTCAGGAAACGCCGGGGATTTGGGAGATGAAATGAAACGGTTAAAAATGTTGATCCTGATTTGCGTCGAAAATGTTTGGATCGGTCATATTTGGAGAAGCAGAAATGTCTTAAGGACGAAGTTTGATAAAATTATCTTGCTAATAAATGAGAGTTAAGAGTTATCACTTAACAGAACCATACTGTGTACCAAGTGGTAGTGAAACAAGTGTAATTAAACCTGTATAAGCATGCCGAGTACAGTGCTCTGTGGCATGTGTTCTATTTCTTCTTGTGTTATGGTTACCTGCTAGCACTTCTGATGTTTAATAGTGTTCTATTGGTAACCCAAACTTCACAGCGGTCTGGTTTGGTATTATCGTTCGGGGTACGGCTCACCCTCCTGTGTGAGTGTTCGCTTTTATGATCACAGATATCTTGTTCTCAACTGTCACTTATCTTCACACTTGTGGGTGTGCGTTCTGTGGGTTAGAAGATGCACGCGAACTACACACTACTGAACCGAAGTATGTGAAATCATCGACTTGTCGGGTTGATTTACGATTCATAATTTGAAATTCACCCTAAGCTATTTCCATAAAATATCGAACAGTTTCTGTATGTATAAATCGTTTGCTTGTTGGGATGAGATTTTATTTTTATCCCCCATTGACAAGTGCTGACAACATGTCAGGTGATTCAGTAATACCCAAACAGTAGAGGATAATGCCATCATTGATACCATACTCTCGTGCAGAAGCGTTTGGGTATGCCGATCTCTAGTTATCGCTGCGGCGGTATGTGTACAATTCTGGATCGGTCACCACTCCGACACAGTTACCAGAAAGCTTGCTACAACTCATCTTGCCTAACCTCTGGTTATAAGTTGGACTGACATGCATGAGTAAACCCCATTCCTCTGGTGATTAATTCAACGCAGAGCGGGATTTGAATTTCAGGATTCTTAGATTGCTCAAGGCCACTAGATTCCACGCCGTAACCATAAATCCGGAACACCAGCATACTCGTAGATTGCCACATCCCAAACTGATTATGCCCCTCCAAACTAGTTATTGCCCAGTCATCAGAATTCTCTTGTTTTGTTTTGCACATATTTTCTCTCTATTTAAGTTTGTTATTTATTCAAAAAATGCCAATTCAGCTTTGTTGTATTCCGGTGGACGACACGAGTGAAATAGAAGGATACAATCAGAAGACATTTTCATTAATTATTTTAGTTTTATCTGAATTGTGTTAAAATTTTTAAACTTAATTAGTCAGGGTTTTATAACTTAGTAGAATGAAACTTTGTCCTGAAATGTAACTTGCGGTGGATATGTAATAATATTGTTTGCTGCTGGTTCGTTCGACCGGTGTCAGAGAGTGGGCCTCTTTCGGACCCGCTCCCTGACCTCATTTACCCTGAAGCCGACGAGCACCATAGTAACATTCACACAGGTTGCTAAGCTAAACTTCACAAGTGCGATTTGATGAGTGACTAATCGTTGGGAGGGTCCTTTGTGTCAAATCGCCTTCGATCTACCGCCCGTGATTTGCGTTTCCCAGGTGTAACGCCTGTGCTCTCTCCTATGCGTTTTTTCTCATCTTCTTTATTTGTTTTTAGTGGATCGCCTGTGATGCGGATAACTATCGGCTCACGGTTATCCCGGATGCTAACCGATTGGGGGAGCTCACGCGATAATGCATAAATGATATCGATAACAATGAAAAGAACACCCGAGCATGATTGGAGAAAACAAGTCTGTGTTTAATTTACAAAGATTGTTTACCAAAGATTCAGCGTGTCGCATTACTGAAGATCTCTAACTCAGCACCTTCAAATCTTCCTTCACACCCGTTCAACCTTTACACTCTAAAACATGGCATAACGCACCTCAGACATCTGGCGGAAGTTAGACAAGAAGCTTCAGAGTGAGATCGCGAAGAGAGTTTGTGCTGTTTTGTGTATGTTGGTGTCGGACCCTGATTAGCATCACCCTTTATGGACCCGCCATGCTCATTGTAGGAGGCAGTTTGGTCGTGCTTGTGTGTTGTGCGCAGCTCGTGAAAAGGTATACTGTTGTGGATCTCGGGTTGATGCGCCACCAAAAGGCAGTACAGAGGTGTATGCACTTGAGAGATGTGAGCATATCAGGTCTTGATAGATTTGTTGGTGAGATACTAGGCACTAACATCGTTCTTGCGTCTGATTCTCTCCAATGCGTGAAGAATCACTAGAAATTTAAACTAATTCTCGTGATTCCGATTCGTGAATCGGATCTTCACCACAACACACTCTAATCTATTTCATTCGGGTCTTGTCACATCACCAACCTCTCCACTCAAATCATTTCCGAATCCGTTCATCATTTTGTTTTGGAGGATATACTATGCTATATATCCTTCTTGGCGGCCAATCTCTCAATGGCGTGAATGAGATCACTCAAAAAATTTAATCTACTCGTGTTTGTATCAGGATCCAGATCTTCACCGAGACAATCGATTATCAGTTTGCGTCTTGCCACACACCGAATCCTGTCCTACAAAACTTTAACCGATCAGTCCACAACTTTCTTGACGGATCATCCTTATGACAATTTCAAACAAACAGGTAAACATGACCAGAAAGAGGTCTGTGAATACTATAACGCTCCGTTCACCTTTCCAGTGGTGCAGAGAAGAAAAGTTTATTTTTTATATCGTTTTTAGAAGTTTTTGTTACTCCTGTACGTTTATGCTCACCATGGAACGTCCTTCAGTGAAGCTTATTGGAATCCCGCCATCCGTCCTGGGGTGACGTTCTGTCTGTCATAATCATAGCTTCATTATCTCTTCCTCTTCTCAGATTAAGCCTAGACACAGGATTTCGATTTAACTTGACCACAACCTTCATCACCCGCTACATTGCTTACCAAAATGTCTCAGTTTCCATCCTGATGAAAAACTTGGCCCACACTCTATTTGTTTCATCCGAGTTACTACTTTGGTGCTTGATTTCTGGTTCCACGTATTTATACTTCCCTGCGCTTCCGCAGTAGTCATTAATTTCTTCCAGTCAGCCAGCCGCTGGGGTATTTGTGATCCCCCTATTTGTTTGATTGTCTCCTGGAATGCACCCAAAAGAAAAGGTTGCATGATGTTTTAGTGTATCTGCGTCTTGCGGCTCGTTTATGGTAGAGTAAAACTTGGGCCTCTGCGGCGATGTGAAGGTTAATAATAAGAATCTAGATGGATTCATGGACGACTGAGGGTGTTAGTAGATGTGTATGTGTGGTATTTCATGTGTTGAACTTGCATAAATGGCGAGCTGTAGTATCTTGTAATAAGTTTGATAAAGATAATGATTCAGGACAGAGAAGGTCTTAGATCGTGGCCAGTCATTTTGAGCAGAACGAGAGATGAGACAACGATTTGCTGAGGGGGATTGTAAGTTGTTGAGGAATATGTGTGAAATGAAACTTTGGCAGGAAGTTATGTGATATACATAAAAATGATTGGGCTCGAACAAGAAGATTTGTGAATAGGAGACTATTCCTATCAGTCGAGAAACCACATAAAATGGGGAAAATTGGTCTACGGGATCTGATGATGATTATGACTGTATTGTGATGATGATTTGATAAAGATTTTACTGTTTTTATTATTTTGTCGGTTCGATCTCACTCCGAGATCCTTTGAATCCTTGTTTTGAGTTGATCTATCTGGCAGGCTCCTATGACTGTATTCCTCTGGCATTGCACACTTCATGGAACATGTAGTTAATGGTTTATGTTTTTATAAAACGCATGCATCAATAGTTACATTGTGTATTGATAGATCATGTGATGAAGAACTTAATTTTAGCTTCAACTGAGAATCTTTGTTTTTATCTTGCAGTTTAAAATGTGGAAACAAGAACAAACCAAAACAAGAATTACAAGGATTCCCTGGAGGTCCAGAGGTGCCATTGGAGGTGGAGGTCCAGGAAAGTGGAACACCAACTGAGGTGGAGGAAACTTGAGGGGTTAAATGGGTTGAAATGATGGGACAGCAGTTAAACTTACACGGTAAGATAGGGGACAGGTTTTCCATAACTGAACTCGATCTGATACGAGAGAGAGGATGTGGTTGAAGAAAAAGAACATGAACTGAAGGGAAAGGACGTGCAACTCAAAATTGAAAAAGGATTATTGTGATAAAGAGAGGAAAGAAGAAACGTGTAAGAAAACGAGGAGGAGAAACAGCCGAGTAAAGAGAAAAAGGAATTGAGCAATGGGAAAAGAAATCAACAGGAGAGGAAAACGTACAAGCCGGAGTAAGGATAAGAAATAACGAGGAGCGAGGACTTGAAATACCGAAAGTGAGTAATCTTCAGGAAGAAGAATCCAGTTATGGATTTGGGAAAAACGTGCACAACACACAATGTCGAAAGAAATGTTTTTGTACAAAAAAAAGAGGAAGACATTAAAAAGAGGATGCGAATTGTGCAGCAAAGTGGAGCAAAGAACCAGAAGAAGTAAGGAGCAGGAGCGGAGCAACAGGAAGATTGAAACGCTGCTTCAGAACCAAAGATGATGAAATCAAGGAAAGGCAGCTTCGTATCACGAAAAAGGGAAAGAGCTTGAACATCTGAAATGCAGAAACAATTTACAGAAATTCAAGGGTACGTACTCGTCAAGGATTGCTCAAAGCAACGAGAGGCACATGTGAGGAGTTGAAAGGAAAGATGATAATTGTGCTGGAAAAGAAGAGAAAATAAGAGCAAGAGAATAGATGTGCAGTGGAGGGAGAAGAATGTATTGGGAAGAGAGAACAAAGTTGAAAGACCTGTAAAGCTTGTTCAGGCATGAAGTGCCAGGGAAAAACCAAAAGTGGAGCGAATGGAAAAAGGAAATACAAACGGTGGAAGAAAAAGCTAGCAGGAAGGGAAGTCTCACAGGACGACGAGCTGCAACAGGCAGAAGCAGCACGGGTTGAGGGAGCACACCATATGCAGGACTTTCAGCAGTAAGTCGCACTCTCAATATTTGGGCCAGTTGGGGGACACACTCGGTGGCAACACAGACCAACCAACAAGAATGAAGATATGGAATTTGAACAAAATTTGGTCATTTCATATTTCGTAAGCAGCGTTGCTGTTCCATAACTTCCTTCTATATATAATGATAATCAATATATTGAGTTATCGTTCGTATTATTTGTTGCATAACGTCCTCTACTAAACCTTATGTGCTGGGTAAAAGTAGATTAATTGCTAACATGTGCTATCATGCATTGAAGGAATAACTATGGATCCTTCTCGGTCAACCACCATGTCGCGAAGCGGGTTAGTCGTACCTAAAGTGATAATCTAATGTGAAGCCTAGCTGATTGCTGGTCAATATCATCACATTCATCATTCATCTACATCATCTATTACCTTCATCTACCTAGTGTGAAGCGTGGTTCCACTCTATGGCTCTTTCCTTAGCTTCCACGATTCGCTTGCGAAATCCCTCTTGTTAGGCCTCTCATTCTCAGATCATCTATGAATGCAAACAATTCCATTGTTTAGCATACGAAACGGCCTTCGAGCTTTCTCCTTCCATACACGTTCATAATTTTACACCATTCCTCCCTCCGCACTTCGACATCCTTTCCACATTTGTCCGATATCCTACTTCAACTTACCCTCACATCTATACCTCACTAATGCTTTCTATTAGCCTATACCTCTCTCCTTAATTCCACATTTATGTTCCTATTCTCTTTCAGCTGTCACATCACATCATCACGCTCACCATTCCTCATATTCGATTTTGTTCACACCTCCGTTTATCCGTGTGCCTGCTTTGTATCCCCCATGTTTCCTGCGTGTCTCTATGAACACATCACGTTTAACAACAAGCTGTATGAAGTCTTTCCATTCTTAATCGGAGAGGGTCCCTTTTTGATGTCAATGGGGGATTAACAACTCGCAATACTTCTCAAGCCTCCTCAATTCTTGCATTCACTACTGCCCTCACTACCACCACCTGCGCACTAAGTCATATCACCAAGGGTAGCCACAATTTATCACACATATTCAGAATCATTTTCCCAATAACCCAATTACTCTTTCCACTCTATGGAGACTTGATTGCAGGAACAGCTCATTTAAAGTCAGGTTCGCACCTGCGAGTCCACCCTGATGCCTACGATCACTCTTGTTGTTGGCACCATAGTTAGCATGTTGATTCATCCGACAATATTGTATATTTGCTACCTTACACTGTTCTGAGACGCTACAGGGCCTACGTTCTCTCTTTTTCCACTGATTCCTTCTCCCCACCACTAATCAGCACTTTGTTTCCCGATATTTCACTTCAGTCTCTGGCTTACATATCCCTCCTTCCATACTAACTATTTACCCATATACCTCTTCCACATCGTCGGCTATCAGCACTGGGTCATCATTAATACAATACAGGAGTTCCAAGGTGAGGCCTCCTCTAATTTCTGTGATATGCGCAGAACCAAGATGAACAGGATTGGTGGTCAAGTCTGACCCCTGATGAACACACTTCCTTTAAAATCTCTTCTGAATCTCAAGTATTCTACATCTTCAGTGTTTTCCAAATCCGAAACCACTGACCGACCGTGCACACCTCGTATCTTTCTGCCATTGCTCCAACACGTCTCAAGTCCCTCTGATCACAACAACATCTCTCTTGCTAATTCCCTGAAACAACATGTTCAATTGTGTCCCAAAACTCATCTTCTCCCTCACTTCATCCTATCTGTGGGGCAGATGTTGATACAACTGTTAACATACGCTTATCAAACACACATCTTTAGAACTATCAACTTCTTGACACGGAACCTCACACCTCCTCCACGCAACTTCTCAGCACGAGAATCCCAATACCACCATTCCAGTCCACCTCTGTAATCCTAAAATAACTTGTACCTTTCCTTTCCTTCTGTGATTGATGCAAGATAAATAAGATGAACTCTAATCCCTCGATTGATCAGATTCACATGATTCACATCTTTTCATTGATTACCTGTTTCCATCAGTGCATTTCCTTCTGTGCCTTTTTGTGAAACAAGTTATCAAACTGAATGAAGATTCAATCATTTAATTTTTCATATTTTTATTGTTTTTTTCCAAAGGGCTCCTCAGAAAGGCGCCCTCATTCCTCCTCCACCACCTCGTATGAATCATCGCCCGGTTTGAACGTAAGTTTCCCAAAGATTCTTGCCTTACATGAACAAATGATTCCAAACTTTGTCTAAAACTGCATTTCTTACCTCCATCGTGTCCCATTTCCTCTGTGCCTGGATCAGAAGTGTTGAGGCAAAAGATATTTTGCTGAACCCTAATTGGACAAGCACCGGATAAATCTTCCATTTTGTGG
>CM068961.1:118460795-118475445 GCA_035128595.1 Eptatretus atami
CTTGGTGTAATGCAGTTAGAGCAGAGGGTGGTGGCTTCTTGACACAGGGGTCTGAAGTGAAGGCCCGCTGGGCGGGTTACTTTGAGCGGCTGTACCAGGCTGATCCACCAGCTGTTGAGTTGGAGGTCATGGGTGTTACTATCCCTATTGCTGACCCTCAAATTAACTATGATCAACCTTTGTTTGTGGAAACACAGGCTGTGGTGAACCGGCTGAAAAGGGGGTAAAGCTCCTGGGATCTGTGGCATCTCTGCTGAGCTTCTCAAGGCTGGTGGACATGCTGTAATCATGTCGTTGCATGCAGTTCTGTGCTCTGCCTGGAATATAGTCATTATCCCAACTGACTGGAAGAGGGGCCTTGTTGTCCTTCACTGGAATGAGAAGAGTGATCGCCAGGACTGCAACAACTACCGAGGGGTGATGCTCCTCTCCGTGCCGGGCAAGGTCATTGCTCTAATAATTCTTCATCGGGTTCACCACCATCTGCTTGAGCACCAGCGCCCAGAGCAGTCAGGCTTTACACCAAAGAGATCAACGATTGACAGTATCCTTGCTCTTCGGGTCCTCACTGAACGCGGGCGAGAGTTTCGGCAGGGGCTGCTTGCAGCCTATGTTGATCTCTGCAAAGGTTTGATTCAGTGAATCAGATGCCCTCTGAAGGATTCTTGGTCTTCGTGGGGTGCCACCAAAACTGATCAATCTGATGTCTGAACTATGCTCTGGTACTGAGAGTGCTGTGAGATGTGGTGGTATCATCTGCGACTTATTTCCAGTTGTTACTGGAGTTCTTCAGGGGGTGTGTACTGGCCTCCACACTTTTCAGCACTTGTATGGACTGGATTCTGGGGAGGATGTTGGAGAGATCAAGCTGTGGTGCATCATTTGGGAATGTCAAGATCTCTGACCATGATTTCGCAGATGATGCAGTCATCTTTTCGGAGACTTAGGATATCCTTTTGGGGGCCCTCGAGGTGCTGAATGAGGAGTCGGAGCCGCTGGGATTATGGGTTTCCTGGGTCAAAACTAATATCCAGGCTTTCAATGACATCTTGGATGCTGCTATCTTGTCTGTACCTGTTTGTGGTGAGGATGTTGAGGTCACAGAGAGATTCACTTCCTTAGCCAGCAGTGACAGGAATATCACTGCCAGTGAGCCAGAGGTCAATAGACCTCTGGGTTGGGACTGGAGAGTCATGGATACACTGGATCATGGGATGTGGTGCTGTCGGTACCTGTGTAGGAGGACAAAAGGCGAGTCTTCAGGTCATTGGTGCTTCCAGTCTTGCTCTACGGATGTGAGACTTGGACTCTGACCAGGGATCTGAGATGGAGACTTAATTCATTTGGTACCAGCTCACTTTAGAGAATCCTTGGCTATCGCTGGTCAGACTTTGTGTCAAGCGAGCCTTTGCTGAGAGGGAGAGACTCAGATGAGATTTGTTACCTGTATAGTCGGTGAGCCTCAGCTGTGGCTGTATGGACAGGTAGATCGTTTTCTTGATGCTGATCCTGCTTACCAGATTCTCCCAGCGAGGGAGCCTCATGAGTGGAGGCGCCCAACGGGCCGACCAATGCCTCGTGGTTGCAGCAGGTTGATCGGCATCTCAACGAAAAGTGGATGGGCCAGGTATCTGCCTGGGGGATGGCCAGACGGAGGCCTCTGGAGTACCGGCAGAAAGTGGAAGCAGAGACACTGCTCTGGCGGATGCTCCCATACCTGACTTGACCAGACCATGGTCTTGTGAATTTTCTCAATTATCATCACATCACTCAGTCTTGAATTTTTACTTTGAGTCGCATAGGATTGAGTCGAAGTGTTGACCTTTCAAATCAGTCCATACACCAAGAGTCCAATTTCAGGGGAAAAAAAGAAAGGAGTGTGACAGCCAAACAATTTTCTTTTCTTATTCAATACATATTATTTCATGGTGTGGGTATAAATCACAGATGGAATTAAAACCTCCATAAGAAATACAAAAAGCCATGATTATATCTTTTTTGTGTATATGTGTGTGTCTCCTTCATAACTCCAAAGCCATGAAACCTAGCAGTCTGAAACTTTGCAGCAAATTCAGGAAACTCCAAGGAAGTGCACAAGTGAAAAATGTGTGTTTGGGTTCATTAAAACAGCCCTTTTGATGATGAATAACGGCCTTATTAAATTATATACTTTATCAGGCGCATACTCAGTCACCACTCTCCATGCGGTCTGACGGCATATCCTAGGTGACCCCGCTGATGCCGCCATGTTTTTTTGTTTTTTTGCCTCAACCATGCCTTGACTTGGAACAGGCTGCAACGATTTCTTAATGAAAAAGTTTTTTTGTTGTTTTTTTTAACTTTCCTCCATCATATTATTGAATGCCTGTTAATCATAGCTATGAATCGCTGTGTACATAACTTTTGTAAGTGCTGTAGTTTTCAAATTAGGACCTTGGAGCAATTTTATGCATTTTATGATACAAATTATAACACGATCTACTCTCACGGACTAATTAAAGTATATCATCAATTTTGTTTTCGGATTTGAGGATTCGATATCGTCCAAATTAAACGTGTCGAAATCTGATAAATCAAAGAAATAACGAGTCTCATAACTTAACCTATAATATACCAATTTAGTTTAAGCAAACAAGGCTCTGATCCCTCCTTCTCCATATATTTGCACAAGATAATGTGAAATTAACAAAGCATTAAACTTATCTTTTTCTGCTGTTTGGAGAATTATATTGAGTGAACAAAATATTTGGGAATGTGCCAAAATTAACCAGCTTCATTGAGCGAAATGAGTCAATGCATTCACTGCTTCACATCGTGCCCTGTCCCCCCAGAGGGACTGCTTATCCATAGCGTCTGTCAGATCTGTGTCTATATTTTCGGAGGTTTTGTGAGGTGCTCTACAAAAAATCAAAGCAAATATGGTGATAAATGGATGTTTTAAAATAAAGTTATAACGTTTGCGCAGACCGAAAACTGATGTACCACGTGGCACGTACACAGACGAGCAGGCAACGTGGCGGATAATCTGCAATGTTTATTTCACGGGCGATTAAACTTTGCGATGTCTCCAGGGTTGTTCCACATTAAACAGCAACTCTTTTGTGAATAAAGTGATTATTTGAACAAATTCTTTTTATTTCTTTAACTGCTGCGGGTGCAGTGAAGACCGGCTTTAAAGTTAAAGGGATCCTACATGGTATGCAGCCACAGCCTGGCCAGACATTCGTTGTCAACCATTTAATTGGAGTGCTTGCTTGAGTTCTTAAGCCATTTGCCGAGCACCCTATAGTTGACAGCGGTACCGCACTTTGTCATTCTGAGTGAATCGATCACTCACTGCAGACACTTTTGCCGCACCACGTCATCCTGAGCAAGTGGTTCGTGCTCCCTCATCCTGAGGGAGTGGTTCGTGCTCCATCATCTTGAACGAGTTGTTGTGAAACAACACCTAATTTCCGAACCATGTTCTGCATTAATGTTTTCCAAATTATTGAGCAAAATTATTTTTTCCCACCTGTCACATGCAGCTGTTTATAAAGATTAATGTTTGTGAACATATCCCTGAAACGTCTATATAATTGCAACGTTGTTTTTTGGTGAAAGTTTACTCAAGGTTTTTTGGTTGTTTACAATACGTACTGTAGTTGGTAATCGCACTGACTCCAACCTGCCGATTTCTGAAAAATTGCCGATATCGGCCGTGTGTGTGTGTGTGTGTGTGTGTGTGTTTATATATATAAATTTAATAAATATTAAGTCTAAAATTATATATAAATATATATACAGTGGGGAGAACAAGTATTTACACTGTCGATTTGCAGGTTTCCACTTACAAAGCACATAGAGGTCTGTAATTTTTACATAGGTACACTTCAACTGTGAAAGACGAATCTAAAACAAAAATCCTGAAAATCACATGTATGATTTTCAATAATTAATTTGCATTGTATTGCATGAAATAAGTATTTGATACATCAAAAAACAAACTTAATATTTGGTACAGAAACCTTTGTTGCAATTACAGAGATCAGACGTTTCCTGGAGTTCTTAACCAGGTTGCACAGACTGCAGCAGGATTTTGGCCCACTCACCACTACAGATCTTCTCCAGATCCTTCAGGTTTCGGGCTGTCGCTGGGCAACACAGACTTTCAGCTCCCTCAAAGATTTTCTATTGGGTTCAGGTCTGGAGACTGGCTAGGCCACTCCAGGACCTTGAGATACTTCTTACAGAGCCACTCCTTAGTTGCCCTGGCTGTGTGTTTCGGGGTTGTCATGCTGGAAGACCCAGCCACGCCCCATCTTCAATGCTCTTGTTGAGGGAGGAGTTGTTGGCCAAGATCTCGCGATACATGGCCCCATCCATCTCCCCTCAATACGGTGCAGTCGTCCTGTCCCCTTTGCAGAAAAGCATCCCCAAAGAATGATGTTTCCACCTCCATGCTTCATTTTGGGATGCTGTTCTTGGGTTGTACTCATTCTTCTCTTCCTCCAAACACGGCGATGGAGTTTAAACCAAAAGCTCTATTTTGTCTCGTCAGACCACATGACCTCTTCTCCATTCCTCCTCTGGATCATCCAGATGGTCATTGGCAACTTCAGACGGCCTGGACATGCGCTGCTTGAGCAGAGGGACCTTGCGTGCGCTGCAGGATTTAATCCATGACGGCGTAGTGTTTACTTATGGTTTCTTTGATACTGTGTCCCAGCTCTCTTCAGGTCATTGACCAGGTCCTCCGTATAGTTCTGGGCCATCTCCTCACCTTTCTCATGATCATTGAGGCTCCACGAGGTGAGATCTTGCATGGAGCCCCAGACCGAGGAGATTGACTGTTATCTTGAACTCTTCCATTTTCAATAATTGCGCCAACATTGTTGCCTTCTCACCAAGCTGCTTGCCTATGTCCTGTAGCCCATCCCACTTTGCAAGTCTACAATTTGTCCCTTGATATCCTTAGACAGCTCTCTGGTCTTGCCCATTGTGGAGAGGTTGGAGTCTGATTGATTGAGTGTGGACAGCTGTCTTTTATGCAGATAACATTCAAACAGGTGCAGTAATACAGGTAATGAGTAGAATGGAGCGTCTTTAAGACAAAACTAACAGGTCTGTGAGAGCCGGAATTCTTCCTGGTTGGTAGTGATCAAATACTTATTTCATGCAATAAAATGCAAATTAATTATTTAAAAATCATACAATGTGATTTCAGGATTTTTGTTTTAGATTCCGTCTTTCACAGTTGAACGTACCTATGATAAAATTACAGACCTCACGTGCTTTGTAAGTGGAAAACCTGCAAAATCGCAGTGTATCAAATACTTGTTCTCCCCACTGTATATATATATATATATATATATATATATATATAATATATATAATAAATATAATAATATGTTTGTGTGTGTTTTGTTCATAAAGCATAAATATTATATTCTCTCCTTCTCTCTCTCTCTCTCTCTCTCTCTCTCTCTCTCCTCTCTCTCCTCTCTCTCTCTCTTCCTCTTTCTCTCCTCTCTCTCTCTCTGTTGTGAGATGTGGAGTGTCATGGCGGCGTGTTTCTGGAGCTGTGATCTCTCCTGTTTTTTCACCTTTCCATCGTTTTTCACCTCCCTTCCTTTTTTCCCTCTAAGCATCGTTATTTGTGCTCTCACCTCCCCTCTTCGTTAGACCTCGCGCTTCGGCCTTCCCTCGCGCCGTCGTCACCCCACCCCGCCCATCTCTCCTTGTTATTTTGCGGTTTGCCCTTCGGTTCATCTCTTCCCCTTCGCTCCCTTCCCTCCCATCCCCTGTTTTCTCCTCACATACCTTTTCCCAGAGAGAGAGAGAAAGAGCCCACAGCTTCTTTGTGGATATCTTTAGTTGGCGGCCCATCCCGGCCCTTCAACTGATCATTTTTTCCTCCTGTAGCTGTGTTTATTTCCTTTAGAAACCGTCTCGGCTCGTATTTAATTACTACACGAGAGCAATCACCCCTCCTCCCCTCCTAAATATGACTTCGTATTCCCGTTATTCGGCATTTAAGCATTAACACGAAAACATGGCGTCGTCTGTGTCCCGCCCGACGACGTCAGCGTCGAGGATCTCGTTATCGCTACGGGAAACATAGTCGTACGACAAAGTTCGTGCAGCCTCACGAATGAACAAACGTGTGTTATCTTCGTGTCTGAGACAGAACTGGTTCACAACATTGTATCGACCGACTATCAACAGATGAGGGACATTTCGTGCTCGTCTCCCCTCTGGACACTCCGGCCGTGAAGGTCATGATCTCGAACGCTCCTCCTTCCTGAAGAATCAGACTCTGATCTCTGAACTATCTCGTTGTGGTTTCTCAGATCACCATGTTACCTTTACGTAGCCAGGACGAGGACGAAGCATGTGATGTGTTTTCGGAGACAGCTTATGTGGTCTTCCTCCCTCTAACGCTGAAAGAACCTTGAATATCGTTTTAAAACTTAAATTGATAATCATGATTACCAGTATACGTAACCACCGACACCCTGAAATGTTTCGAATGTGGTAATTTCGACACTTGAAACGATCTTGCCAAAGCGACTTCGTCAAACGATGAAACAAACCTCTCAACAGAATAAGTCTCTCTTCTTTCTTCTGAAGCGAATCCCGTCCGGTAATAACCCAGGCCTCTCAGCCGATAGTCTAAACAGAAAACGAATGTTTGTGATGGTTTCACCGTCGTTTTCATCAAGAGAGAAAGACTTTACCTGATGGTCGTTTAAACCAGAAAAGGGAGTACTTACAAACGAGGAATCTGGTAATGTTCCCGCAGTTGTGACTGACGTCACTCTACAAGACCTACCCGAATGGACCCGGTATGGACCCGGAATGGACCCGGAATGGACCCGTATGGACCCGGAATGGACCCGGACCCCGGTACCTACGCCAACAAGTTTACCCTACTTGCCGGTGAGGACAGAGACGTCTCCTCTGACAGAGACCACTTTACCTGTTATCGAAGTAAATGAAACGTTCACTCGTTAAAAACTCTCCTATTGGAAAGTCCATCGACGGTATACACAGACCACGAGTGATGAACCTGCCGTCACTTCGGTAAATGTTAACCCTGAATCCTTGTCAGCAGGAAATAGCGAAACAAATGTTAACCCTGTTACTGCCCAGTCCATCACGTGAAGCTGGAAACGCAGGAAATGTTAAAATGGATGTTTTACGAGAGACCCCAAGTACTGTATACCTCCACACCGTTGGAGGTCGATAACACTGTCTGGTCGAGGGAAGCAGATCGCTACATCCACTGATGGTGTTTCGTTTCATCAACCCCCGATTATTTCCGTTACTTCACCAGGAGATGTTCCACAATGAAGAGCACATAGACCTCGTAACCAGTACAGATCCGTGTATCAATACTGACGACAGTGTCAGATATGCAGGACTGTACAAGCTTGTGTGACTCGGAAACCAAAACCGACTCTGACGAATCTGACCTGGAGGAAAAACAGGAACAGTCAGGTGGAAACGGTGAGAAGCTCACCAGTCAAGGTCATACACCCCCCCCCCCTCAACAAATAAGACTCTTCTTACAAAATACATACAGGAAACGCAATATAAACTGACGAATACTTTCCAGATCTACCGTCCTTCTTGAGTGTGCTCAGGCTATCGTACGTAAGCCTGACTTATTCGGTTTCCACCAGACACACTGTACCACTTACAAAAAACTTGATTGCCAAGGTGAAAAGGGATCCTAATCAATTATCCCACTTCTGATCTTATTCTTAGAACCTACTATTCTCCTCATGGCCAGTTTCAAGATGGAACAATAAATGTTAATGGTGGTGGGAGTCCGCTCCGCAGATCCAAATTAAACACCTGGTAGAGGTCAACGGTCTTGACATAGCTTTGTTACAAGAGACCCATCTGTCCGATCTGTTCAGGCTCTGTGGCAACTACTTATGGACAAGGAATGTTTCTTCAGTAACAACTCCACGTCCAAGCAGGAATCATGTTTTCTTGGGGAAGCATTTCCATCCGTCCTGCTTTAAATTTATGAGTAGTATTTGATGGCGCCTGCCTCCTTGACCTTCTCTATCAATCAGGTCAAGTTCACAATTCTCAATGTGTACGCTCCAAGCAAAAATGACGACGGATCTCCTTTTTTTGCCGAACTGAGAAAATTCTGCAACACTATTTGCAGACTTGTCTAATTATTGGTGGCGATTTTAACTGTACTGTTAATGCTTCATGTGACCGAAAGGGCCGGAATCCCAACCATGTACGCCAAAACTTTTTGCAAACATCTTGCGAAATATAATCTTCATATATTTGCACTGCAGCACCCTTCTGATCGGTCTTATACATGTGTCGTTGTTTAAACAACAATCTCATTGTGAGGCTTATCGCATCTATGTAAATCTCATTTATTACATGGAGTTTATAAATCCGATATCGTGCCTTCTGGTTCTCTGACCATTCCCGAGCTCGAGTCTTTATTCAACTCTCTAAACCATGTCCAGGGACTCCCATTGGAAATTCAATAACATTTACTATAAAACCAACTTCATTCAGGCCTTTGAATCTTCTGGAGTTCTCCGAGACAGAAGTTAAGCTGTTCTGTGAACCGCTGATATGGTGGATTAGTAAAAACCCAAATTAAATTCTGTCAACAGTATCAGTTTTTCTCAACAAGGGCTGACCATGAAGAAATAAAATATATACAGTTAGAGATTTACATCTCCAACGGGTCATCGGACAAAATAATAGTAACATACAAAAAACCTTAACTGAGAAACATCCTTATTAAAAGAATACCAAGAGGAATGCACGTGGTGCTTAGTTCGATGAGGGTGCGACACCTGAATGAGGCAGACGTCCAACCAAGTACTTCTTTTCCTAAGAGAAACGTTCCCAGTAAGCAGTCTTCTCAGCTGTGATTAGCAGATTCATCCATACCTTTACACAAATCAGAAATCAAACTTTTCGTGAAGAATACTTTTCGAAAATATATTCAATGGAACAAATAAATCCTGTCAGTGTCACCTCGATCTCCGTACCTGCCATGTTGTGTGAAGATGGCATTCCCACTGGAAAGACCCATTACTTTGGATGAATGCACGCCTTGCCATTGGGAAAGCACCTGGATTGGATGGATTACAACTGAATTTATAAGAAGTTGGACTTATTGGGTCCAGAACTCATTAACACTTGAACTTACGCCAGCTTGGAGAGCTACCTCAGAGTTCCGACGAGCTCTTCTACCCTCATCCCAAAAAGGGAGACATGCTGAGTATTGAAAATTGGCGTCCTATCTCCCTGTTATGTACGGCTATACGATATTTCAAAAGCCTGAATCGCGACTTACTCCTTATTTATCCTCGTGTTAAAGAAGACCAATGTTACAGTGTCCCAAAACGTTCCATCTATGACATCTCCCTTGTGAGAGACATCATTGAACTGTGCAAGGAAACCTAAAGATTTCAAACCTCGCCTCAATTTCAAAAATTTCAAACCTTCAAACCACGCCTCCAAAGTCAGTCACCGACTGGGAATCTCCGTCGTGCAAAGTCTTCCTCAGCCTCCTGAGCTCCTGACCACTTACAAAGCTTTTGTCCATAGCCTGATGGAGTACTGCTCCCCTCTGGGCTGGTGCTCTGCCCCCACCTTTCTCGGCTTCACGCTGTAGAAACCAGGGCATTTCGGATCATTGGCATCTCCCGCATGAGGCTGAGCTTTGGGCTCTCACTCAATCACCGCAGGTTGGTTGGTGGTCTTTCTGTCTTCTACCGTCTCCTCTCCAGCCTTTCCCCCCTGCTTTCTCTGCGATTGTCCCCACCACATTTCCTCAGGCGCTCAAGGTCAGCCAACAACCCTTCTGGTGAAACTACCAAAATCACGAATCACTGCTCACCTTCACTCTTTCATTCCTCTTTTTTCCCGCCTTGGAATATAACTCCCTCCTATTCTTCCCATTCTCCTCCAGGCTTTCAAACAGCTGTTCACCACCACCTCTTATCACCCCCCATCCAAATCCTCGATCTTTTCTACCCCGATAATCCAGCCAAGCCCACTTCTTCAAATCCCTGCTTTCCTCCTGAAATCCTAATGTCCATCTTCTATTCCCATGTTCCCCATCCATCCCTCCCTTCCACAGATCTCCTAATGTGTCTGTTCCCACTGTTTTGTCCTCCACTCCCGCCCCTCTTGTCTCATGCCCCTTGATGTGCGTTGTGTGTTAGCTCTCACACGAGCCTCGACAATTATAAAAAAAAAAAAAGATTTAGGACTTCTTCTCCTTGATCAGGAGAAAGCCTTTGACCGTGTTGACCATCGGTACTTTTCGAAGTACTTGACGGTTTGGACTTGGTTCAACCTTCATCTCTTGTATTAAAATACTAACAATAATATTTATAGTGTGCTTAAGATAAACAATGAACTGTTGCACCTTTGTCTATTAACAAGGAATTAGACAAGGTTGCCCTCTTCCGGGTTGCTTTATGCTCTCTCCATCGAACCCCTACTGGTTTCTTTGCGCTGTAGACTAACAGGGGTTAGTTTGCCCCAGCTGCTGACGGCCTCAAGGTACTGCATACGCCAATGACGTGTGTGTATTCGTACAAGATATCAATGACTCAACATCGTTCGTTATTGTTGTCCTTATTGAAAAGGCTTCTTCAGCCAAAGTAAATTGGAACAAAACGAGCGCTTTGGCTCGCGTCGTGCTACTTGGCCAGAACTTCCTGCTCCATGTCATGGGCCAATGATGGTGTGAAATACTTGGAGTGTTCTTAGTAATAATACCACAGTAGCAAAGAATTGGGCTGGTCTGCTTGAGTTGTTGAGGGTAAACTGCAAAATGGAAAGGTCTGATCACCAACTGTCATATCGTGGAAGGGTCTTGGTCATCAAACACTGGTGCCTCTACTTAGGCACAGGTTCTTCGTGCTGCATCCTCCAGCGGTGTTGCTTCAACAGCTCCAGAAGTGCTTCGTGTCCTTTTTCCTGGACGGAAAACACTGGCTGCGACCTGGGTCTCAGTTACCACTGACGATGGAGGACAAGTCCTGGTTGACATAAAGAGCTGGCTAATCCCTTTCGACTCTCGGTTGCTCTTCGCATGCTATACACGCGACCCTCTCCACCATGGTCAAGTCGCTCGTCACCTTTTCCAACAGGCTAGGCTAGGCTATGAAACTTCTCCTGATGACCTTTCCAAAATCGACACATCCCCCTCTCTGGTTTCTATCAGAGCATACTAAATGCGTGGCAAGCTCTGACAATAACGAGCTACACATTTTACACAAAACATATGTTTCTGGAAAACCTTTGTTCTATCAACTCCTTTCCATGATATGCCTGCTGATAGTGTTTTATTCAACGCTTTACCGACAAGGGCGTTAAATCTGGCGCAGATATTCTCACCCCAAACGCAGCTGGATCGGAGCTGATGCATTGGCTAGCCTGGTCGGTGTGTGATCTCTCGAATCGTAGCACGCATATTATGTAGTGCTTTGGACATACACACAGCTTGCACCTGCTTGGAGGCAGGACCAGCAAAGCAATAACAAAATGCACATCGAATACCTTCTCTCTCTACCTTTCCTGAACTCGTATGTGCTTTTCTCTTGCCAGCCCTCTTCCTTGTGCCCTTTTAACGTAGCTTCAATGGCCTTCCCAAACAAATAGACCTTTATTTGGGTTGTGTAAAATTTCTTCGCAACGGCAATAAACAGCAGAAGGTTCCTGGAGAGACCCTTACCTTGTTCTCCCCCTTATTTCCTAACTGGAAAGGTTTTTATCACCCTCCTACCACCAAGACATGGCGACCTCCAAGGAGACTAGTACACTGGATCCTTCCTTCTAATCACTTGTTACACCGTTTTTTCAAATCTGCTTGGAGATGAATGTCTTTTTGTAAGAAGTCTGAAACCTTTTTCACATCTATGTTGAATGCCAAGGGTTGGCACCTTTATTCATCTTACTTCGGAATTTTTGTGAGGTTTGTTTGTTTTTAACACTGTGTGTTCATCTATGGATTGGATATCCCACACAAAACCAATGCTGTTTTAGCCAATTTCCTGCTTGCTCAAGCAAAGATGGTGTATATAAGTCAAGGAAAAGAAAACTTGATGGTGTTGGAGTAAATGATGAAGATGCTTTGTTTTTGTTCCAAAACCTTGTATAAGTCGTGTTAAATTGGATTTGCTTTCTTTCTAGTAATGGAAATTACTGCAGGTCGAATCAAAATGGTGGATAAAGGAAGTTATTTGCAAAGTCCGAGAGGAATGTTACTCTTTTGTGAAATGTTTTGGTATAATCACTCGATTCATCCTTCCTTCTTCAAAATGTTTCTTGGTTTTCCTTTCTTCTCTGAAATGAAAATGTAACTCCCATTTTGGGGGCTCTTTTCTATTTTTATAATATAAGATACAAAAATGTCTCTCTCTCTCTCTCCTCTCTCTCTCTCTCTCTCTCTCTCTCCTCTCTCTGTCTCTGTGGTCTGGTGTCTGGGTTTGTCTTCAGACGTGTACAACGCGGGGTTTGCTCTGGACATGTCCAGACGGGCATTATTCTGGACAGTTTGACTCCAGATGCGTCTGGTCTGTTTGTTTCCGAACGTGTCCAGGCGGTATTATGCCGGAGGGGAGTTTGTCCCGAATGCGTCTGGGGCAGTGTTTTCTCTGGACGCGTCGCGCGGTGTTTGTCTCTACGTGTCCAGACGGTGTTCATTTCGGCGGAGTTTGTCTCCGAACGTGTCCAGGCGGTATTTATGTGCGGAGGGATTTGTCTCCGGACTGTCCAGTGGTGTTTGTCTCAGGCGGTATTATTTTATGACCGGTAGAAAAATGGATTCAGTCATCATTTTGTTCATCTTCAGTGTTATTCTATGCAGAAGCATTTTGATGAGACAGTATGAATCGTAATTAACACTCCACCGCACATCTGCCTTCCCTTCTCTCACTGCCTTCCTTCCCCACCCCCTCCTCACTCCCACCTCTCACTCTCTTCCCTTCCACCTCCTCACTCTCCTCTCTCTCTCTTCCCCCCTCCCCCCCAGTATCCCGATCACGAAGTGTGATGTGTATTGCTCTAAGTTGGCCAGAAGAAGTATGGCAGTTCCAGAACAGAGTCACGCATTTTACAATTTATTATTTTGATTTTAATGATTTTGTTTGAGTATTATATGATAATTATTTGATTGCAGAACTACAAAAGTGAAGGTTTGAATATTGAGATCTTTTTCTGCTTAAATGTGGGTTCTCTGACTGTCCTTTTACTTTGGCACCCGGTAAACACTATATTATATATGTATATCATATATATATATAATGCTCATGTCACACCTTTAAGACTCGACCTAGAGGATAGCCAAGCAGTTCTACTTGGAGTGAACACGTAACGCTTGGAGATAAATGCGTTCACGGATGGGAGCGGCGAAGCATGTATCAGACGTGTTCCAACCAGGACGGAGACCAGGGTTTATAACTTGAATGACAACAAATAGACAGACACAAGCAATCTTCATAATCGGGGTTAATGAAATAAATAAGTATTCATAAGAGGAATAAATCAAAGCCATGAGGTAATGAAAATGAGGTAATTTAAGGCATAAATTGAGGCCCTCTACACATAGTTTACAAAAACGCAAGGGAAAGACAAAATAAAGAAATCCTCCTTATTCTGTACGTCCAGAGATGTCCTTTTTAGAGTTTTGACGATCGAACCGCTTCGTCTTGTCGGAAACCACACCCAAAATGTGCTGAGCGCCTCTGGGCAGGAAGCGTACGAGAGAATTCGTGCAGATGGGCCTTCATTAAGGCCTAGCACTGCCATGCAGTCTCTACTCACATTTGAGATGCAACTCGCTCCCTTTACACCAGGTACGCTCACATGACAGTCCACCTCCTCCTCGATCACACAATGGGATCATGCAGATTATTACTGAGAAACATGCTCTTCTTCTCTCTCCTCTCCTCTCATAAACGACACTTCGCGACTCCGAGCAGTCCATATGCTTATGTTATTGCTCCATCACCACAAACAAGATTTGCTCAGCATCGACTGATGAATCGTGCTAGCCTTCTTCACCGTCGATGGGAAGCCACAACGAGATCCTTTTGCTACCATCGCATACCTCAAACAACTCTTCTCCCAGAACCTTCCGACCTCCTGCCCACATCACTAACATCCAGTGGCATGGTTTAGCTAGTTGTCATTCTGGAGGTGGGAATTTTCACCTGCTTGGAAGTTTGGCTCGTTATTGTGTTTTAAGACGTGATTCCTTTTTTATCCCCGTCTGAATGCAAAAACATAGGAAAAGGCACAGGCATATCACATACGAGTATTAAATTGCCTTAATCCCTACCTAATTAACACAGCACCACCCCCGTGCAGCGAAGTAACAATAACGTGACTTACCACATTAAAATCATCGATATGTCTCGCGCGCCACGACCATGCTACTCTAACAATCTAACTTTATATAACTCTCCCATCACCCACAAATAACAATATAATCATATATGAACCACACATTTCAATGACCAGAACTTTGCTGGCAGATAGCTGTTTACACTGCACCTGTGTTTAAGTAGTCCAGGAGGATCAATACCATGAATTAAACATATATTTTCGTACATCTGTAAACAATATTCTTGATGTCTTACTGAAGTATGAATCATCC
>CM068961.1:118500905-118516277 GCA_035128595.1 Eptatretus atami
GATCTGGATCCGAGGAATTTTTAAAAGTGATTTTTCACCATAAGATCGGACCAAAAACGATATAGTACTGTGTACATGATATATTCAAAATGTATTGGTCCCGATATGTTTGTGGATCAGCATAGTGTGGCGAGGTAGCGCTACCCGAGTGCCTTCTAGTTTTAAATATGCTTGAAAAAGTTAAATGAGAAGAAAGGAAGGAGTGGGGGTGGGTGCGAGGTTGTTTTTCGCTTGGTGGCCTGTGTGGTTCTCAACTCCCTGGGTATCCTGCTGGGTGAAGAATCCTTGACTCGCATATAAACTGTAATCAGTGGCAGTGGTGTTGGCACACAAAGTGCATGAATCCATTGATGATATTGATAGCTGGAGTGTCTGTTTGCATTGCCTTAGTTGATGGTGTTAAAGACCATTCTCTGTTTTGTAATAAGTAATCGACTGTGATTAAGTAATCAGCATCCTAAACAAATTGCAAAATTCCTGCTCAAGTCAGAATGCAATGCGCAACCAGCTCGATCTTGAACGATTTTGCGAAGACCTTCCCGGACAATCCCACAAGAAAGTTGTTGGTTTTGCTTCCCAACCGTGTTGGGTTTATCCTATTTTGACCCATCATGTCTGTGCCTATCACACCTTATTAAACCGTGATGTGCATTTACTTAGGCTTCCAGGTACTAATTTTTTTCATGAGTGGCCAAGTTGGAGGTTGACAAAAAACAGGTTGGGAAGGAATATGAAAAGCAGTTTTAATTTTATTTATTTACGAGACGTGATCGGAAGTGAAATGATACCGCACAGGAATGCTGCGAGGTGGTGACAGTGGCCTTCCGGTTAGGGAAAAGCTTCATTGACGGTCACAACCATTCACTTGAGTGATACCTTGCATATTGCTGCGGTGATAAGTATCTCTGCGCAGTCAATGCTTGCGCAAGGGAAGTGGAAGTAAACATTGCATTTAAAAATTGGTTCATTAATCCACCCAAACGGGTTTGGCGAATAAACGGGTGCGGGGTTTTAGGAAACAAACGGCCAGAACCGTGAGTGCAGGATTGTCACTTGTCATCTATGTTCTTTAAATAAACTCTATTAACTTTGCTGTTTATACTGTGTGCGGAAATTATTCTTAGGGGTTAAATAATTATTAGTGTATTGCTCAATTAACTACCCGCGCTATGCGAAGTAAACAGTGGGTTAAGCAATTTGGTTCGTATCTGTCTGCCTGTTGTTTGTCTACAAACTTCAGTTTATGATTAAACAAATTATTTCAATGATGTTATATCTTGAACACAGATCGGAACATGATATTGGAAAACAAACCTGCTGTTTAAACGAAGTACTTTGTGCTGAATTTGTCCCGATTCACATGCACAGACAGGAGTGAGATAATATTTTTTACTCTGCCTGCCTGCCTGCCAGTCAAACAAAATTGTAAATCATTACAAACAGGAATACTTACTGTTTGTAAAAATGTCATAAATGACACATACACAGGCACAAATGACTAATTTAATGTGTTAGATTGGTGGTGCTAATAGACATCTGTACAGTGACACTAAATTTGGAATTAATTTCTAATACGACTTTTACAATCTTTATTTAATGTATAATTTAATTGTAGACGTAAAACACTGTAGAAAACAAATCACTCTTCTTTGCACGTCCAAAACGCTTCCGTTTTTGTAGTACTGACATGTTAAAGTAGTGATGAAATAACACTGTTTCAAACAGCCGCTTAAACTTCTGGAATTTTTTTTAATCGGTCTTCCAAAAAATCATTATTTTTATGATTGCTGAACGCACACCACTTAAACACTTGTTGGGGTAGCATATTCTTAGGAAACTCTCTACTTTCTTAAGTACTCTATTTATGTTCAGCATGTCGATTCCATGTGGATTAGATATGTGTGCGTTTATTGTAATAGATAGACGTCCACCTTCCCTAGTTTTCTAATATTATCCCTTCTTTTGTACTGTCTCTTATATATTCATCTTTCGTTTTGCGGATCAAAAATGTATACACACCCCCATGCCAAGGCAGCCAATTGACCGAAGGTGCCTATTGAAAATATTTCATGGATCAGGAAGTCTGGGAGTGTTTGTGGTTACACACCCCGGAGAAGCAATAACAGCGGCTCTCCTTGCTCACTCTGGTGGATGGCTCCTTCCCTGGTTGCCCTTGGTGTGATCGTATTCTCTATGTGTGTAGATAGTAGAAAATCGTGCAATTATGATACAAGCATCAATTTGCATTCTGTCTGCAGGGCTTTCTGATCAAATCTGGCTCCGATTGGCCATTTGAAAATGTTCTAATATGAAAATGGAAGAAAAAAAAAACGGCAAAAAAGTCAAGGCACAGCGGGCGGAAAGTCTGGAAGCGCAAGTGAAACAGCCCAGACAGAGAACAAGGGGAGAGGCAGTCAGGCATGGAGGCGCAGCACGGAGCAAGGCGCGACCGCCACGCCACGGCAAAGAGAGGGGAGGACTAGGCGAAAGAAGGACAGCAGCCCAAAGTAGTAAGCCAGGGCCAGGGACGATGAGTGGACGGTTGGGAACCGGAGGGGGAGGGGTACAAGAAGGCAAGGCGAAGGCCGAGGCAAGGGCGAAAAGTGGGGAAAGGAAGCAGAAAAGAGGGACAGGAACCAGGAAGACGCCCAAGGAAGTGAGAAGCTGGCGGCGAGAGGACAGCAACAAGACGGAGCGTGGGCACGGCCGGCGGAAAAGATGGCGGGAGCACAGACACAAGCACGGCAGGGCACAAAGGAGGAATATGGCTCTATGAGCAACACAAGGAAAGGTCACGGGTTTTAGCTGTGGCGCGAGGGGGCTAGTAAAGAAGCGGGACACGCGAAAGAGGGGGACACTGCCAGGGATGCAACGACGAGGGGAGCAAGGCCAGGAGCAGAAGGCGGAAGGACACCGGACGGACGAGGAGACAAGAGCGGGACGGCCAGCCGGACAGGAACGAGGGCGGGAGAACTGGGGAGGCTCTGGGGCAAGGAGTGCCTAAGGCACGAGGGCGCCAGGCCAGGAGTTGCTGGCAAGAGGGCCGGAGGAAGCGAGAGGAGCCCAGACGGCCAGGCTACGGAGGGGAACGGCTTGGCGGCCGGCGCCGGGTAAAGGGAGAGAGAGATCGAGGGCAGACGGGGACGGCGTGAGGAGGGGGCTGAAACAGGCACAAGCGCAGCAGGACCAACAGGGATCGGAGCGACGTGGGAAGGGGTGGGGGGGAAAGGGGCAAAAAGTGGGAGGGGCAAAGGCAAGCAGGCAGAGGGAGGAGAAGCCCCGGCGAGAACAAAGGGCCAAAGGGGAGCGGGGGAGCAGCAGGGGCACGAGGCCGCGCAAAAAGGGCGGGGAGCGGCCCCACGAGCGAGCGGGGGAGCATCGAGGCAGTCCGCGGAGGCGGGGGCCAGGCGAGGTGCGGCACAGGGGGGGGAGAGCAGGGCCCCATAAAGGGCGGGGAGGCACGGGGGGCGGGGCAGAAGGGCACGGCCGGGGGAGGCGCGGACGAACCGAAGCAGCAAACAAGAACGACGCAGGGGCGGGGGCACGCCCCGCCCCCACAGGGGCAGGGGAGAAGGACACCGCCGGGACCGGGGACGAAATAGGACAACCGCACGCGAGCGCGGCGAAGGACCGTTTGTTGAGAGAAATCCCTCCCCCAGCCACGGGCGCCAATCAAGCCGTCGGGAAGAAGGCCGGGCGGGCCAAGCGGCGGTGCGCACGAGCGGCAGGACGGCCGGGGAAAAGCCACAGGCAAACCGCCCGCGCGAGAGAGCGCAGCGCCGACGGGAAGCGCCGGCGGGCAAAGGCCGGCGCGCGGCCCGCCGGAGCGCCGGACCCACGGAGAAAGCGGGGGGCCGGATGCCGGAGGGGAGGACGGCGCGCCCCGCGGGGCGGGGACCCCGCCGCCCACCTGGCGCGGCGGCACGCGGGAAACCAGGGCAGGCGGAGCAGCGGCAGCGCCCGCAAGGAGGCGAAGGGGGGGCGGCGGGACGGCGGGCGGCGACCGGCGCCGCGGGAGCCGGGCCCCCCCCCCCCCCGCGCGCGCGCGAGGGGCCCACCCACAGGCCACAGGGCGCGCAAGGACCCAATCAAACCCCTCGGCGGGAAAACGACCAAAAGCACAGAAGCACTGGCGCACCGGCACGCGGGCAGCCGCGGGGCCACCGGGGAAGAACGCCCGCACGCGAGTGAGGCGGCAGCGGCCCGCCAGGCGGCAAAACAGCGGGGCACCGCCACCGCGGAGCACCCCCAGCCAAACCGCGAGCGGGCGGACCCCCGAGAAGCCACCCAACCCCACGGGCCGGCCAAATGCCCGGCGGGCCGGCCGAAAAGGCCCGGAATGGCCGGCGAGGCCGCCCAGGGGCCCCGGCCAGCCCGCTCCGGTCCGACAGTAGCGCCAAAGGAGGCGGGGCCCACGGGGGCCCGCCCACGCCCGCCCCGCGGGGCGCAGGCCCCGGGAGGATTCGGCGGGGGGGTGCGCGCGCAACGAAGCTGCTGACAATTTGGTGAGACAAAAAAATAAAACAAAAAAACAACAAACGGGGAGCCGGAGGCCCGCAGGGAAGCGGGGGGGGGAGGGCGACAGCGGGACAGGGGGCAGCTGCCGCCAAGAGGCAAAGGGAGACACAGCGCAGGCGAGGCCGGCAAGGGCCGCTGCGCGGGGCGCTTAAATGGGAAGTCGTGGCAGGGCGCAAGGGTACAATAGCGCAGGAATGACGGCACAGGGGAGGGGAGGGCCGGGGGGGAGGGGCAGGAGGTGGGGAAGGGGGAATGAGGACGGATGGGCGTCTTTGAGTAGGACGGACCCGTGGTCGGGGTGGTTGCACAGCAACGCCGACGCATAACAAGCACGCGCTGCTGCGAGGGCGGGCAAGCAGCCAGGCCGTGGGGGGGCGCGCGCGCGCGAGGCGAAACCAACGCTTCGGCGCCTACGGAGAAAGGGGAGTCGTTGGTCTATTTCTCTATCTATCCCGGGGCGGACGGGAGCGCGAGCGCTCGTGTAAGAGAGGAAGGGTGGCCGGCGAGTCTGTCTGGACACGCTGTGCTGGGAGCAGCAAGGGGACCCAAGCCTATCTCGCACGAGGGGCGGACCAGGCCAAGGGGGCGAGGGGAAGTCGGGGCAGGGGAGCGGACCGGAAGGGGAGAGGGAAACCACCGGGGGCAGGCCTGAGGGGCGGAGGGAGGAGAGAACGGGAAAAACCCGCAAACGAAAGAAAAAGGCAAAAGCAAGCGGGGGGCAGAGCCGGGCGGGCAGCGCGAAGGAAGAGGAGGGCCGGGGGAGGAGAAACCAAGCCACGGCAGCACAGCGGAAACGGTAGAGCAGGAGGCGGGGGGGACAGCGAACTTCGGGGCAAGGGGCAAAGGCAAGACGGCAAGGGGCGGGGGAACAGAAAACCCACAGGGAAAGAGGGCTGGCAGGGAAACAGGGGCCCGCGGGAAGGACGGGGGGAGAAATGGAAAGGGAAAGGAGGCAGAGAAGGCGCGCGAGTGACCGTGGGGAGAACCAAAAGCCGGAGGAGACAGGGGGACGGGAGAGGCCTGGGCCCGGGCGGAGAGGCGCGAACAGGGCCGGCAAGTGGGGCAAGGACGCCGCAAAAGGAAACAGTCACAAGAGGGACGGCCGGGAAGGCGGGAAGCCACGGGGGAGGGGCCGGGAGGCCAGAGCAGAGAGGAGTGGAGAGCAAGCAGTGGAGGACAGACAGGAGGAAAAGCACAGGAGAGGGCGACAGGAGACCGCCCGGAGCGAAGGCGGGGGGGAAGGGCAGCCAGGGGGTGCGGGAGTGCGAAGCAGCAGGGCAAGGGGCGGACAGACCGGGCGGAAGCCAAGGGGAGCGGAGAGGAGGGGGCGGAAAAAGGCAGAAAGGCGAGCAACGCAGAGGGAGCCAGACCGGGCGGACGGGGGAAGAAGCGGAGGGGCGGGAGGGAAGGGGAGGCAGGGGGCACCGGGAGGCAAGGCACGAGAGCGAGACAAGAGAGGGAAGAGGTACAGGTGGGGAAGAGGGAAGAGAGGGAGGGGGAGGGGGCGCGAAAGCGGAGAGGGGCACGGGGGAAGCGGAGAGGGGCACGAGGGGGAAAGCGGAGAGGGGCACGAGGGGGAAGCGAGAGAGGAAGGCTACAGGGAAGCGGAGAGGGGCACGATGGGGGAAGCGGAGAGGAGGCGACGGGGGGGGGAAGCGGAGAGAGGCACAGGGGGAAGCGGAGAGGAGGCACGAAGGGGGAAGCGGAGAGGGGGCACGAGGGGAGGAGAGGAGGCACGAGGGGGAAGCGGAGAGGGTAGGAGGGGCGGAGAGGTAGGCAGGAGGGGAAGGGAGAGGGGGACTAGGGAAGCGTCTCTTTCAAAAGAGAAAGAGGAGGCCAACAACAACAGTAGGTAATTTACTACTATATTTTCATATACAACACTGACTTGTTTACAACTCTCTCAACTCTCTCACACTCTCACCTTACAGCAAATTCACTCACTTGATTTCTTTCAATTCTATGTCTTCATATCCAGTTTGACATTCTAACTGATTCCTCTGCCCACCCGAATCAACACACACACACACACACACACCACACACCCACACACACACACACACACGCACACACACCACACACCACATCTCAGTCAATCCATATTCTTGCATACACAAGGTTCGGTCTTTCCATAAACAACATCACTTCGATCACCTATCATTTATTAAATTTTACACACACCCGAAGTAATGACGTCATTTCTCATCCCGTCTTCTTCTTCTAACAGATATCTTAAAATTGTCACACATAAAACTTCTACACTGTTTTATACTAACAATAATCATAATCTCCTTCACTTCTTATTATATGGAAATGCACATCTTCCTCCTACTATCACTTACAAAAATCTCATGTCCTTTACAACAGTACAAATTTTAATACACCCTCGTTATCAAAATAACCACACACTTTATCACCTTCATTAGCACAGTCACTCAACTCCCCCCTCCAACCCCCTCAGGACCCTATATTTTTTAATTCCGATATAAACTTAGTACATCATGTGTGATGAAAATTTTTCAAGTTTCATCAAATATTCGTCAAAGAAAGAGATACTTATTTTTCTGTAACCCCCCACCCCCGTGACCCCTCTAATGAACAACTTTGATACACTTTTTTCCATTGATGGTGATAGGTTGTACATTGAATATTTTTACAATTAAAGTATTTCAATGTACAAATATATGCATCATCACTGTCCGTCCCTCATCATGCTCCACAACCCTGAGCCTCCTCCCCGGCACTCAGCCATATCACACACACCCCCCCCCCCCCTCTCCCCCTCCCACCCCTACCACGTCACATTAATCCTCATTCTTCACTCCACTCTCTTCAAATGCCCCCTCCTCACTTCAAAAACATCTCCCCCCACCATTATACTCCTCTCTCCCTCCCACCCCTACTCCCTCCCCTATATACCCACTTCTCCCCCACCTGTCAACACTCCTTCATCCCTCCCCTTCCCACCCCCCCCCCCCCCATCATCCTCTCTCCCCCCCTCCACATTCCAATCAACACCTTCCCCCCACATTATCCTCACCTCCTCCAACCCCCTCCCCCAATCACTCTCACTTATATATAAATTAACCTCCACTCTCCCTCCCCCCCTTCACATCCACAACACACAAACCTTAACACATTATCCACCTGTCAATGTCTACCAACACCCGACACCAACCCCTACACGTCTCCCGACCTCACCCCCCCGCACAATATTAATGTTCACCTGTTTTTCCATCCCGTCTCCCTAACCTCCTCACAGCGTCCCACACAAACTAATATCGCACAACTTCTACTCTTCAACTTTCCTCATATTCAAACACCCTTCTTCTTCATTCTCTTTTATTTTTTTTTTTTTTTTTTTTTTTACTCTAAAATTTTGTACAATATTTTTTGATATAAAACAATTTTTAAATTCATATTTTATATTAAATGTTTTAAAATATTTTATTTTTTAATATATCTCTTTCTTACTAAAATAAGATCGTTTACGTCACGTCCTTCCAAACTTTCCAGATCCAATCTCTTAATCGAACATACTCAGCACCCACCCCATTTATACTGATATTCTTGAACGAACCCAAGATTCAGCACCACCCCACTTATACATCCAATATAAAATTTACAACTATTTTCTCATCATCTCGCTCTAAATTCAATACCCTTCACTGCTTCTGCCCATTTGCACCCATCCATACACATAATCTAACGAAATCAGATATTCGCCTTTTTCACTTTTCCTCAGATTTTACTTTTTTTTATACACAATCTCATCTTCTCTTCCCGAACTAAAAATCGCCCTTCCCCAACAAAACTCTCCGTTCCAAATGTAAAAATGACTCCACACTACAATCCTACCTTCGTCTAATAGCCTTTACGGTCCCATCCTACTCATCTTAAAATCTCTTTTAAATCAACTTGAATAATTCCTTTCGAGTCGATCACTACCTTTGAAACAGCTCGTAATCCAACAAAACAATCCTACCGAGATTCACATCAAATTATCGAACACCAATTGCAATACTGCATCCACCATAACCCTACAAAACAAAACCTCCCATCCATTCTAACTTGATCTAACAACTATCCCCTAAAGTAGCTTCTAAATGCAATAAACCACATCTCGATCCAATCATTTGATACCATTTCAATCGGTCTCATTTCAACACCACCTTATCATCTCAAGTCAAAAATCAATTCAAGTCAAATTACTAATTTTAGTTTCCCACCTTTTTTTTAACTCAATAACTTAATATGCATTAATAATATTAATTATAATCTTCAAACTTATATTACTCTTAAATTCGCAACCTCCATTCAGTCCCTAATATTTTAATACATTATACCTCAACCCACTTTAAGAATTTATTATTCATTCGCCATCCTTTAATTACCATTTTTCGTCATATTTCACAAAACAACACAAACACCCACAACCAACATCTCCACGATTCACTCCATTCAACTCCACACCCAACAACCTCCCCAACAACCTCACTCCAACAACATCCACTCACCCACACCCACCTTCCCCAACTCCGACCATCATCTTCACCACTCCATGCAACAACCTCCCTACGATCTCCACAAGAACTGCATATGCTGTCAGGGTTTCCCCGCGTTTCTCCTCTCTTCCCCCGCTTAAACTATCGTTCAAATCAAATTAAAGAAAGCCTTTTTTGCAATAATTCCCGTTCCCTGCCCAGGTATATTCCTCCCCCCTCATCCACAACATATCACCCCTTTTCAACCCTCTCGAAAATCCAAAACCAACTCCTCCCCTATAAATACACACTCCTCAACTCGCCTCTTTTCCCCTCTATATTGATCTCTATGAAAACCAGACACCTCGAGGTTACTTGATTACTCACCCGCACCAAAATCCTTTTCTTTTGATTATTTTGTGAACGTCTTGCCACGTCTTTCTTGAATTTAAACTGTTAATTTTCCGTTTTCTTCTTAGGTCCGTTAACTCTGCGTCACTTTCTTCTTATATTTATATATTCATCTCTACTTTTCTTAATACGTCTTATATTTTGCTATCTGTCGTGAAAAAATCTTTTTTATTTCCCCTTCCGTCCTCCTGTCCTTTTTTCACTTGCTTCGACGTAAATTCAATCTTCTATGAACCCCTATAATAATTAACCAATTCACATAACCCCTCGTTATCCCTTATACAAACTAGCCGCTTACGTCTTCCAATCACCTTGTACAACCCTCTTATACCCCTATACTTATTATATCACTTCTTCATTCACCCATTCTCCTAATCGACTTGTTTTATTAACCCCACCCTTACTCTCCCCTTATCCAATCTCACGACAAATGTCCTCCTCGACTCCGATTCGATTACTCCGATCACACCCCCTCAATCCTAACAAATTTATTCAGGATCTTATACATAACATTATAGTCATTCACAACACTATCCATTGTTACAAGCTATTCTATCTGAATCACTAGTTAACTTCTCTTTGCCTCCTACATTCCAAACTTTTCGTTTCACTACATTAACAACTTCAAAAAGTTATCTAATTAGTACATCACATACTACTACTAAATCACGACAAAAAGTCAGCTCAGCAAGAATAAACGCTGCAACTCATTTATCTTCATACAAATATAGGCATTATTACAAAAAAGACTTTACATATCTTCACACTCAATCCACCTCTATTCAATTATCTAAAACTATTACACTCTCGTACCATCTTCATCATCGAATATCTCCCCACTATCTATCCCATATTTATAACAATTCTCCAAATAAACTACTTTATGCTAATCATCGTCATACCCCAAGATGATCCTAGTTCTGATATAATCCTCAATAGTTCACTCTCTCATCGATTATCGAATTTACGTCTTTCACAATCAATCACACAAAACTAAATTCAGATAATTCAGCTAATATTTCAAATTTACAGAGTAGCTGCACAGTAATGTCAACACCAATTAAATTGTCCACCGCTTCTTGCCGTCTTCCTAGAAAACTTTTCCAGCTCATCTGCCAAATATACAAAAACTATCAAAATCTCTCTCGAAGTAAATGAGACTCATTTCCTCGTCATCAACAAGCCGCTTATACAACTAAAAGGCCTTGCGCGGTCATCATAATTTTAAGTTCATAATCTAATCTACCATTTAACATGCTCTTCTTTCAAAGAAAAATCTTTTCACCTCAATCCACTCGCAACTCGTATCAGAATAATACATCCAAAATATAACTTTAAATTAAAAAACTTGTCGTACATTTCCAGTTAGCATCAGTCTTATAGTAAATTTCCTGCTTTTGTACGTTAATCCATGCACAAATAAGCTGATTTAGAGCCATATAAGTTTTCAAATCTTGTATATTTTCGCACCAATCACTGCCTGCATCTCTTACTCCTATTCACTTTATATAATGATTTCATCTGGATTCACCTCTCAAACCTTCTGTACCCCTTTTTTCAAATAGTAATCTCACTTCAATACATTTCAAAATTTGACAAATATTATCAGATCCGTATCCGATTCAATCGCACCAAAATCGAAATCAACTCTCTGATCACAACCCAATATCCACCAATTCCTTAATCCGTTCCCCAAACTATTTAATCCATATATCCGTTCCAATCGCCTATTAAGATCGGCTTAAAAAAAATATTAAAAAAAAAAAAATCTTTTTACTACATATTCAAATACAAAAAAAATTGTCCATTTATCCGAATCCTATCATTTACATCCATGCCAACTCATTTTCAATTAAAAACACCCAATCGTTCTTCACACATTTGATAGCCCCTCCATTCTACTTGCCTCAAATCAACGCCCCACCCTTATTGGATTATACACCTTTCTATATCCCTCATTCAAATTCAACTGTATTCTTATCAATAAAACAAATACCTATATAACATTAATTTTCCATCTAATGCACCTCATCACTATTGTCAGCCTTTTAACCTCACTATTATACTGCTACTTTACTCATAACATCATCACGAATCACCTCGAAACATGATTTTACTTTACGCAATTCTTCCACAAGTTTTTCTCAAAACTAAACCCCATCCTTCACAATTCAAACTTCACTTACATTATTATTCCGTCCCATTTATCATTTTTATATTTCTTTTTATTTCGTAACAACTGTCATCAAAAATCTAATTAAATTTTATTTTTCTTTCCGCATTAAACTCGCTAATATAATCGCCTCATTTTAAACACTATTCTATTCTTCCTCCCTTAATATGGAATCGCCCGAAACAACAAGAAAGTTATCTGCCATCCACAACCAACAACATCATACAACAATCTCTCATTTTGAAGATTCGCCTCAACAAAATATCAGACCCTGATCGAACTCAGCCAAGGAATCGAAACGTATCCTGCTTGTACACACCCAATTCCACCAATGCTCCATCCTTCCCCACTTTATGAATATCTTCACATACTTAGCCCAATGATCTCATGGTAAATCGCCCCAAACAATATACCAATCCGGCATCCGATCGAATCTTCACCAAAAATCGAATCAACTAGTCCTTAGCACACCCAATTTCACCAATTTTCGTCCAATCCGCCACCCTTTTTGAATATATCTCCCATATTCTTCCAATCCCGATTAACATTCCCCAAACAAAATTATCAATCCGTGATGCATCTCAACAAAATCGAATCAATTCCTTTACACACCCAATGCCACCAAGTCTTCTAACGCTCCACCCCTTTTGAATATCTTCCAGATATCGTTTACCAATTTCTCGGATGGATAAATCTCAAAACAAAATTATCAATCCGTATCCATTCCAATCTCACCAAAATCGAATCATCTTCCTGTCTCACACCTAATTTCAACCCAAAGTTTATCGTCTAAACAATCCCTCATTATATTAAACCAAACTCTTACGATTCCACTTGTCCGTTCTCTTATCAAAGCGCATCTTACTGTATAATCCCAACTCAACACTGGAAGTACCGTTTTATCTATCTTATGTGCTTTACCCAACCTCACCAACGTACCCATATAAACCTAACGCATCTGGTAACCTACCGAATCAACAACAATATCACATCATGATAGCCGTGTAAAATCCATTTGCTTTCCCCAAAAATTTTATTTAATACATATTAAAGTTACGAATATAGAAACCTCCCCTTTCCGGAATCAAAATTCCCTTATTCTTTATCTATAATGAGTCAAGATATCAATAAATGTCCATTTTATTGTTCCAACCTATCATTTTGCACATCAATGAGTTTCTCATTCAAATTAAAAAACCAATCTTTTCCTTCACACGATTTTGATACTACCCTCAATTCGACTTGCCTCAAAATTCACCTTCCGCTACACCTCTGTAAGTCCATCAAACAGCTCCAGGTAGGTCAAACACCACTCATGATGATAGGGCATTTGTTAAAAGCATTTGCTTTCTTCATAATTTTTTTAGTTAATTCAGCAACTGAAGTTTAAAAGTATGTGGCTCTCCTTCCAACTAAAATTCACTCATTCCTTACTACGATATTTTTTCAAAGATACATTTAAATGTCCATTTTATTCTTAATACCATCATGTTCACATCCATCCAACGCTCCATTTCAAATTAAAACCAACTAATTGCCTCCACATTTAAAACTACCCCTCAAGAATCCTCAAATCCGCTCCTATACCCTTCGTCCATCATCTACACCTCCTATGTTAAAAAATCACTTCTATAGACAACCTTTTTAAAATGTTTGTTTCCCTCAAATGTTTTTTTTAAAACACTCCATACATTTTATAATATACAACCCTTCTAAATCCAAAATTCTCTTCTTTATCTGACTTATATTCATATGAAAAATTTCCATTATCTGATACCATCATTTTTACATCATCCAATCCATTTAAACTCATCATTTTACTCTTCGCACACATTTCACATTAATGTTAAACTCTCATTGCAAACACTTCCATACCACCTCACCCCATTACACTCCTGAAAAAAAATCACCGTATACAGCCTTAAAATGATTTTTTCCGGCATAATTTTTTATTTAAACACTCCATAAATCCAAACCAGAAAGAACCTCCTTCATAATCTAAAATTTCACTCATATTATCTACAGATTTCACATATGATTAAAATTCCATTTTATTCTTAATACCATTATTTGCACATCCATGCCAAAGCTCATTTCAAAATTTTAACACCAAAATCGTTAATACTCACAACATTAACTACCCCCCATTAGACTTGCATGGCAAAATTTCACTTCTACACCCTACTTCAGCATCAAAGCCTCCTTTATTAAAAAAATCACTCAGTGACAACTTGTAATTGAATTTTTTCCTAAAATTTTTTATAAAGCACTCAAATTTAACAAAAAAAACCTAACTCCTTCAATTTAAAATTTCCACTCATCTTTTATCTACATATGTCAATATGAAAAATTCCATTATTTCAATACCCAATTTTCCATCCATCCATACTCTCCATTCAATCAAAAAACCAATCTTACGTCTTCCCACATTTAACTACCCCTCCATTTACTGATGCAAAATTCACCTACACCCTTCTGCACCATCTAAACAGCGTCCTATTTTAAAAAATCAGCTCAACAGTACGTGTAAAATATTTCCCGCATTAATTTTTCGTATTTAAGATCACCGCATAAATTTTCACACAAGAAAACCTCCTGCTAACTAAATTTCACCAATCTTTAACTTATTGTCAGATATGGTATGTGTTGGATTCAGATCTTCACCAAAACTGAATCAATTCATCCTTGTCACGTACCCAACCTGTCCACCAAGTTTCTGCGGAATCTGTCTATAACTTTTTGAGATATCCTGTTATATATAGTTTTTAGCCCTATCTCTCAACGGTGAAGAATCACTTTAAAAATTAAATAATTGTCATATACAGATCCGGATTCGGATCTTCACGAAAATCAAATTATTTCGTCCGTGCGGCACACCCAACCTGTCCACCAAGTTTCATCCGAATCCGCTCAGAACTTTTTGAGATATCCTGTACACAAACAGACAGAAATGGGTGAAAACATAACCTCCTTCACCTTCGTTGGCAGAGGTAAACATCCTTAATTATGACAGCACCGAGCTCGTAAACAAAACAAAATCACAGCGGCAGGCGTTTTTAGCTCACAACATAATAATGTAAAAAATAACCCTGAGTGAGCTGACGGTCATCTCTTGAGGTTTTAGTTCAGACCTCTGCTGAATCCAAAATCTGGAAAATGTCACGGACGTTACACTGGAGTCAATTTTACGATTATCAATTGAAATTCGAAACAGAAAAGAAAGTTCGAACGAGATTTGAGCCATGCGACTCACTATCCTGATACAGAAAGTTATAGGGCAAGATTAGGAGGAACCCCTGGAACTCCTCACCATCACCACCCACCCCACCCCCCCCCACTCCCCCTCCCCACTGCAAAATCGAAAAATCAAAGACGAGCAATCCTGCAGAAATCGAGTTGAAGGCTGTATTGGGTTTCAGAGAATTGTTGCTAATAAGGGAGTATGGATCGAGGTTTCAGGGGGTACCCCCACCAGGTTGCCTCCATGATCAAAATCGAAAAATCGAAGCCCAAGCAATTGTGTGGGCTTACTGTCTTGTATTCATGGTCAAGTTTCAGAACAATAAGCCTGTGATAAGGGAGAAGTGCAAAAATAGTAAAAATTGGACGGACCGACGGACGGACGGACGTCATGATCCATTTTATAAGTTTGTCTCTTGGAGAATCGAAATGAGATGACCTAAAAAAATAAACAAAGTATCAACAAATATATATTGAATCTACAAAGTAATAAAAATGTATTAATTATCGCTCCAATTATTATTTTCATCATTATTAATGTATCAA
>CM068961.1:118538308-118548400 GCA_035128595.1 Eptatretus atami
CTCTCTCTCTCTCTCTCCTCTCTCTTTCTTCTGGCTACCTCCCAATCCCTCAGACGTTCTTGTACTCTCTCACTCACCCTCCTTCTCTTGTCTCTCTGTTCTGGAATCTCTGGCGTGTGTTTGTTGGGTGTTTGTCTTCACTGTCAAGCAGGGTTTGTCTTGCAGTCAAGAGGGCTTGCTCTGACTCCTGACTCAGTGAGCTGCCGGTGTTTGTTTCGACTGTCAGCAGTATTTATGTGCGGGGGGGAGTTGTCTCCGAAGCGTTGCCCCGGTTTTTCGGACGCGTCCGGCGGGTTTGTCTCTGAACGTGTCGGGTTTCATTTCGGCGGGTTTTGCTCCGGACGTGTCCAGGTGCGTGTTTGTCTCCAGCTGTTTTATTTTACTGCCGGGTTAGAAATGTTTTCAGTCCATCATTTGGTTCTCTTCCCAGTTGTTGATTCTATGCAGGATTTTGATAGCATTGAATATTTAACACTCACCGCACTTCATTCTTCTTCACTAGCCTTCCCTTCCACCCCTCATCACTCCATTTCATCTCTTTCCACTTCCTCTCACTCTCCCTCCTCTCTCTCCCCCTCTCCCACCCCCCCTCAGTATCCCATCAGCGAAGCGATGGTTGTATTTGCTGAAGGTTGGCCAGAGAAGTAGGGCAGTTGCCAGAACAAGTACGCAATTTTAAATTTTTTTTTTTAATTGATTTTGTTTGATGTTTAATATAATTTGATAGCAGAATTACAAAGTGGAGTTTGAATGATTGAGGATCTTTTTTGCTTAAATGTGGTCTCTGACGTCCTTTTTACTCTGGGCCACCCGGTAAATACTATAATTATTATATTATATATCTCAATGTCCACAAGTTAAGACGCCTGAGATGGATAAGAGCATTTCTACTGTAGGTGAACACGTAACGCCTTGAGATTATGCGTTCCGGGATGGAGCGGCGAAGCATGTATAGACTGTTCACCAGCAGGGGACCAGTGTTATACTTGATGTACAACAAAAGGACAGACACAGCAATCTTCATTGAATGGGTTTATGAAATAAATCACGTTTCTAAGAGGAATAATCAATGCATGCTATGAAACATGAAGTAATGTACGGCTAAGTTGAGGCCCTCTACAATAGTTACAAAACGCCAAAGGAAAGAAAATAAAAGAATCTCCCTTTATTCTGTCGTCCCAGAATGCTCCTTTTTGAGTTGACGATCGAACCTTCGTCTTGTGCGGGAAACCACACCCAAAAATGTGCTGAGCTGCCCTCTGGCAAGGAAGCGTACGAGAAGTAATTGTGAGAGCGGCCTTCCATTAAGCGACGAGCAAACTGCCATGCAGTCTCTTCTCACATTTGAGATTGCCAACCTCGCTCCCTCTTACCAGGACGCTCACAATGACAGTCACTTCTCTCATCACACAATGGATCATGCAGTTTTATGAGAACATGCTTTCTCTCTTCCTCTCCTCTCATAAACATACACTTCACGCGACTAGCCGAGACCAGTCAATGCTTTTGTTTGCTCCATCACACAAACAAATTGCACTCAGCACGAGCATGAGAATCGTGCAGCCTTCTTCACGGTCAGAGGGAGCAAGCGAGCGAGTCCTTTTGCCTCCAATCGCATACTAGCACAACTCTCCCCAACCTCCCCCACCCTCCATCCATACCACCCCCAAGTGGCATGGTTTGATAGTTGTCATCTGGAGGTGGTTTTACCTGCTTGGAACGTTTGGCTCGTTATGTTGTTTTAAGACGTTCGTTACCTTTTTATAGTCGCCGGTCTATGTAATGCAAAACATAGGAATAAGGTCAAGGGGCAATCAATACGAGTAGCAATTGGCCTTTAAATCCCTACCTAATTAAACTCAGCACCACCCCACGTGCAGGTGACATCGTAACAACTTAAGTGACAGTTACTACTTAATTACATCGAATTGTCTCCGCTCATCCCGACCTGCTACTCTATACCAATCCTAATTATATAATGAAAATTCCTCCCATCTACCCCCACATATACAATATATACTAATATAGTATATATATTATATGTGTTACACCCAATGTTAAATGAAACGGCAACTTTGTGGGCAGAGGGCGTGTTTCAATGCACCTGCTGTTTTTGAAGGTTGATTTCCAGGGGAACAACCAATTGAATTGAAACATATATTTTACGTATCTGGTAAACACATTCTGATGTCTTACTGAAGTAGTGAATCATCCGGATATGATGTGACCAGCTCTTGGTATCATTTTCAAATTCAGCAAAAATTTAATGAATTTTAAGTGACAATCTCGTACTTGAAGAAATTCACAATCGGACTATTTAAACTCTTTGAGGTTGAGGGTTATCGTAATTTAGTGGATTAACAGATGTCGCAAATAATTTTCCATGAAAAAAGTTTAAATGAGGAAGATCAGCTAGCTTGCAAAATAAGAAGTCAATTAGTCCCTGCCCCCATCGTGGTTGAGTTGGGGGAGTGGTTGCATTGCAATAGATCAACTGTTGGAATGAAATATTTTGATTCTTTAAAATCATGATCTCGAACCCCATTACCACCCATTAAGTTTAGCTATTGTGTAGGTTACTAACCAACTTTCTGTTTGGCATCTCACATCATCTGATTTCATATGTTTAGACTGGCTTAGTTTTTTTAATCCAACATTTGTTGATGAAGCTTATATGGAGAACAATCTCGTGGAATGATGGAGCATCGTGAGATCTTCTGTAACGCAGGATAAGTGAATCTTGGACGAAAATAGAAAATGAACAAGATCAACATAATATCCTTACATAAAGCTTGTAGGTGACCAAAAGGACAGAGAATCATAATAGACTAGACGGACACTCGTAGAGCCATACCTGCGAGGTGACAGTTTACATTTGTATCAATTGATAGCCGGATCGCAATTCTGACTTGAACCAAATCAAATATTGTTATTGTCACCTTCCCAACTATCCACCAAGTTTCGTCCAAGACGTCATAACTTTCGAGATAATCCTGCTCTAACAAACAGGACGATAGTCAGACACAGGATGAACACACCCTTACCCAACTCGGTGCGGAAGTATTATCCATGGGGAGCAGACGAGACAAACAGGAAATTCTGGATTCTATCAACTGAGAGTTATTTAAAATCGGAAACGTGATTGAGATAACTTGCCAGTTTAAGTTGCAGTTTTTGTCTTGCTCGGATTCTCATTTGTTCACCCAAGACTTAAAATGATTCCTTGCTTCCAAACTCGTTTTGTGATAAGATACAATCCAACTTGAGATGCAAACATCTGAGAACATTAGGAATCGCAGTTCTTTGGTCAACGAAAGACTCATTGTGGCTACGTGCCTCATCATCTCCCCAACTCAGCGTACATTTTTGCAACATCGCACATTGTTCACACAAATTTCTTTTCAGACACCTCATATGATTTCTTGCTAAATTCAAATAGCTTGTCAAATAAATATTTATTTGATCTTGTTTGGTCTCTAATGCTGTCCATCTTTTCCAAAAGTTTGCTTCTCTGTAGTAAACTTTTCCAACAGTACAAAATGTTGGTTGTGGGTTGATTCTCAAAATCTTCAATGACTCTCATGCTTCATCCAACTTTTCTGGAGAGCCTTCAGTTCTACAATTGGCCCAGTATTCTGGATGGTCGGATGGTCTGAGGCCTTGAGCAAGGCTTTTTCCAAGTGTAACGTGCCTCTTCCTTTTGCCTGTTAATTTGACAACGCAGAGCCGAAGTATCGACGCCATACTGTTCTGGGTCTCGCAGTTCAATGCGTTCCGTTCTGAGAGTTCTCTCTTCCATAATTTTTGGGTGAACAATCATCTCTATTGTATTTCACTCGAACGCACAATACAATGCACATGCAATGTCCACTGGACCTGATCTGGTCGACTTGTCAATGTTCTTTCAAACATGTTGCAGCGTTGCTCGTATGATCAAATACCAAAGAAACAAGTCCAACCTTTCTCAACAGCACTTCTGGATTCACGTGAGGTATAATCTCTGCTGGGTTTCGCAGCTTATCTTTTGTACTTTGTCGAATATGAGTTGCTTTCCTGCTGTGTTCATTTTGAAATAGACCAGGCGTATGCTGTACAAGACAGATTGTGTTCGCTCAATTTCTTGATGGATGTCTTGGAGAGAACTTCTTTCAGCTGCAGCGAGGTGCTGCAGGGCCAAAGCCAACTATTCTTCATTGCAGCAATGAAAGTGAGAAGTTGTTCTGCGGGGATTCCAACTTCAAGTTTTTCATCTGAATCACATTCCTCTTCGACCATGATATTTTCGAACGGAAGCTTCCAGGTTCCAGTGAAAGTGGCATTCCATTTTTTAGCTCTGCTTCAAAACTTTTATCGACCATATCCAATCCTGGAAAACAATGAAATTAAGAAACAATGGCAAGATATTAGCATGAGGTATTTCTCATCAGGTTATTTATTTCTCCATATCTTTTTCAAAAAAGGACATCTATGAATGTTTCATTTCAATATAAGTGGAATTCTTACACCGTGTCCCGTACAAAGCATCATGGCTCAATCTTCCTTCTTTTCGTATGCAGCAAAGCTCTGGGGTTGTATCATTGGCTGAGGATGTGGCTGTACCATGAATGCTACACCCTCTGTAGGTTAGGGCAGGAATTTGGTATTTTCTCAGGATGCCAGCTAAAGATCGCCCACTCTTTACAAGGACATCATGGGATCTTTAACCGTCCCATGAATGCTAGGCAAACGGGATGCCCAGTTTTAACGTCCACCTGAGGGACGCACACACATTGATGACCACCTGCTTGTGAAACCCGAGATAGATTTATAGCTGGGTTGCGGATTCAGACCTGGGCAAGACAGTTAGAGCGAGTGACAATGTCCAGCAATCCTGTCAGTCCATAGCCCGATAATTAAATTGTCACACTCCTTAAGTAACCCTGCAATTAGGAAAGCTTTGAATAAACAAAGGTAACTGTTTAACCATGCATCAAGTGAACTTTTCTGAACGGAGCCATCGTGTTTTTATTCATATGTCGTCCAGTCGTCCATGTTGCTTTAATTAAAAAAAATATTGTATACATTGTCGAGGCTCGTATGAAGCTGACGCACAGCAAGGGGTCACGAGACAGAGGGTGGGAGAGGAAGGACACAACGTAGGACAGAGCATTAGGAGATCTGTCAAGGAGAGGAGGGTGGGAACACGGGGAATCACAGATGGACATTCAGGGACTTTCAGGAAGAAGGCAGGAAATTTGAAGGAGGGGTTTGGGTGGATTCACGGGTTAGAAAAGATCGAGGATTTCGATGGGGATGATAAGAGGTGGTGGTGAACTGCTGTTTTGAAGGCCTGGAGGAAGAATGGATTGAAGAGAGGTGAGGAGTTTATTTCAAAGTGGGGAAAAAGCAGTATTTTTACTGTTGATTTTCACAACAAAATGTTTCTGTGACAAATCGTATCTTTGTCAATATTGTTGAATTCGTACCCGTGATGTACTATGGGCTATCGAGTGCAACCTGTGGCTGACTGGTTGCATCATGGTTGGGACGCGGCTTTTTGCACTGACATGTCCCCTTCCGTACACTGATGCTCATTTGCGACTTCGAAGGGATGCGGCTGAGCAACCCTGGTTATTAATTCAGCTGCCCAACGGCTTGAACTCAGATTCCTCTGGATCCCAGCCGCCCGCCCTAGACTTAAAGCAACACAGACTTGGATGTCATGCTAGTAACTAATACCATGTTTGTTCAGAGCATTAAAAAAACAAAAGACCTAGGTATTTCTTTCTTCTCCATTAAACATTTTGTGGTCATCCCACACCTTCCATGATTATCTGGTTTTTCTCTATCCAGCCGCTACCAGTAGCACACAGTGTAGTTGCCCTATTCTTTTTCAGCCAAGGCCCTTGTTTGAATTGCCGCGATTAATCTTTCGTTTTATGGTTAGTTTGTCATCCCTGTCCCGTGCTTCCCTGTTTCTTCAATATTTTTTTTTTCCAAAAAGTTTGCCTTCTGCCTTTTCGACGCAATCCTACCCCACATCACTTTAAAAAAAAAAAGAACTCTTACCTCCAACATGATCTTGAATTTTAACCTAATCTCTCCTTCTCTATCTTATGTCAATATACTTCATTGATGAAACACTTCTTCCTTTAATTTTAAAACAGAGCAAGGAACACAAACGAATTAAAATGCTGTAAATCTCTCTATAAATTATACCACACCGGTACGAGCAGTCCGTTCAGTTTCCATCATCACCTATATTTCTTCCAAACAAATTTTGCAAACCTTCTCTCACGAAGCATTGCTGTCATCGATCTCGCGTGTCCTCAGACGAACCTTCTCCATGCCTTCACAACAATTCGCCCATCACATGATCTTTCTCAGAATTTAAATTTCTATATCTCTACAAGTCCAGTTGAAGGTCGTACTGCGTATTAAACAATGAATCTCTTCACATTAGTTTTCCAGTGTTGAAACTCCGAATCTATCCAGTTCCTCTGAACTCACAATGCTATTCTTACTTCCCTTGATATAAGCTTGTCCTCCACACACACATCTCGACAGCTTCTCTCACCCAACCACATCAAATCCCCCCCAACCTACATATGTTCCCTGATTCCAATGCACTCCTCTCATCTCCCCTCGGCTTCACACTCTCCATCTTATCCTCTGCCCACTCTCATCTTCCCCTCTCGTGCCCCCTTTCGCTTTTTACCTCGTCCTCTTCGTCTCCCTCGTGCCCACTTCAGTTTACCTCGTTGCCCACTCTCACGTCTCCTCCCCACTCTACTCCCACTCCCTCCGCTTTCCCCCTGTGCCCACTCTCAGCTTCCCCCTCGTGCCACTCTCAGCTTCCCCCTCTGCCTACTCTAGCTACACTTCCTCGTCGCCCGTCCCACTCTCGCTTCCCATCTGTGCCTACTCTCAGCTTCCCCTCGTGCCACTCTCAGCTTCCCCCTCGTGCCTACTCTCGCTTCCCCCCTGGCCTCCATCTTGCTATCCCTCTGCCCACTCTCAGCTTTCGCCCCTCCATGCCCTACTCTCAGCTTCCCCCTCGTGCCTACTTCAGCTTCCCCCTACGTGCCTACTCGCTTCTATGCCTCTCACTTCCCCTCAGTGCCACTCTCAGCTCTGCCACGTCTCGCTCCCTCACGACTCTCAACTCCCCTCGTTGCCTCTCTCAGCTTCCCTCGATGCCTACTCTCAGCTTCCCCCTCGTGCTACTCTCAGCTCCCCCTCGTCCCATCTCAGCTTCCCCTCGGCCCACTCTCAGCTTCCCCCTGCGTGCCCCACTCTCAGCCTCCCCTCATTGCCCACCTCGCTTCCTCGTGGCTACTTCAGCTTCCCCCTCGTGCCCACTCTCAGCTTCCCCCTCCCCTCCCGCTGTCTTCCATCTACTTGTAATCTGCTAAAATCGCATTGCATAATAAAGGTGCAAAAACTGATCCCCTTAACTTACCGACCCATCAGCTTACCTTCCCAATAGTCAGCATGGTCATGGATCCTCAATGCCGTTGATATGAAATTCTGCCTTCTCCGAACAACCTCATCTCAGACTCACCAAATTTGGATTCAGACCAGGTAACTCTACCCACTTGAACATGCTGCTTCACTTACCAACATGGACCTCTTAAACATAGACATTAGATCAGGGGAGGTCTCTGTCGAACATATCACGTGCTTTCATACAGTCGTTCATCCTGCCTTGCTCTCCATATCTCTGCCATATGATTCCAAGGCCAACTCCACACGTGCTTCCCGACCTTCCGGGAGCCAATCTCTGTGCATGTTTAATTTTGACGAGATACATTGCCAAAATTGACGGAAAGCTGTTCGCGCTCTCAGAAAGAGAACCGATATCAAGTACCCGAAATGTCTCCATATTTGGTTCTACAAGAGTTCACTCGAGAGAATTATATGAAATGCTTTCCATTTCAATTTATCCAACATCAATTTCAGAGGGAAACATGTTTCACTGAAAAAGTATTTCAATGTGGTAATGTTCAACATGACTTGAGTCTTGCAGTTGCACATTGACAATGTTCGATTTCACCGCATCATGATCATGTTTCAGATGGATGACGTGGCCTTGGTTATCCTACAAGGAAATGATCTTCCTTCGAGCATACCGACCGCTCTGCAACCACGCTTGATTTGACTTTATTCGTTTGAGGTTTTGTTCATTTCTTATAACTCACTAAGAACATAAGAACTGACCCACCAGGTGGTTTTAAATCTAAAAGTTTCAGTTGCGGAATACCACTGTCACAGAATTCACCAATCGCCACATTGGAATGTCGCCCATAGTGAGGATGCTGAGTACCATTGATGCTACCCGGCTTGTCAGAGAGGATTGAGGCACATATCCCTCTCTTCGATGAGAGTACCAGTCGCACATGTGTGAAATAAACCTATTCATAATAGGAGAAGATGGTTGTGGGAGGACAGAAACAGCATGGCCTGCTTGTAGGCAACATGCAAAACAGGAATGATTAACTACACAGAAGGTCAGTAATATAAGATCAAACACAGTCCATAATGTCCCGACTTACCCAACTACGCCCACTACTGACACTCACACCCACGGAACTGACCATCAAATGTGCAGTCTTAATGAGATACTGTACATTGGGCCCTGCACTCATGCGACACAAGAGAGAAAATTGCGGAAAGCATGAGATGGTTTCTCTGACCTGCGTGATGAACCCTGTAGAGCCTGCTGCGTCCCCCGACGGAGATTACATGAGCCTGAGGCTCGCGGCACCAGGAGGTGTCAATTCTCACATGACCACTGTGGGGGGGTGCCAACAGCCCACTGAGTTATTTATTGTTGATGCTCAGTTCGTCCGTCACCTACTACAAACGGCCGTGACATTCCTGCAAAGAACCCCCAGTGCATACAGCAATGTTCTGGGGCACTGCTCTCCACCACACCTGTGCCAGAAATACCATGGCACAACAGCATAAGAGAAATGACTCGATGATCAAAACCCGGAAAATGCCAAGTGAGAAACCGAGCATCGATCGCACCAAGGGCAACCCAGGGAAGGAGCCATCCACCAGAGTGAGCAAGAGAGCCCGCTGTTATTGGCTTCTCTGGGGGTGTGTAACCACAACTCCAGGACTTCCTGATCCATAAATATTTCATAGGCACTTCGGGTCAATTGGCTGCCTTGCACGGGGGTGTGTATACATTTTGATCCGCAAAACGAAAGATGGATGTGGGGAAGAGAACAAGTAACAAAGAAGGGATCCTCGGGTTCAGAGAAAACACGAGGGAAGGTGGACGTCTATCTATTACATACGCAACACATATCTATCGACATGGAATACGACATGCTTAACTAAATAGATACTTAAGAAAGTAGAGAGTTCCTAGAACATGCTACCCCACACAGTGTTTAAGTGTGTAGTTCGACAATCATAAAATAATGATTTTGAAGACCGATTTAAATAAATTCCAGAAGTTTAGCGCTGGTTTGAAGCAGTGTTATTCATCCTACTTAACTTGTCCAAGTACTACAAAACGGAAGGGTTTTGATTGCAAAGAAGGTGATTTGTTTCTACAGTGTTCAAGTCTACAATTAAATTTACATTATAAAGATTGTAAAAGTCATATTGAGAAATTAATTCCAGAATTTAGTGTCACTGATACAGTCTATTACATCACCCAATCTAACACATTATATTAGTCATTTGTGCCTGTTGTATGTGTCCTTTATGACGTCTTTACAAACAGTAAGTTTCCTGTTTGTAATGATTTACAATTTTGTTTGACTGGCAGGCAGGCAGGCAGAGTAAAAATATTATCTCACTCCTGTCTGCGCATGTGCGATCGGGACAATTCAGACAAAGTACTGTTAAACAGCAGGTTTGTTTTCCAATTCATGTTCCGTTTGTGTTCAAGATATAACATTCAATTGAAATAATTTGTTCCTCAATCATAAACTGAAGTTTGTAAGACTAGGCAGACAGATACGAACCAATTGCTTAACCCCGCTTTTTGCTTCGCATGCGCAGGGTAGTAATTGGCACTACACTAATAATTATTTAACCCCTAAGAATAATTTCTGCAACAGTATAACAGCAAGTTAAATAGAGTTGTTAAAA
>CM068961.1:118557421-118580737 GCA_035128595.1 Eptatretus atami
TGATATGAGTATAAGGTAAGTAAGGGCCCACTGGGGTTTCAGGATTATCAGAATAGATTACTGTATTTCTGTAATGATTTTGATGAGTCCTTGTGAGACCTGTGCTAGAATATGGTCACCAGGAATGTGGTCCGGGGATTTGTTTTTAAAGTAGATAAACTGGAAAGGTTAGAGAAGATTGTTGAGTCTGTACATCATCTATAGGTGCACAATGTTTGTCACCCTTGTAAAAATTGTGACATTGCCTTTTATCATATTAGCTGACAACATGAAGGGTTATACAAGTTACCAGTAGTATAAACATTTTAAACAAGAAAAGAGCAATGGAGATTGCAGACCTCGAGAGTGTTTGTGTGGTGTTTGTGTACTGGTGTGTTTCCTAATTAATAAGACTAACATATGCCACTTTGTAATCTGCTGGCAGTGATGACCGGGGAAAAATGTCAGTTTGATCGGACACCTGACCCTGACTCATGTGTTTTATTATTATCGTGAATGTGGAATGGAATAATAAATTATTCAAATCAAACATGAGACCAAATAGGTAAAGTCTGCTTTGGAGTAATCAGAAGAACCTAAACAGGAAAAGCAAAGATGAGTCATACAGGTGAACCTGGTGAGGATTCACATTTCAGCTGCTGCTCTCTAACCTCAACCACCAGGACAGCCAAGTGAACCTAAATATTTAAAAATAACCCGTGGGAGTGACGGTCATCTCTGCGAAACAAGCAGAGTTCTGTTACTAGGGTGTAGTGTTCTCGGTCAGGAGGCATTTTTGGCCAACTTGAAGTCACGTGACGCGAAAACGAAAGCGATATCGAAAATCGGCTGACAATTAGATTGTCCCATAGATCATATGCACAATCAATTCAAGGATAATTAAGAATGTAGGAGGAATGATTATTGAAAATCGTCATTTGCACTAATGAAGCAGTTTTCGCAAAATTCAAAGTCACGTGACTTACGTATTCGAAGATATCGGTAATTCTTTCGAATGGACATAAAGACAAGGTCAGCTGCTATGCAATGAACCATTCAAACTTTTTTACCATGCTAGTAAGAATATATAGCTTCCTGAATGTAGGCAGTTTTTGCAAACTTTGAATACTGACGTGAAACGAAGCGAAATTCGAAAATCCGTCTGAACAAATTTAGATATTGTCCATATTCATATGCCAATCAAATCAAGATCGCTTGAGAATGTAGGTAGGAGATAGATTTGAAAATCGTCCTTTCGCATTTTTGCCAAATTTGAAGTCATGTGACACGAAAACGAAAGCGAATATCGGAAATCCGGCTGAAAAATATTAGATATTGTCCATAGATTCATATGCTCACATAAATAACGATCGCTTGAGATATGTAGGAGGAGATAGATTTTGGAAAATCGTCATTTCGCTTTTTTGCAAATTTGAAGTCACGTGACAGAAAACGAAGCGAACGAAAATCCGGCCCGCCAAATTTACGATATTGTCCCATAGATCATATGCAATCAATCAAGATCGCTTGAGAAATGGGGAGGAGATTAGAATTTGAAAATCGTCATTTTTCGCAACTAAAAGGCTCTGACTTGACCTTACCTCGGTGACTTGAAAGTCATACCATCGTGTACGTCATCGACTCGTATCAGATCACTAATGAACCAGATATCGTTCAACTTCATTGTGAACGGACGGACGGATCGAAAGGACATCGACCCTATCATTAGGTCATGCTCGAGGATGACCTAAAACAAAATAACCCATTCAAAGAATTAAATAATTCTGGCTGCACCCATGTGTCCGATCAAGTAGAAATTTAACACTTACTAGACACCAGTGAACCTGTTGGGTTCGTTGTGACAGCGGTTGAAAAAAAATAATCCAAAAAAAAAAAGATAGCTCCAGCGAACTATACCGCTGAGGTTGTTTGCTTGATCAATTCTCGAAGAATGTACTGAATCGAGAATTGATTTTTATAATTTTTTCTTGCCCATTTGAACGAAACTTGATACTGCACACCGCAGGAGAATGGTGAGTAAGGTGGCACTAAAATTTTTGGCTATCATGTCCGTTTTGGCTGTATTTGGGAAACATACATACATACATAGAAGATGAGAGTTTTAGTAAATATAATAAATATTCCCCATCATGACTAGATCATAATTGTGAAGTTTCATATCAATTGATTAAGTTGTCATCGAGAATTTTTTTAAAGATTTTTTCTCATCCATATGGCTGCCAGAACATGTGACATGAATTATTGTGAACATCCTGGTATCCCAAGGCTGGGAAACATTTGTGTGAAGTTTCCCTCGATCTGCACATTCTGGAGAGAATATTTTTTATTAGGTTAGCGTAAATCCAGTATGGCTGCCAAACCATGTGACCTATGACGTGTTGATGATATCTTTGTTCCTCATGGATAGGCGGTCATACGTGTAAAGATTTGCTCGATCAGTTCAGCATTTCAGAAAAGAATATTTTTGAAGTTAAAAATATATATATATTATGGCTGCCGAATCACGTGAGATGACGTCATCATTTTTTTTTTTGTGATCAATTTATCCGAGATGACCTCAAAATTTTCAACTGATCAGATGTAGCATTAAACATATGCATTATGACTGATCATAACGAAGGCACCTATGGCTCATAAAATCACCATTATTTCTGAGGAGGAGTACTTGTCATGTGCCAGGTTTCAATTTCTTCCTTGGTGCAGTTTCAGACACAGAGATCCAAAGTTTTCCATTTTTCCAACATGGTTGCACACCACGTGACCTATGACATCATAAATGTCATTACAATTTTCTCGATTGTTTACACACTGGAATTGGTGCTTTGAACCAATGAGAAAAACTTTGACTTCATGTGCAAAAAGAAAGACAATTCTTCAAAATTATAAGCACATTTTCTTGTTTTCACACAAATATCAGTCTCATTTAACCATTTTCAAACCACTTAACGCAATTTTTTTCTTTACATTGTCGAGGCTCATATGAGAGCTAACACAACAGACAGGGGGGGGGGGGGGAGACAAGAGGGGGAGAGGGAAGGACAAAAGTGGGGAACAGAACATTAGGAGATCTGTGGAAGGGAGAGGGATGGGGCGGGAACATGGATATACAAGATGGAATTACAGACTTTCGAAAGGAAAGCAGGAATTTGAAGAGGTGGGTTTGGGTGGATTAAGGGGGTAGAAAAGATCGAGGTTTTTGATGGGGGAAGATAAGAGGTGTTTGAACAGCTGTTTTGAAGGCCTGAAGGGAAGAATGGGATTGAAGAAGTGTGGGAGTTTATTCAAAGGCGGGAAAAAGAGGAATGAAAGAGTGAAGGTGAGCAGTGATTCGTGATTTTGGATGTTTTACCAGAAGGGGGTTGTTGGCGGACTTTGAGCGCTGCGAAATGTGGTGGGGACAAATCGCAAACAGAGCAGGGGGGGGGGGGGGAGAGGAGGATGGTAGAAGACAGAAAGACACCGACCTCCTGCGGTAGAGTGAGAGGCCCAAAGACTCAGCCTCATCATGGGAGATACCAATGATCAAATGCTTGGTTTCCACAGCGTGAAGCCGAGAAAGGTGAGAGGCAGGAGCAGCCAGAGGGGAGAGCAGTACTCCATTAGGCTGGGAGAAAGATTTTATGTGGTCAGGAGCTCAGGTGGGCGGAGGAAGGACTTGCACGACAGAAGATTCCCAGTCGGCGACTGGCTTTGAGGCCAGGTTGTAATGTGAATCTCTTCATTCGGCACAATCTTCATCAAGGAAATCTCTTGTGTTCACATGGAAAACACTCCATTCAAAATTGTAAACTTCAATTATCAAATGAACACACTCACTCCTCACAGGTTAAACTTTAGTTTTTAATTATTCATCAGCAATCAGAGCTTTAACACAAATAAAAGGACCGCAGGTGAGTCTCCTCGTTGGAGAAGAATGACTGACAACATTGTAGCAGAGGAGGAAGAGAGAGAGGAGAGAGAGAGGAGAGAGAGAGAGGAGAGAGAGAGAGAGAGAGGGGAGAAATGAGATGAAGAGAAGGGAGGGAAAGAAGGATGGCAAATATCTCAGACAAGATCAGGGCGACTTTTGTTGACCATGTGGTTTGACGATGAGGGAGCCGTGCAGAGAGTTCAGCAGAATCTGAGCCGCTTCACTTTGTTCTTGCATCCGGCATTCAGAAATGAGAACAGATAAGTCAACATTGGAGTGATGTACTCTCTACTCTACTGTAAACATATCAATGCAAAACTCAGTGATTAACTGGCAGAATACTCTGTAATGTGCACCTACTAAAGTGGACCACAGTACCAATGTTTCATGTATCGTGTAAGAAATTCGAAGTTGTGTTTATATTTTGTCATTACTGTGTATGTATTTTATACATAATTCATTAATTGATTTATTATATTTGCAGAATTGAAAGCGACAAGTGGTAGACAACGATATTCACTCAGAGCAACAAACTGCATATTGTTTCGGGCAATCAATGCAATTCGACTGCGTGATGATCCAGAGTCGCATTGTGGAAGTGAAAAATAAATCCCATCTTATAAAGTGTGCATAATGGTCTTCATCAACCATTATGGCCTTGTAAGGTGATCATAAAGCTCTGTGAATCAAGACTGTCACCAGGCTTGGTGTTTTGTTTAACAGTTTTTCTCGATTGTGCAAACATTTCATTTCTCAACAAAACTAAAAACATATCTGTATTCTGTGCAACTTCAGAATCTCTGTTCAAGATTAAACTGCGTTCCAACATGTTTTTCCCTCTCAAAATGTATTTGATCCAAATATATCACAAGCAAGCTAATGAATAAACCTATCCTGAATATCAATTTACACACTGGTGTGAATCAGATGAAAAACTACTCTATGAAGACTTTAGAAGGTAGTACGGATGCTTTTGCGTTTTGCTGTTGTTGTATGATAAACTCATGTCAGTATCTTCGCTGCCTTTGTGGGTATAATTGGATGCAAAACATATTGAGGGGGAAAATGTTTGAACGCAGTGTTAACATCAGACAGAGTTATCTAAGTTTTGCAGAACGGAAGTGTTTTGTTGTTTGTAGTTTGTGATGAAAGAGATACCTAGTGTGTTTTAGGAAATGTGTTAATAATCCAGAAAAAAACTGTAATCAGCCCAGCGGGCGAACTCAAGACCGAGGGTCTCAACATCTACGCCGAACAAGAGACAGTGTGTGTGCGTGCGTGCGTTCGTTGTGTGTGTGCGTATGCGTCCGTGGTGTGCATGCCTTATACATTTTATTATAATTATTTTTTTTTAACCTGGGAGTCTGATTTCTCGTCAAATTACCAAAAACTTATGATGAGAAAGTGGACAAGTCAAAATTAGTAATTTGGTTCAAGGTAAGGGTACGTTTGGCGACGAGAAAAGGTAAGAGGAATAGGTAGAAGAAGAAAGAGAAGAAGAGAAGGAAGAGAAGAATAACGAAGAATAATATAGAAGAACAGCCATAACTACAAACGGACGGGCTTTTGCATTTTCAGATGCTTCCTTAGTTTGAGTTTGTTTTTGTAAAATCATTTATTTCTTATTTATCAGATCTTCACTGATTGTTTGTTCGCAAAGGATTAGATAACAACAACAGAGAAGTGTGTGTATCATGGTACGAAGCTGGTGTTCCGGCCAGTCCATACGTTCTTTCATGAAGTGATTTCGAGGCTTCGTAGCAATTGTTCCATTTGGTTAGTACATTGTTGTTGAAAAATATTAATGGTTGATCGCTGCTGTTTTACGATTCACTAGCGAATGTCCAATGCTTTGTCTTTCGTCGCCGGACACGTCGATGTCACACAGGTGAATAGAAGTGTGACGTTGTATATGATTGTAGTAATTTGAGTATGCGGAAGTCCATGATCGACGGAGTGTATTTTTTATTATTAATCGAAATAGCTTATTGTTTCTCAGACAAAGTTTCTTCCTTGCATATCTTAAACAACGTTCAGGATAATTCCAGAGACACAATCTTTGGGGGCTTTTGGTGAAATTGGAGCTTTTTTCCCACCGATGGATTGACAACAAGGTTTCTGGAGATCGTTTTTGATGCTACAAAGCGATGAGCGATAGTGCGCAGAGGTTTGTGAAATGTTTAACTGGCGCTTATCTACTCACAAGTCGGCCATTGATCAAACGGGCAGTGATGTGTTTCGCACTGGGTTTTTTATTATATATTATTATTTTGATTTTAACGGGCGTTGAAGAAGGATCTGACGTCGTTTGTCATTCATTTCATGACTCGGTTTTGAAGCGCATCTGTGGTAAGTATGAGCATGCGTGTCGTGCAGAGCGGTTTGTGATCGTGTCGGTCACATTGATTATCGCTGTGTACGGATGTTAAGCGTTTGGTGGCTGTGGCGTTGGCCTGTGTAACCGGTTTGGGTGCTGCTGTGGACGGTTTGGGTTGTCGTGTGGTAATCGAGTGCAGCGGTTTGGGTGCCGCTGTGGTGACCGTGCAGCGGTTAGGGTGCCGCTGTGGTAACTGATGTATCGGGTTGGGTGCGCTGTGGTAACCGATGCAGCGGTTTGGGTGCCGTGTGGATAACGATGCAGCGGTTAGGGTGCCGCTGGTGTAACCGATGTGGTTGGTGCGGTACGATAGGTTGGTCGTGTGTACATGCAGGTTGGTGTCACTGTGGTAACAATGCGCGTTGCAGTGCAGCTTTGGAAACGTCGGTTAGGTCGCTGTGGTAACGATGAGTTGTCCGCGTAACCGACGCGTTGGTGCCGCTGTAGGCAGCGTTGTCGCTGTGGTAAACGATGCAGCGGTTGGGTTCCGATGTGGTAACGAGCAGGGTTTTGGTGCGCTGTGGTATACCGATGCACGCGGTTTGGGTTCGCGACCGAGCAGCGGTAGGTGCATGTGGTAACGAAGTGCGCGGTTGGTGTTCGTGTGGTTAACCGATGCATCGGTTTGGGTGTGGCCTGTGGTAACGATGCAGCGTTGGAGTGCCGCTGATGGTAAACGAATTGCAGGGTTTGGGGCCTGTACGATGCAGTGGGACGTGTGGTACGAGTCATCGGTTGTGGGGTCCAGATGCAGCGGTATTTGGGTGCCGCTGTGGTACCGATGTAGCGGTTTTGGTGCCGTGTACGTGTAAGTTGGCGTGACTGTGAGGTGCGCTGTGGTAACCGTGTAGGTGGTGCGTTGGTAACCGATGTAAGGTGTCATAGTGGAAACGATGCGAGCGGTTTGTGCCCTGGGTAGCAGGTTTGGTCGTGTTAGATGCAGCGGCGTTGGGTGAGCTGAGTGTAACGATGCAGCGGTTTGGGTGCGCTTAGGTAACCGGATGCAGGCGGTTGGGGTGCGCGAGTAACCGATCACAGCGGTTTGGGTGCTGCTGGAGGTAACACGATGCAGGGTTTGGGTGCGCTGTGTAACCGATTTAGGTGTGCGCGTGGTAACGATGGCAGGCGTCGGGTTCCGTGTGTTACGATGCAGCGGTTTGGAGTGCCGGAGGTAACGATCAGCGGTTTGGGTGCAGTGAGTAAACGATGCAGCGGTTAGGGTGCTCTGGTACGATGTAGGGGCCGCGTGTAACTGTTGTGCCGTCTTTCCATCCAGGCCGACTTGCTCGGGTTATAACGAAAAGAAGGAAGACGGAAAGAGTTGACGACGAACACGAGAACAGGAGGTGAAGAGGCTTTATGACTTTTCGACACAGACAAGATGGTACGATGATCTACAGAGTGAGGTCAGTCTAGTGCGATATGGCTGTTATGAGTCTACAGAGTTACATAGAATAGGAAAAGGGTAATAAAATTAAGTATGGAGGCGATCGTTGTTAAAACTTGCTTGGAGGAATGGTGGGAGACAGCAGGTTTTGGTTTGTGAAGAGTGGAAATTGCAGATCTGGGTGTAATTGTTAAGAAATCCGACATGAGTCTTGAAGTCGGGTTTGGAACCCGATGAGTCGTACTAAGACGAACTGGAAAGAGCGAAGAGTTGCAGAGACTCCGAGCTTGGTTTTGTGTGATTTGCAGATTATATAGTAAATAAATAATTAAAATAATTTAATAAAAAATATAATAAAAATATAAAATAATATATATAATAATAATATAATTTAAAAGAATATTAATAAATAAAATTTTAAAATAATAAATTATTTATAAAAATATTAAAATAATATATTAATAATAATAAATTATAAAATTTAAATATATAAAATATATAAAAAAAAATATATAAAATATAATTAAAATATATAATTTTAATAATAAAATATAAAAAAATATTTCATAAAATAATTAAATAAAAAATATAAAAAATATATAATTTTATTAAAATTGTTTAAAAATTAATAATAAATAAATATAATTTATTATAATTAATTTATAATAATAATAATAAAATAGATAATACATGACGAGTCGATAATGACACTTTTGTATTGATGATCACATTGCATTGTATGTATTTTATAGACGTAATCACCTCTGTACTTTCTTGATTGTGCACTCAATTCTCAAAGTAAACTATTATTAGACAGACTCCGCATTTCTAATAATGCGTCTTTTATAATATGTGATTGCATTGTAATAGTATTTACTTATGACGTCGTATTGTAATAGTATGTATTTTGACGTCGTTGAGTAATTTACTTATAGCACGTCATATTGTAATAATATGTACTTTTATAGATGTCGTATGTAATAGTATGTTATACAACGTCGTTTGTGATAGTAAATGTACCTTTATAGACGTGAATTGCATAGTATAAATATACTTTATAGACTTGTTTTATAGTATGGTACTTTATAGACGGATTGTATAGTAATGGTATAATTATAGACGTCAATATTTAGATAGTAGTGTTATAGACTATATTTATTATTATGTACTATTATGACGTCGTAATTGTTGTGGCCGGGGTTCGGTGCGATAAAACGAACTGTGACGTGAGTCTCTCCCACGAAAAACCCGGAATTTAGGTCGTGACTCCGGACAACCGAAGGTACGGGTCACTTGAGGACAGTGGATGCCAAATTTTTGACGGCGTGAGGTAGGTACTTGTTAATTCATTGACTAAGTTTACAGCCGGCATACACCAGGAAACACACCATCGGCGATTGCCGAATCGAGTCGCTATCAACACCGGATCGGAATCGGCAATAACCGAGCCGAAGTTTTCCAAAGCCGCGCGGATAAAAATGAACAATTTACGGCACGAACGGTTTACTACTTATAAGAAGCACCTTCTAGGGCCATAAGGAAGCCACAGAAAGGAGCTGGAACGTTTAACGGGGTTTCTTTTATAATAATAATCGAGGGAGGGAAGCATACAGAGCAGAGTTAGATCCAAATAAAGAAATGTAATGTACAAGGAATGAAAACACTTAACAGCTTATTAACAGAACTGGCCACAACAACACACCACACACACAACAGCCCAAAAAAAACTGGAACCGTGGTCTAATTTCGGTCCTTCAGCCGGCCGGGGTTGTCCACCTCGTGCGGTCGATTCGAATTGTCCGTGGTGGACATTCGAACCACGCGCACCAAGCCTCCGGGACAAAGAACGGCACCAGGACGCCAGCCAGCGGACCGAGACGAAGCAATGCCTGGAAATGCAACCTCCGCAGTCGCACGAAGACCCGGTCTCGAAAAACTTCTCCTTACGACCACTACTGAGTCGCAGATCACTCGGAGAACCCTCGTGCAAGGCAATTCAACCAAAAATGGCAAAATTTTTTTTTCCTCACATGCTAACTTATCTTCCTTCCCGGGGTCAGGGAAATGCTTGAGGTACTCGCTCGGATTGGACGAGGGGGTTGTCGGGTGACTCGTGCGGTTGATTGGACGAGCTCACGGTGGAGGAGAGGCACCCTGTAGTGAGGATGGCGTTTGTGTAGTGGTGGATTTAGAGGTATGTAGTTGTTGTCGAGTAGTTGTTTGAAATGTAAAAAAAACACTAGAAAATAACTTGTAGGCATCACGAAATCCCATTAAACAGAAGGAAGGATTTAACTATTTAACACATACTTATCGAAATACTGAACACGGGGACTCTGGATGAGTTTAGTGTGCACGAAGGTTTCCAAATCCGTAACAGTATTGTAATGTTTACTTTATAGACGTCATATTGTAATACTGTGTTGTATTTTATAGATGTCGTTTGTAATAGTAATGTACTTTATAGAATGTCCATCGGTTTGTAATAGTATTACTTTTAGTAGGACCCTCTCGGAGCAGGCCCGAGCCTGCTCATATGTTGGAGTGAGTGCCCAGAAGCAGTGGGGGAAGGATGGCACTGTATATTGGAGAGAATTGGGCGTTGTCAGACCAGATTGGTCACCAGATAGCCAGGTGGAGAGGACTGGTAGGGTTTTTCAGAGGACTGGGTTTGATTCTGGCGCTGGGCCGTAATTGATTTCCACATATCATTTATGATGTTCTATCTACTAACTTCTAATTAAGATGTCTCGCATTGTAAAGTAGTCTTTATGGATTGCTTGCATTGTATTAGTAATGTCTTTTATAAGACGTCATATTGTAATTGTATTTACTTAAATATGCCCTCGTATTGCAATAGTAGTACTTTTATAGATGTTCGTGTTGTAGAGTATGTGCAAACGGCTCGTATTGTAATGTATTACTTATAGTGATGCACGTATTGTAATGGTATACTTTATAAGACGTGCTCACATTGTATGTACAGTACGCCCGGTTTAATTCGGGGGATGGCCATTCCAGAAAAAGTGTGAACGATATCGAAACTGCTCAAGTCAAGCAGTTTTCTCATCAACTCATCTCATCTCACTCATAATTCGCCGTCTTCCCGTGCTGTCTGTTCCCAGGTACCGCAAAACGGCCTGACTATAAACATTTTGGGGTGTGTAATCCTGGGACCTATGGAGTAAATAGGCATAACATTGAACCCCTTGATTGGTCCGTAGGAGCCGTGCTTCTAGTAGAATTAATGGAAAGCAATGACACATATCTACGTCGACATTATCATTTATAATTTTGGGCCTTTTAACTTGATATTACCTATTATTTGAATAATGAAGTTATAGCTTGGAAGTTACATATTAAATAATATATATATCTGGTGTTGACTTAATGGTTAGGGTGGGATGGGTTGGATCCGAGGTCCTAGTTCAAATCCCCTCCGTGTTGAATTAATACCAGGTGGGGTTGCTCTGCTGCATCCTCCCGAGGTGGAAAATGAGTTTCAGCTTGCTGGTTATCCTGTGTTGGAGTGGCGACCGCCAGAGTACCCAAGCAAGAGACTAGCTTAGGCACGCAGCCGTCTTGCAAGAGTATGGTTCCAATGGATGGATGGATTATTATTTTTAAAAAAAATTTCTTTTTTTCACATTAAAAAATAGGACACTGGACCTGTGCTTTAACGTGGCTGGTAATGTTGTAACGCAAATTCGTGCATTAGATTGGTGGCCCTGAAGACTATGATTTGTTGAAGGAATTTACACGATTTTCCCCAAACGTTGACAAGTCGGCATTTTGGACCACTTCTGGTCAGGTGATCGGCATGATTACATTAATTTAATTAAAGCTCCTGGCTAATGTTGTAACCTAAATTTTTGGTAGCATTCTGACTTTGATAAGAGGGAGGGGGGAAGGAAGAGAGGATCAATTGTGTGACTCAGTTAACGTCATCCCAGAGTCGGCACAGCCAGATGAATCAACCTGCATGAAACCGGATGATTTCAAACCACAGGCTAGACAGGTTAGAGCGAGCGTAGCGGCCTTTGGGTTCTGTCTGCCGGATGTGGCAATCATGGCTTTGTACACCACTGAAAACATTTGTTGATCAATTGTAATAAATGTAAATTATATTTTGCTTCTTTTTCACGGAAATTTCCGACCACGTAGAACCGCACGCGGTATTTGCATCGACTTGAAGAGGCTCGCAAGTGGCTTAACACCAAGAAAGTCTCCACGAAATGGTTGAAAGAAAAAACTTAAAAAAAATGAACGTTAATTTTTTTAATATGTAGTTAATAACTTTATCCGAAATGATGGTAGTGGAATAACGAAGACCGTATAAAAAGGATTAAGTGGTGTGAATATAATTCACATTATCAGGTGGGCGAGAAACAACGCACGCATGAAACGCAGATGAGTGGCCTGACTTTGTTCAATAATAGGATATCCGTGACGTGTGAATATTGTGAGCACATCACAAGTGTGCTCAACATCAAGCGCATGCAAAACGAACGGTTGGATAAGGCAGGTTGCTTGCACCGATAAGCGATCGTTGATGGCTCATATTGTTGTGGCGGGTATCGGCGACTGAGCACAGAACGCATAGTGGACAGTGGGGTCGACTCTAAACTGAACAATCCGGAATGAAATCGTACCTTTTTGGAAAAAATGAACGTCAAAGAAATCAACACGTGGCAGGGATTATTTGCAACTATCAAATACTAGATGCCCGTGGCGAGCTAACTGAGGATTACAACCTCGGAGGCACTGTCGGGGAACGAGCTGTATGCGTGTCGACCTGGTATGCCGAGCGGATGAACTAACGAATAGTCCTCAGTCCAAATGTACAATTTAATTGCAGCAACCGAGCATTTTATGATTCCAACCACACTTGCAACGAATACGAAAGGGACAGAAACAGCTGACAAATTCAAGCAATGGGGTCTTTATTACAGTGGTGGGGAAGGAGGGAAGCAATGTAGGGCAAGTTATCGACCAAGTAGAGATGCAAAGTATGTGCAGAAAAAGTGCAACTTAAAATTTCTAACTATACAGACAGGGCCCACAGACAGACGCACACTAAGAAACGAAAGAATTCAACAGTGTGCGGTCTTGAACGAGACGGAGCGAAAGGACGAGACAAGCCGAAAAGCGCAGCGACTGACAGAGACTCAGAGAGTGGGATACGTACGCTCAGCAGACACGCGCTTGAGCTACGGCGAACCAGACTCCACGCAGGTAGGAGAATGAGGAGAACTGGCCGGCCAGGACGAAGATTGATTCCCTGTTTTGTCAAAATACAACCTTTCTTGCTAGAGGGATGGGCTGCTTTCTCACTGACACATCGCCTCTTGATTGGCGGAACAGTGCGCATCCTGGCCGCCCTCATTGGCCAGACGGCACGGTGGCGGGCAACTCCATTTTGGCGGATGTCCCAAGCGGAGGGTTGTGGTCGGCCACCTCTCATCTGGCGTGTGCTTAATGGCGATCGTGTTTGAGTCGAAACGGGGAGGGTGAGACGCGCACTCCTTGCCGATTGGCTAAGGAGGGACGCCATGGCTCGTTGCCCCCATGGTGCGCTTATGGCGAGCACCGATAAGATGCGCGAGCGTAGCGTTGTCGTGTGAAGTGAAGATGAGTTGCGTACGTAAAAGAAGTTGAATAATATAAAAATTACTTCGCAGTGCAGAACTGTTTAAATTAGCCAATAATGACAGGGGACAGGAGTATGTATCAATTTACTTATCAAATAATGAGGACTACGGGGACGGCTTCTGGTCCTGGTGCCAGGCTTCCAGATTCATAAATATAACATGACACTCAGAGATGGCCTGGATGGAGGCAATAATCAGAATGGGACAAATGAACTTTTATTTTTTTTTTTTTTTTTAGTAGTTCGCAATTATGCTGAAGAAATAATGAAGTTAAATTTGGCATTCAGTGAGATAAGAGATCTGGAGGTTATGGCATGTGCGGAAATTAAATTAAGTCACAAACCTGGCGTCTTGGGCGTTTTATCATTGAATGTTTAGCGATTTCGTAGGTATGATTATCAGCATTGAATGATGTACGCAAGTGGGAAGGTGAAAAAATTAATGTTATCATGAGAAACATTTGGCCTTTTCAAGTTGAAAGGCATTGTGGAGGAGGCAAAAAAACCCCAAGATAATGGTGATTAAGACCCAGGAGGTGACCCAATGCATCGAGCCTTGAAATGAAGGCTATAATTAAATAGTCCTTTATTATCTTCGAAAGGTAAACAAAAATATTCACTCTTGCACTTCCGTGAAGTCTCGTAGTAGTCACACAAAGTTTCAGGCTGCTAGGTTTTCATAGCTTTTGGAGTTATGAGGACGCATGCAAAACACACACCACTGATATGTTGCGGGGCAGGTATGACTTGCGAGCACGGGACCGTAGATGGAGCAATAGAGTGGCTCGACCGATCGCCCTGGATTTAGATCGTACTTTTGAAAAAGTACGGGTCTTAATCGAACGTGAAAGCGTCAGATATTATCTGCCATGTGATACAGGGGTTTATTTGCAATTTTCAATACCTAGATTTCCACGTGGCGATTTACCGAGTCTCCACACCCCCTGGACGGACCCGCGGATGAGCGCTTAAGCGTAATCGAACAGTGTGCGACCGAGCGATTGGAGTCGGCGAGATTTCGGTCCAATTGTCCGGTTACGCGGCAACAGCCTGCTAATTTCCAACAGAGGCAGTAAAAGCTAAGCAATGGAGGAAGGAAAGATGAGGATATTTCAAATTGGGTTGTTTTATTTAAATAGAGGGAGGGAACGAAGAGCTAGTTAACTGACTTACAGAGATGAAATGAATATGTACAAGCAATTACAGTTTTACTTAAAACAGGACCATCACACGCAGCTACAAAGAAGTGGGACCCAATGGTCTTTATTGAAGTCTTCCAGCTGAGGGAAAAGGGAGGGAACAGGCCGATTGGAACTGTCGAATCGTTGGTTTTTCGACGATCTCTTTGGGATCGAACCCGCACCAAACGTGCCACTTGACCAAGCACCAGGACTGAGGAATAGTGGACGCAGTGGACGAGACGAGAGACGACCGAGCACTGCCAACCTGACCAGAAGACGAGTCGATCTCCGAACTACCCGATTGCGCCAAACAACAGATGAGATCGATCTCCGGCTCAAACCGAGTCGGCCAATCCGACAGTACCAGACGAGTCGATTCCGCCCTCAAACCCGATGACCAACCGACGCTTGATCCAAGGCTGGCGTTCTTTGTATTGCATTTCTCTGCGGTGGGTGTTTGGCAGGAATGCGTCTGAGACGTCTGCCTCTCATTGGGTCGAGACGTGGACAAGGTCGTCTGGGCTCCCAGTTGGTTGGGTGTCGTGGGGAGATTGGTGTGTGAGTCGTCTCGCCTCATTTGTCGGGTTCGGGGAAGTCGATGTTGAGATGTTCGTCCTTTCGGGGTGCGTGGAACGTCGATGTCTGAGAATTTCCATCCCATTGTACGGGTTCGTGGGACGTGCGATGTCGGATGTTGCCCATTGGTCGGGGGTTCGTGGGAACGTCGATGTTGAGGCCGCTCTTGGTCCTGGTTCGTCGGATGATGGTTGAGACATTTCGCCTCCCGCATTGGTCCGGGTTCGTGGGAGCGTGGTTGCTGGCGTTACGCTCATTGGTCGGGGACATTCTTCTGGGCGGAGTCGAGTCTGTGGATGAGCATCTTTCCGCAGTACGTGGTCGACGAATAGAAATGGGTCGGTGTGGGGACGTCAGGTGTTGTTGTAACGATTGAGTGCACAGTATTCGTTAGACACCAGGTGGGGCATTACCAATAGTATTGTTTATAGGATGCTTTGTTGGATGGGTTGATAACTACTCCTTTTTAAGATGTCCGATTAGTTTATTGTTCTGTGTGAAGAATTGAGTTTCCTTGATTTTGGATCTGATGCGATATTTTTTTATAATGTCATATCTAGGCTGGTATTTAAACTATCAGACACTCGGAATTAGATAAATTGCTGGGCTAACTAAAATCATGCAGGTGTAAGAAATATTACTAATTGTTGCTCAACTTATCATTTACACTAACATGGCCCAGACCTGTCACTTTGGGAAAGAACACGCAAAGCAATGTTAGTCATTTTTTGGTGGGTGATGACGCAGCTTAAGGTCTCGTCTCAAGGGCCTGCTAAAAGGTCCCGCTTGGTATCCATGCAGTGAAGCTTCTTCTTCATTCCTTTCCATACGCAGCTATTGGAGGCAATCTCACCCTTAACGCATGCATGGTGCGTCCACAGCCTTTTAAGAGGTACGCAGGCTGCAAGTGCGTCTCGGCTCTTTGGCAGAGAGGTGGCCAGGCTGGTCATGCAGTCTCTGGTCATGGAAATGCTGGATGGAAGCAAAAAACACAAGAATGATGCACTGGCTGCACCAAGTGCGTCTCGTGTGCGCTGCCTGCAGGCAGGTCCTTGAAACACTGGATGATCCTGGGACATGGTGAGTTTGTGAACAGGGGCAATGCAAAAAGGGTAGAGGCGTGGGTTATGGCAGAGGCAGGCGATAAGCATGGCAGGCAATGTGAACGCGATACCGCACAACAGGCAGGCAGGTTGAATAGTGGCGGCTCATGGTTCGGCTCCGTGTGTGTCTCGAGGGATGCGTGGTGCGGCGCTTGAAAACGGGCTGCTGGACCTCCTATCGTTCCCCAACCTATTGCCTTTGCTGTCTCTGTCAAACCCACTCCTTAATTTTGAAACACAAACCAATATTTAGCCCTTTTTATTTTATTTTATTATTATATATAATATTGTTTTTTCTTTTATAGATTCGTCTCCCTAAACCAACTTCCTGTTTTGTCGTAGCTAGTCCGTCACCTCGGCTACTCCCAAACTACGTTTCCTTTGGAGGGAAAGGAGAGACTAGCGCTGTCTCGAGGCCCAAACAGCCCAGATATGGCCTCCTACAAGTTTCAGCATCTAAAGCAAGGTGGGTCCAGGGCTACTGAGAGCGAAAGGATGGATGGTGCGAAGAGGGTACAATCTCCCATACTATCCTACAGTTTTATTATTATTTAGTATAGCGCAGATATATATATATACATATATATTATTATAGATATATATGCTAAATATATATATATATATATATATATATATATAGTATATATATCGGGGGCGTGTTTGTGATACGGTCTGTCCGTCCATCGTGTTCCGTCTGACTTAACCACAAGTGTTCCAACATTTTCACGTTTCATATTTTGGTACATAGTGTCGACTGTGCGAGACGGATGTGGTCGGACATAGGTTAAGTCGATCTAAAGTGGTTTGCATGGACCAGGAGCTGTTTTCCCCGCCCATGGTAGTAGACAATTGTATAAGCCTTCTTGTTAAAATGTGGCAGTGTAGCGTGTTTTTAACATACCACAGTCAGTGAGGTGTTTTTAATCCCATGGAAGTGGAGGTGTTTTATACGGCCCTTGATAAATATAATTATAATATATTATAAATATATTATATATATAATATAATATATAGTATAATCCAGGCGTATATTTAATTATGCATGTGGAAGTGAGGTGTTTTTAATCATGTAACTAGTGAGATTTTTAGTAGCGCCCGGATATTTATATATTTAATAATGTGGCGTGAGGGTGTTTATAACGCCTGATATATGTAGATATTTATATTTTACGGCTGGAATTCCGCTTAAATCCAGTCAGTAAGTCGTGAGGGGAGATAGTTGTTTAAGGTGACAGAATGTGGTGGTTGCCGATAACGATGTGTAGTAACGAGGGAATTAGATGTTGAATTCATGGTCGGTGGCATGGCGGGAGTCGTGCTTTGTTAGTGTGAAGCGTTGTCTGTGTCTGCCTTGTTTGAGCACCACGCAACTACAACAAAACGCCAGCAGCAAACACCTCCTTCACCATCGCTAACCTGCAAATCCGTCACATACGGCATTCCAAAGCGCGATGGCCATCGTGACACCGCCGAAAACCCTCCAGCCGACCTTCTCTCAATACGGCTATTCCGGCGCCACCTGTGACGGCGGCTCGAGCTGTCTTCTAGCGAGACACGTCGAGGACGGAGTGCGAATGGCGGGTTTTCTGAGGAAATTCGGACTCAGGGATGATTCACGCCACATACTGATCCATTCCATCAGAGAAGCGTGGAGGCGGTGTTGTGGGGTGCCCTTCCAACGCGCCGACAAAATGGCATTGCAATTTGGAGGATGCAGTGAATGATACACGCCCTTTTCTCCGTCAACGGCGAGCGTGGCTCAGCCGAGGTCGTTGTGGATATCCGAGTAATTTGCATGATGTCCCGATAAGCGATAAAAAGGCGAGCGAAGTTGAGTGAGGATCAGTTAATCGGGCAGTGTCTGGTGGAGCAGGTGTTGGTCGGAGCAGCAGTTAATCGTGGGGCTGAAGTGAGTTGAAGGTGTCGGTGGGAGCAGTATCTGGGGCGAAGTGAGTGAGAGGTGTCGGTGGAATGCGAGCTTGGTGAGGGAGTCAAGTTGGCTGGGTTCGTTGGAAGACGGGCTTCGAGTGAGATGGTGAGGCGAGATCGGTGGGTGCAGAACGGCTGCGGATGGCAGGACGGCTTGAGGTGGAGAACTGGAGTCTCGCGTTCGCGGGATTCGATCATGCCAACGATACTCCCTGCCCGCAGGAGCAATCACGAATTCCCCTTTTCCCTCCCGCGCTTTGAGAGAGTTTGCGACAAGGGCCCCGGTTCCCACTTACAATCAAGCAGTGCCGCCACGGAACGCCGTGCGAGCGACATTGCTGGGCGGTCGCACGAGTGGGCGGTAGGGACCTTCGGTCTCGTGGGCTGGCCCCGCATCATGCCGAGGTCCACGCGTTAGGTCCGGGCCCAGTCTGAACTCCTTGCTTTGAAGGAGGTGTCTTTTCTTTTGCTTGTCGGTGTGGAATGCGTGTTGTGGGCGGTGTTTTTGGTAAGGTAGCATACTGTATAAGTGGTCCGTGTGTCGTGTAGTTCGTTTTAGATCTTTTATGATGGTGCATTTCTTTTGTCATGTGATATATGTGAATCGTTATTTGTGATGTTAATACATTGCTGTTGCTTAGTGTCTTATGTGTGCTTCCGCGTGCCGGAATTAAATGTTGCATTTGTGTGATGTTTTCCCGTTTCGCTTCGTATTTTTTTCTTTAGTGAACTTCATCCTGCTTTAGTAAAGGTGTAGTGGGTGCATAAACGCCGGAAATAATTGAACCGATCGAGGTCTGAGATTAAGCACGCTCGGTTATCCCGATAGTGCGAGGCCGCGCAGGGCTTCGTGTCGGGAAGTCGACTGCCGGGAGTGTAGATCGCCCGTTACCATCGGTGGTACTTAGGTCGGTCGAGATTTGGCGTCAACCCGGTATCTACGCGGGTGGCCGATTAGGCAGACGATTGTGGGTTGAGGTTCGAAAGGTCCCCCGTGATCGGAGCTCCGTGTTAGCGTGTAGTGGGGTTCATGATCGAATGTCGTTCCGGTGGGGAGCGCAACGGCGGTGGCGTCGGGTTCGCAGTCGAGGATCGCACGCTGGGCGGGTGCGGAATATTGCAATATACTGGGTTGTACGGATTTGGTGATTCACAGATTCCTCCGTTCCAAGCTAATTCATAGGGGGAATCGGTTAGGAGGAGCGATTCCCCGATTTCATCTAATTACAGCGACATTAAATTAATAAAACCCTTACGTGGAATAAGATTTGCGGTCTCAATGGCGAGCTGGAGTGCGGGGGTAGATAATGTATAGTTGTAAGTGATGTGAAATCATGGTCCCGGATGTTGACCCAGAGAAGACATTGGTTGTGCAGGGAACAGTTTCCCCCCAATGAAACAGAGCTCGAAAATGGGGCGGGCAGGGAGACGGTATGACCCCCCCTCCCTCTCGTCAAGTTCCTCCCGGCCCCGTGAACAACGATCCGAGCCGAGGTCGATTCGGCTTCGCGCGGATCGCTGAAACAACAGAGTGGGGGAAAATGATTGATGCGGATGATGCAACAAATGAAAATACGAAATGAACGAAAAAAATGGATGAAAGCATCAAAAGGATGGAATGAATAACGGAACTGGAAAAAATGGAGAAACGCACTCAATATGAAACAAAGCAAAACGAAACTAAGGAAGAAATAAAAGAAATCGGGGTGAGAGCATGCAAATTGGGCCCGGAGCCTGCAGGCGAGGCATGAAGGGCAACAACGCCGAAGTGGCCGTATTGGCGAACGTGCCGACGTGGTGGAAGGAACGTAGCTGGGGGGGGTGCAAACGGTTTTGTCAGGGGCCCGCGGTGAGCCGGGTGTAGAAAAAATAATCGGGAGCGTTTGGCGAGAAGTGTGGGAGGTGACGGAAAAGTGACGGTAACCGAGAGGATAAAATTAATTGGGGGTGACGGAAGTCGGCACAGAAGGAAATAAAAATAGTGGAGTGTGAGAAAGCTTCAGACAGACAGAAGAAGAGTTGATAAGCTGGGACCTGGAGGTAAAACGGAGGACAGAGGACTGGAAGAGCGGATATAGACAATCCAATAGGGCGAGCAGATTGATAACTTAGATCCAAGCATAAGTTGGAGTGTTGCGTGAGATAGGAAAGGAATTTGAAAAGAGTTTTCTGAATTAAAAACGAGTTGAGGATGGTGAAGGGAATAGCGTGACGGAGAATGAAAGAGTTAAGAGAACACATTGTCTGATCGAACAGACTGGAAGCGAAGGCCAGATTAAGGATGGATGCGAGAAAGCGTAGAAGTGATGGAAGAACGAATGAGCAGATAGAAGGAAATCGGATCGTAATGGACGTGAAACCACGAGATTGCGAATGAGGAACAAGATATAGATGTCGTGAAAGAACAAAGGATTACGAAGGAGAAAGGAAGTCAGTCAGTCAAAGAATATACGAGATTACAGAATGAGGAACAAGAAAGTACAGTGGGATAATACAAAAGAACAAGAGAATGAGACGGGAGAAAAGAAAGGTCTGTCGTGGGTGGAAAGAAATAACGGCAGATTGAGAAGAGAGGAACAGAAAAGACAGTGAATAAATACCTGATAAGAGTATAATTTGAAATTTAGAACACAGGAAACGAAAATCATAAGGTTGGAATGCGAGAGAAGTTGAAGAGCAGGAATGAAGCTAGGAAAGGAGAGATCAGGAGATTGAAGGACAAAGAGATTGGAGGGGAAGAACAGAGAGGACAATGGGATTAGAAAGAAAGGAAATGAGCGAGGTTGACCAATTGAAAGAAAAGGGCAAGGTGGAGTGGAAGAGGTAGACAACAGAAGCGAATTGAAACACATAGGGAATAACACATGAAGAAAACCATGAACTGCAGAGGAAAGACAGAGAGAAGAAGTAAGAAGAGTGAATGAGAACGCAGCAACTGAAACTCAGCAGATAGATTAACCAAATACAACAAGAACTGAGGAAGGGGAAGGTGCAGGGAAGAAACAGGAAGAGATAATGAGACAAGCAGCAATGACACAAAAAGAGATTAACAAATGAAAGCAACCATGAACTGGAGAAGGAAGGACAGGAGAGGAGCGGAAGGGTAATGAGAGAGCAGGGAATGAAACACGAGGAAATGAGCAATTGAGAGAAATCGATGAGATTGGAAAATGTGAGGGACATGAGAAGAGTGGTGGAGAGATAACATAAAACATACGGTTTGTAAATTATGGAAACTGAGGAGTAAAGTGAATTGAAGTCCAGAGAGATGAAAAACTCCGAAAGACAACAAAACTCACAAATGATTAGAGATGCGGAAGAAGAAGAAAATAGAGATAAGAGCTGCATATAATGACGGGTTAAAGGAACAGAACACACACACCAGAAGTAGTGGAGGAATGGGGGTGAGACTCGGGACTGGGTTGGGAACGTCGGGTGTGAGAGCTTGGATGGCTGCTAGGAAGCGCGGGGCGGAGTGAGCCCTTGAGGCGAATAAACGGAAGCGTGGTTCGTCTGTGGCGCAAGCGGAGTTGGAAGGCGATGGTCTGTGATAGGTGGCACGTAGTAGCTTGGGTTAATAGAGGCCCGGACCTGGATGTGGACCGAACCCATGGTTGGTTGTCAGGGTGTGTGGGGTTTGCGAGTGTTGTTGGCGAGATGCTGCTTTCAGTCAGCATGGTGTGGAGTGAAGACCCCTGTGCATAGGTGGACAGTTGGGTGTGGAGTTTGAGAGGGTCCGTGTGGGAACCGTGTGTGTGCGGTCTCTGGTATGGGGGAGATGTGTCGGCCATGCGTGAGCTGCAGCCGCGTCGTCCCGTGTGATGTGAGTGTGACTGGAGTGAGTTCTGTGCGTACGTGACCGCAGGTTCGTGGTGGAACGGAGAACGACGGACAGAGGGACAAAAGCGGTAGTCGGCCCGTTAGTTGTGTCGGTGCTGTGCCGGGGTTCACCCAGCAGCGAGCGCAGGTCCGTGCCTTGATGCAACGCACGAGACCACGTCTCGCTTGCGGAGTGAAGCCCGGGTCCGGAAACGCAGCGGTTGGATTTGCCGATCCCGCGGCGGACAAAGGTTAGAGCGGATAAGGATTTGTGACCGGATGGGTTCTCAGGAGCTTTGTGTATAAGCTCCAACAGGGGGGCAGAGCACGAGTGTTCGGTGGGAGCCCTTCGGAGTGCGAGGAGATCTGATTTTTTGGGATGCGGCAGGGTGAGGTCAGGGTGCACGTGGGTTGGAATCCGCAGGAGGTGCATCCTGCGGATGGTACAGTCCAAGGAGGGAGAGGTACGCGTCAAGAGGACAGGTAGTGCTAGCTGTCATGACGTCAGGGAAAGGTGGCAGTAGCGCAGGCTGTGAGTGTGCCGCGTTTGGGGGGGGTGCATGGCGACATAATTGGGTAAATACAAATTTAACGAAGCAAGCACTTCGGTTTCGTGAACAGGATCCTGGCAGGGGTGAAGACCCGTTACAAGGCACAGGATGAACTAGTTAGGGGGAGGTTAGCTAGCTAGACGCTCCATGGGGCAGGGTAAGTGCCTCATGGGCCCGTGGAATGGATTTAGGTAGAGGGATTTTAGTGAGATTTAGGTTGGGAATGGATTTTAAAGATTTGGAGACAGTGAGATTTGGAGTGTGTAGAGGGACGTAGTTTAAGCTACGTAGTGTTTAAGGAACGTGCTGTAGTTTAAGATTGACGTGGGACACGAGTTTGGTTAGGGAGTAGTAGAAGATGGCAGGATTCAGCGATGTGTGTGTTGTAATTGTGAGGAGAGTACATGGTAGTGAGTGACCAGCGGGTCTGTGTGTGATGGAGTGTAATGGGTGAATGCATGGTGCGATGATGATTGGGGGGAGGAGTGAGCTCCGCCAGGACCCGGTCCAGCTTTGATCGGACACCTGACCCTGACTCATGTTGTTTATTATTATTCAGTTGAATGTGGAATGGAAATAAAATAAATTCATTTCAAATCAAACATGAGACCAAATAGGTACAGTCCTGCTTTGGAGTAATCAGAAGGAACCTAAACAAGCAAAAAGCAAAGATGAATCATCAGGTGGAACCTGGTGAGGATTCACATTTCTGCTGCTGCTCCTCTAACCTCAAACCCACCCAGGCACAGCCAAGTGAACCTAATTTTAAAAAATACACCCGTGCGGGAGTGACGGTCATCTCTGCGAGAAACAAGCATGAGTTCCTGTTACTA
>CM068961.1:118610894-118621361 GCA_035128595.1 Eptatretus atami
TTTTGTAACCATGCAGCGGTTGGTGCCGCGTGGTAACAATGCAGCGGTTTGGGTCCCGCTGTGGTAACTGATATATGCAGCGGTTAGCGTGGCGCTGTGGTAAACCGATGCAGCGGTAGGGTTTCGCTGTGGTAAACCGAATGAGCGGTTTGGGTGCGCTTGGTAACCGATTGCAGCGGTTTGGTCCGCCTGTGGTAACCGATGCAGCGGTTTGGTGCCGCCTGTGCGTAAACCGATGCAGCGTGGGTTCCGCTGTGGCTAACCGATTGCAGCGGTTTTGGGTGCCGCTGTGGTAACCGATGCCTAGCGGTTTGGGTGCCGCTGTGGTAACGATGCAGCGCGTTTGCGTGCCGCTGTGCGCTAACCATCGTTTGTAGCGGTTTGGGGTGGCCGCTGTCGAACTGATGTAGGTGCCGCTGTGTTTAACCGTGTAGGGTCCGCTGTGGTTAACCGATGTAGGTGTCACTGTGTAACAACTGGCAGCGGTTTGGGTGCCGCGTCGGTAACCGATGCAGCGGTTTGGACAGTTGCCGCTGTGGTAAACCATGCAGCGTTTGGGCTGCCGACTGAGGGTAAACCGATTGCCGCGTTTGGGGTGCCGCTTTGAGGTAACCGATGCAGCGGTTTGGGTGCCGCTTGGAGGTAACCGATGCAGCGGTTTGGGTGGGCGCGCTGGCTGAGGGGTAAACCGGGATGCCAAAAGGCGGTTTTGGGTTGCCGCTGTGGTAACCGATTTTAGGGTGCCTCATGGTAAACCGATGCAGCGCGTTCGGGTTCCGCTTGGTAACCGATGCAGCGGTTTGGGTGTCCGCTGCAGGGTAACACGATGCAGCGGTTTGGGTGCCGCTTGAGGGTAACCGATGCAGCGGTCTGGGGTGCCGCTCTGGTAAACGATGTAGCGTGCCCTGGGGTAACTGTGTGCCGTCTGCTCCATCCAGGCCCCGACTTGCACGGGGGTGATTAACGAAAAAAAGAAGGAAACGGAAAGAGTTGACGGCACGAACAGAAACAAGGAGTGAAGGAGGGCTTTTGATCTTTTTCGACACAGACAAAGATGGTACGATAGGACTACACGAGCCTGAAGGTTCAGTCCTGTTGCGATATGGCTGTTTATGAAGGTCTACAGAGCTTACTAAGAATAGGAAAGGAATATTAATAAATAGATGGAGCGATCGTTTGTTAAACGTGCTTGAGAATGGTGAGACAGCAGGTTTTGGTTTGTGAAGAGATGGGAATATATTGCAGAACTTGCGGTGTAATTGGTTAGAACATCCGACCTGAGTCTTGGAAGTCCCGGCGGTTTGAACCCCACCGACAAGTCGTACAAAGACGAACTGGAAGAGCGATCAAGATGGTTGCAGAGCCTTTGCCAGCACTTTGTTTTGTGTGATTTGCAGATATTACATTGACGACGTCGATATGACACCTTTTGTATTGCATCGATTCACATTTGCAATTGTATGTATTTTTTATTAGACGTAATCACCCTCTGTACTTTCTTGATGTGTGCCACTCAATCTTTCAAAAGTACATACTTTATAGACAGACTTCGCATTCTAAATAATGCCTATTTTATGATAGTGATTGCATTGTAATAGTATTTACTTTATAGACTCTGTATTGTAATAGTATGCTACTTTATAAGACGTCGTATTGTAATAATATTTTACTTTATAGACGTCATATTGTTAATAGTATGTACTTTATAGATGTCGTTATCTTAATAGTATGTATTTTATAGACGTCGTTATTGTGATATATGTTACTATATAGACGTCGCTATTGCAATAAGTATATACTTTATAGACGTTGTATTGTAATAGTATGTACGTTTATAGACGGGCATATTGTAATAAGTATGTACTTTATAGACGTCATATTGTAATAGTATTGTACCTTTATAGACGTCATTATTTGTATTATTATGACTTTATAGAACGTCGTATTGTTGTGGGCCGCGGGTTCCGGTGCGCGATAAACGACACTACGTGGAAACAGTTGGAGTCATCTCCCACCGAAACACCCGGAATTTAGGTCGTGACTCTCGCGACAACTACCGAAAGGTCACGGGTCACTTAGAGGACCGTGGTCGCCAATTTTTGACGGCGTGAGTTAGGGTCCACTTGTCTAATTCAATTGCCTAAGTACTCACGCCGTCCAACTTACCAGGGAAACCACACCCTCGGCCGACTTGGGCGAATCGAGTCCTATCACCGACTCGGATCGGCCATAACCGAGCCGAAGTTTCCAAAAGCCCCCGACCGGATCAAATGAACAAATTTTTTTAATATTATTTTTTTTTTTGGTATGTTTTTTTTTTTATAATTTTTTTTTCTTAATTTTTTTACGGCACGAAACGGCTCTTACTATTTCTCAAGACGCACCTTGCTAGGCCAATGAAGCGAAAGCACAAAAAGGAGCTGGACATTAACAGGGTTTATTTATAATAATAATCGGGGAGGGAAGCATACAAAGAGCAGAGTCATCCAAAATAAGGAAATGTAATGTACAAGGAATGAAAACCACTAACAGCTCTACTTAACAGACTGGCCCACAGACACACACACACACAACACACACACAGCCAAAAAGAAACTGGACCCCGTGGCGTCTATTTCGGTCTCTCAGCCGGGCCGGAGGGTCCTGTCCCACCTCGTGCGGTCGATTCGAACTTGTTCGGTGTGGGACTCGAACCCAACGCCGCACCAAGCTCCGGGGACCAAGAACGGCACCACGGACGCCAGCCAGCACGGCCGCAGACGAAGCAAAATCGCCACCGACTAGCAGACCCTCCGCAGTCGCACGAAGACACCGGTCTAGCCGGAAAAAACCTTCTCCTTACGACCACTCTGCAGTCGCCACGCATCACTCGGCAGAACCCTCGTCGCACCAAGGCAATCACCCCCAATGACTGCTCACCACATTTCAAACTTATCCTTTCCCCTCCCCGCGGGTCGAGGGAAATCTCTGAGGTACTCGCCTCCGGATTGGACGAGGGGGTTGTCGGGTGACTCTGGGCGCCGTTGATTGGACGAGCTCACGGTGGACGGAGGCGAACCTCACCCTGTACGTGGACGATGGCGTTGTTGTAGTTGGTGATTTTAGAGGATGTAGTTGTTGTCATTGTTAGTTGTTGAAGATGTAAAAAAAAACTAACTAGAAAATAACTTGTAGTGCACACGAATTTCCCATTTAGACAGGAAGGAAGGATTCTAACTATTAAAACATACTTTATCGAGAATAACTGAACTACGCGCGGATCTGGCTGTTTGTCGTGCACAAGGCTTCCAAATCCGTAACAGTTATTTAATAGTATGTACTTTATAGACGTCATATTGTAATTACTGTAGTATGTATTTATAGATGTCGTATTGTTAACTAGTATTGTACTTTATAGATTGTCATTCGTGTTGTAATAGTATGTAAACTTTATAGATGGACCCTCTGAGAGCAGGCCCAGGCCTTTGCTACCTAATGTTGGCAGTGAGTGCCCCAGAAGCAGTGCGGGGGAAGGAAGTGGCACCTGTATATGTTGAAGAATTGCCCGGGTGCTAGCCAGTGGTCACCCAGATAGCTCAGTGGCAGAGGACTGGTACGTTTTCAGAGGACCTGGGTTCGATTCCATGGGCCTGGGCCCGTAATTTTTCCACATACATTTATGATTTCTATCCTACTCACTTCTAATTTTATAGATGTCCTCGCATTGGTAATAGTATGTACTTTATGGATGGTGCTTGCATTGCTATTAGTATGTACTTTATGACGTCATATTGTAATTGTATGTACTTTATGGATGCCCTCGTATCTGCAATAGTAGTACTTTATAGAATGTCCTCGTGTTGTAATAGTAATGCTGCTACTATAAACGTGCTCGTATTGTAATTAGTATGTACTTTATAGATGAGCACGTATTGTTAATGTATACTTTATAAGACGTGCTCACATTGTAATTGTACAGTACGACCCCCCCGGTTTATGTCGGGGATGCATTCCCGAAAAGGTGCTGGACGAATACGAAAACTGCCTCAAGTTCAAAGCAGTTTTTCTTCATCTCATCTCATCTCACTATAATTCGCCGTTCTGTCCGGTCTGTCTGTTTCCCAGGCTACCGCAAAACGGTCTGAACCTATCACAACCATTTTTGCGGTTGTTGTAATCCTGGGACCCCTTGGAGTAAAATAGGCATAACATGACTACCCTTGATGGCCCCGTAGGGAGGCCGGTGCTTCAGTAAGAATTAATGGAAATAAGCAGTGGACACATTCCCTTAAACGTCGACATTCTATGTATTATATTTTGCCTTTTAACTTTGCATATACCCTTTAATTTGATAATGAACAGTTATATTGGAGTTATACATATTTAATTATATATATATATGCCTGGTGTTGACTTAATGGTTAGGGGTGGTGGGCTTGGGATCCGAGCGATCCTGAGTTCAAATCTCCCTCCGCTGTTGAATTAATCCAGGTGCGGTTGACTCTGCCTGCCATCCTTCGAGGTCGCAAATGAGTTCCAGCTTGCTGGGTATCCTGTGTTGGAGTGGCGAGCCCGTCCAGGATTGTTACCCAATAGCCAAGGCAGACTGCTTAGCAGCGCCAGCGCTCTGCAACAGAAGTATGTTCCAATAGGATGGATGACGATTAATATATATTTTAAAAAAAATTTTTTTTTTCACATAAAAAATAGGACCACTGGACCTTGCTAGCTTACGTGGGCCCTGGCCTAATGTTGTAACCCAAATTCGGTAGCATCTGATTGGTGGCTCTGAAGACTATGATTTTTGAAGGGAATTTACACGATTTTTCCCAAACGTTGACCAAGTTGGCCATTTTGACAACACTTCTGGTCAGGTGATCGCGCATGATTTCCACAATTTAATTAACCTCCCCTGGCCTAATGTTTAACCTAAAAATTTGGTAGCATTCTGACCTTTGGTTTTTGTTGGTAGAGGGGAGGGAGGAAGGATCGAGAGAGGCGGATTCCAATTGATGTGACGTCCAGTTTAACGTCCATCCCAGAGACGTCACACCCATTGATGAATCACCCGCCTATGAAACACCGGGATGCAGTTTCGAACCCAGGCTAGGACAGCTTAGAGCGAGCGTGCGTGCCTTTTGGGTATCCTGCAAAACCGTGACTGTTGGCAATTCATTGCTTTTGTAACCCACCTGAAAAACATTTTTGACTCATTGTAATCATGTAATTTATTTCCTTCCCTTTCTCCGGAAATTTCCCCACGTTAGAACCGCACCGCGTAATTGCCATGAAGCTTGAAGAGGCGCTCGCCAAGTGCGCCTTAACCACCAAGAAAGTACTCCAACGAATATGTTGAGAAACTTTAAAAAAATGAAACGTTTTTTAATTTTTTTAAAATGTTATTTAATAATCTATCTAATGCCGAAATGATGGGCTCGTTGGAATTAACGAAGACCGTATAAAAAGCGGATAAAACGTGGTAGTGAAATATAATTTCACTCAATTTTCAGCGTGCCGGATGCACCAAACCGACGCACCGCATGGCCAAACCAGGATGAGTGGCCCTGAACTCTATATCATATATTATACTCTGTGACAGTATATTTGTTAGAGCACTCACCAAGTGCTCAAACACTTTTCAATCTCTTACGGTTGATAAGGCACGGTTGGCTTGGCAACCGATAAGCGATCGTTTGAAACGGTCATATTGTTGTGGGTCTGGTATCGGCGACGAGCTACGGACCGCTAGGTGGGAGCAGTAGGGTCGACTCTTACCGAACACCCTGAATCGAGATCGTACCTTTTGGAAAATCCGAAACGGTATGCGGTCCCTTACAGGACCATTGAACGTTCAAGAAGAAATCAAACCACGTGGACAGGGTTATTTGCCAAACTTCAAAATACCTAGATGCCCACGTGGCGACGCTACTGAGGATTCACACCCTCGACGCACTTGTACGGGACGAGCTGTATGGCGTGCTCGACCCGTGCGTAAACCCGAGCGCGACTATGGCTTACCAAAGTCCCGTCGCGTCCAAAATGTACAAATTTATTGCAAGCAACGGCCTTTTGATTCCCCAACACGCACCTTGGCTAAACCAATGAAGAAGGACAGAAACAAGCTGGAAAACATCAACAAATGGGTATTTATTAACAGTAGGTGGCGCGAAGGAGGGAAGCACGTAAGGGCAGAGTTATCACGACTAATAGAGATGCAAGTATGTGCAGCAAAGTGCACATTAAAAACAATTCCTACTTACAGACAGGGGCCAAGACAGACGCACACCCAAAAGAAAACGAAAGAGACCTTTCCCGCCTTGTGCCGGTCTTCGACGAAGACGAGCGAACCAGGACGAGACCAGCCGCGTCGAGATGCGACCAGGCCAGCGCCAGCCGACGACACGAGACCAGAAGCGTCGACAGGGATACGTTCCACGCTCCAAGCAGACCACGCGCTTGAGAGACGGAGAACCAGACTCCAGCGACAGGACGAGGCTATTGAGGGCAGCGAACGCCGGCTGACAGGACGCAGATTGATCTCCCCTGTTTGTCCAAAATCACCAACCTTTTCTCTCTGGAGGGAGGGGCCTCTTCCGCACCACTCGCCTCTTGATTGCGCCGGAACCATTTGCGCAATCCCTGGCCGCCCTCCATGGAACAGACGCACGGTAGGCGGGGCAACTCCCACCCTTTTGGCGGAGTCCCAAGCGGAGCGTTTGTGGCTCCGCCCACCTTCCTCACTCTGGCCGCGTGCTTAATGGCGATCGTGTTGCAGGTCGGAAACGGGAAGGGTGAGACTCCCACTCCTTGCCGATTGGCTAAGGAGGGACGCCATAGCCTACGTGTAGACTCCGCCCATGCCGTGCGCTTACTGGCAAAGGCACCCGAAGAAATGCCGCGGAGCGCTCCGTTAGCGTTGTCGTGTGAAAGTGAAGAAGATGACGTTGTCGTCGTTATAGTTGTAAAAAATCCTAACTATAAAAATAACTCGCATGCATGAACGTTTAATTACCCAATAAACAAGGGAAAGGCGAGCTATGTATCCACATTTACTTATCAAAATTAACTTGAGTGCTACGGGCGACGGCTGTCTGTCTGTGTGCGACACAAGGGCTTCCAGATTCATAACAATATAAACACCATTGCAACCCGAAGATGCCTGGATGTCAAGGCAATATCCGAATTGACAATGAACTTTTAATTTTTTTTTTTTTTTTAGTAGTCGCAATTACTGCTGAAGTCAAAAATTGAAGTTTAAATTGCCAATTCAGCTGAGATTAAGGAGATTCTTGGAGGTTATGGCATGTGCGGAAATGAAAATTAAGTCACAACACTGGCGTTCTGGGCGTTTATTAGCATTGGCAATGTCTCTTAGCGATCGTAGGTATGATTATCAAGCAATTGATGATGTACGCAAGTGCAGGAAGGTGGAAAAAAAATTAATTTATTCATTGAAGAAAAACCATTGTGGCCTTTTCCAAGTTGAGGCATTGTTGAGGAGGCCAAAAAAAAAAAAAATTGGTAGAATTAAGACCCCAGCTGAGGTGACCAAGCACGAGCCTTGATGAAGGATATAATTAAAATAAGTTCCCTTAATTATCTTCGAAGGTTAAACCAAACACAATATTCACTCTTGCACTTTCCGTGAAGTTCTCGTAGTATGCCACACAGTTTTTCAGGCTGCTAGGTTTCATGCTTTTGAGTTATTGGAGGACGCACCACAGAACACACACACTGATATTGTTGCGGGGCCAGGTTATCGACTGCGAGCACGACCGCTAGATGGAGCAATAGAGTCGGCTCGACCGATCGCCCGGAATTTTAGATCGTACCTTTTCGAAAAAGTACGGGTCCCTTATCGGACCCGTTGAAGCGTTCAATATTTCTGCCATGTGATACCAGGGGTTTATTTGGGGGCCAATTTTCAAAATACCTAGATTTCCACGACGTGGGCGATTACAGAGTCTCCACACCCCCGACTCACCCGTACGGAATGAGACCGCTTAGCGCTACTCGAACCTGTGCGACCCGAGCGATTGATCGCCGAGATCCGTCGCTCCAATTGTCCCGTTAACAGCGGCAACAGCCTGGCTAATTTTCAACACGCAGTACGCTAAGCCAATGGGAAAGGACACGAATGCAGCGGATTACATTCACAATTGGGGCTGTTTTATTTAAACAATAGGCAGGAGGGGAACACAGAAGAGGCAGAGTTAAACTGACTATAAGAGATGAAAATGCAAATAATGTACAAGGCCACCTTAACAGTTTACTTAAGACGGGCCCACACACAGACACACACACAGGAAGTGGAACCCAATGTCTTTATTGAAGTCTTCCAGCTTGAGGAAAGGGAGCTGGAGACCAGAGCCTGCACTTGGACCCTGTCCACCTCCGTGTGGTCTTCGACGATCTGGACTCTTTGGCGACTCGAACCCGCAACAAACGATTGCCACTCAAGCACCAGGGACGGAGGAAAAAAGCGTATTCGGACGCCAGGTGACGAACGAGAGACGACCCGAGCACGTAGCCCAACCGACCAGACCAACGAGTCGATCCTCCGAACCACCTCAAACCCGATTGCTGCCAAACGACCAGACCAGATGATGTCGATCTCGGCACCTCAACCCGATCGCTGCCAAGCCGTACCAGAACCAGCACGAGTCGATCTCGGCACCTCAAAACCGATTGCCCAACCCGGACGGCCCTTTCCAAGGCCCTGGCGTTCCTTGTATTGCATTTCTCCTGCGGGCTGGGGAGTGTCGTGGGAAGGATCGCCGCTCTGAGACGTTCTCGCCTCTCATTGGTCCGAGAGGCTGTGGGAAAGTTCGCCGTTCCTCGCCTCCCATTGGTTCGGAGTTCGTGGGAATGTCGGTGTCTGAGACGTCTCGCCCTCCCATTTGTCCGGGGTTCGTGAACGTCATGTCTGAGATGTCTCGCCTCCCATTGCGTTCGGGGTTCGTGGAACGTCGATGTCTGAGATGTCTCGCCTCCCATTCGGTCCGGGTGTTCGTCTGGGAACGTCGATGTCTGAGATGTCTCGCCTCCCATTGGGTCCGGGGTTCGTGGGAACGTCGATGTCTGAGACGTCTCGCCTCCCATTGGTCCGCGGATTCGTCGGGCAACGTCGATGTCTGAGACATCTCGCCTCCCAATTGAGTCCGGGGTTCGTGGGGGAACGTCGTTGTCTGAGACGTCTCACGCCTCCCATTGGTCGCGGGGAACATCCATCTCTCTGTGGGCGGAGTCGGAGCTCTGGTGGCCGAAAATCCCGCCCCACGTACGTCGGTCGAACGCACGGTAGACAATGGCGTCGGATGTGAGGAAGCGAGGTGAAGGCGTGTTGTTGTAAACGAATCTCCGCAGCGCACACACGTAATTCCCGTTAGACACAGTAGGGGCCCTAACTCTAAACCACACACTTACCGATATAACTTGTTCTATAGGGACCTGTGTTGTGTGCGGATGGGGGTTCCAGAGTTCGTAAACACTTACCCCCCTCACCCTTTTTAACAAACTCGGTTCCCGAGTCGTTAATTTTCGTGTGACAGATGTGTAAGTTCTCCCCTTGTAACATTACCTACGGCATCCTGCAGTGCGACATTTTTTCATACCATGTCCAAAATAAATACCTAGTTTGCGCTGCCGTAGCTTAAACTATCAGACTCACTCGGACAATTTAGCTAAAATTGCTGGCGCTACAACAAACATGAGCTGGGTCAAAAGAACAATTTACCAATTTTTGCCTGCCAACTTATCGTATTTACACTAACCATGGCCCAGGACCTGTCATCTTTGGAAGAAAACGCCAAAGAATGTCAGTCAGTTTTTTGGTGGGTGAGTGCACAGCAGCTCTGAGGTCAGTTCGTCCTCAGGGCCTGCTCAAAAGGTCCCGCGTTGCAGTATTCCTTGCAGTGAACCTTCTTCTTTCATTCCTTCCCTACCCCCAGCTGCTGGAGCAAACTCACCCTTACACGCGCATGCCATGTGCCGTTCCCACAGCGCCATTTAAGAGGCTAGCCAGGCTGCCAATGCAGGTCTCTGGCCTCCTTTGTGCCAAGAAGAGGTGGCCAGGCTGCTCACTGCAGCTCTCTGGCTCATGGAATTGAATGGATGGAAGCAAAACACAAGAATGATGCATGCGGCTGCACCAATGCAGTCCCCGTGTGCGGCTGCCTGCAGGCAGTCCTTGCAAACACTGGATGATCCTGGCGCACATGGATGAGTTGGTGACACAGGGGCAAATGCAAAAAGGGTAGCAGGCATGGGGTTATGGCAGAGGCAGGCGAATAAGGCATGGCAAGGCAAATGTGGAACAGGCGATACAGCACAACAGGCCGGCAGGTGAAGATGGCCGGCCTCTGGTCTCGCTCCGTGTGTGTCTCGAGGGAGTGCGGTGGTGCCGGCCGCTCTGAAAACGGGCTCGGACCTACCCTACCGTCTCCCCCCAACCTATCGCCTTTGCCTGTCTCTGTCCATACCCACTCC
>CM068961.1:118621386-118632108 GCA_035128595.1 Eptatretus atami
TTTTGTAACCATGCAGCGGTTGGTGCCGCGTGGTAACAATGCAGCGGTTTGGGTCCCGCTGTGGTAACTGATATATGCAGCGGTTAGCGTGGCGCTGTGGTAAACCGATGCAGCGGTAGGGTTTCGCTGTGGTAAACCGAATGAGCGGTTTGGGTGCGCTTGGTAACCGATTGCAGCGGTTTGGTCCGCCTGTGGTAACCGATGCAGCGGTTTGGTGCCGCCTGTGCGTAAACCGATGCAGCGTGGGTTCCGCTGTGGCTAACCGATTGCAGCGGTTTTGGGTGCCGCTGTGGTAACCGATGCCTAGCGGTTTGGGTGCCGCTGTGGTAACGATGCAGCGCGTTTGCGTGCCGCTGTGCGCTAACCATCGTTTGTAGCGGTTTGGGGTGGCCGCTGTCGAACTGATGTAGGTGCCGCTGTGTTTAACCGTGTAGGGTCCGCTGTGGTTAACCGATGTAGGTGTCACTGTGTAACAACTGGCAGCGGTTTGGGTGCCGCGTCGGTAACCGATGCAGCGGTTTGGACAGTTGCCGCTGTGGTAAACCATGCAGCGTTTGGGCTGCCGACTGAGGGTAAACCGATTGCCGCGTTTGGGGTGCCGCTTTGAGGTAACCGATGCAGCGGTTTGGGTGCCGCTTGGAGGTAACCGATGCAGCGGTTTGGGTGGGCGCGCTGGCTGAGGGGTAAACCGGGATGCCAAAAGGCGGTTTTGGGTTGCCGCTGTGGTAACCGATTTTAGGGTGCCTCATGGTAAACCGATGCAGCGCGTTCGGGTTCCGCTTGGTAACCGATGCAGCGGTTTGGGTGTCCGCTGCAGGGTAACACGATGCAGCGGTTTGGGTGCCGCTTGAGGGTAACCGATGCAGCGGTCTGGGGTGCCGCTCTGGTAAACGATGTAGCGTGCCCTGGGGTAACTGTGTGCCGTCTGCTCCATCCAGGCCCCGACTTGCACGGGGGTGATTAACGAAAAAAAGAAGGAAACGGAAAGAGTTGACGGCACGAACAGAAACAAGGAGTGAAGGAGGGCTTTTGATCTTTTTCGACACAGACAAAGATGGTACGATAGGACTACACGAGCCTGAAGGTTCAGTCCTGTTGCGATATGGCTGTTTATGAAGGTCTACAGAGCTTACTAAGAATAGGAAAGGAATATTAATAAATAGATGGAGCGATCGTTTGTTAAACGTGCTTGAGAATGGTGAGACAGCAGGTTTTGGTTTGTGAAGAGATGGGAATATATTGCAGAACTTGCGGTGTAATTGGTTAGAACATCCGACCTGAGTCTTGGAAGTCCCGGCGGTTTGAACCCCACCGACAAGTCGTACAAAGACGAACTGGAAGAGCGATCAAGATGGTTGCAGAGCCTTTGCCAGCACTTTGTTTTGTGTGATTTGCAGATATTACATTGACGACGTCGATATGACACCTTTTGTATTGCATCGATTCACATTTGCAATTGTATGTATTTTTTATTAGACGTAATCACCCTCTGTACTTTCTTGATGTGTGCCACTCAATCTTTCAAAAGTACATACTTTATAGACAGACTTCGCATTCTAAATAATGCCTATTTTATGATAGTGATTGCATTGTAATAGTATTTACTTTATAGACTCTGTATTGTAATAGTATGCTACTTTATAAGACGTCGTATTGTAATAATATTTTACTTTATAGACGTCATATTGTTAATAGTATGTACTTTATAGATGTCGTTATCTTAATAGTATGTATTTTATAGACGTCGTTATTGTGATATATGTTACTATATAGACGTCGCTATTGCAATAAGTATATACTTTATAGACGTTGTATTGTAATAGTATGTACGTTTATAGACGGGCATATTGTAATAAGTATGTACTTTATAGACGTCATATTGTAATAGTATTGTACCTTTATAGACGTCATTATTTGTATTATTATGACTTTATAGAACGTCGTATTGTTGTGGGCCGCGGGTTCCGGTGCGCGATAAACGACACTACGTGGAAACAGTTGGAGTCATCTCCCACCGAAACACCCGGAATTTAGGTCGTGACTCTCGCGACAACTACCGAAAGGTCACGGGTCACTTAGAGGACCGTGGTCGCCAATTTTTGACGGCGTGAGTTAGGGTCCACTTGTCTAATTCAATTGCCTAAGTACTCACGCCGTCCAACTTACCAGGGAAACCACACCCTCGGCCGACTTGGGCGAATCGAGTCCTATCACCGACTCGGATCGGCCATAACCGAGCCGAAGTTTCCAAAAGCCCCCGACCGGATCAAATGAACAAATTTTTTTAATATTATTTTTTTTTTTGGTATGTTTTTTTTTTTATAATTTTTTTTTCTTAATTTTTTTACGGCACGAAACGGCTCTTACTATTTCTCAAGACGCACCTTGCTAGGCCAATGAAGCGAAAGCACAAAAAGGAGCTGGACATTAACAGGGTTTATTTATAATAATAATCGGGGAGGGAAGCATACAAAGAGCAGAGTCATCCAAAATAAGGAAATGTAATGTACAAGGAATGAAAACCACTAACAGCTCTACTTAACAGACTGGCCCACAGACACACACACACACAACACACACACAGCCAAAAAGAAACTGGACCCCGTGGCGTCTATTTCGGTCTCTCAGCCGGGCCGGAGGGTCCTGTCCCACCTCGTGCGGTCGATTCGAACTTGTTCGGTGTGGGACTCGAACCCAACGCCGCACCAAGCTCCGGGGACCAAGAACGGCACCACGGACGCCAGCCAGCACGGCCGCAGACGAAGCAAAATCGCCACCGACTAGCAGACCCTCCGCAGTCGCACGAAGACACCGGTCTAGCCGGAAAAAACCTTCTCCTTACGACCACTCTGCAGTCGCCACGCATCACTCGGCAGAACCCTCGTCGCACCAAGGCAATCACCCCCAATGACTGCTCACCACATTTCAAACTTATCCTTTCCCCTCCCCGCGGGTCGAGGGAAATCTCTGAGGTACTCGCCTCCGGATTGGACGAGGGGGTTGTCGGGTGACTCTGGGCGCCGTTGATTGGACGAGCTCACGGTGGACGGAGGCGAACCTCACCCTGTACGTGGACGATGGCGTTGTTGTAGTTGGTGATTTTAGAGGATGTAGTTGTTGTCATTGTTAGTTGTTGAAGATGTAAAAAAAAACTAACTAGAAAATAACTTGTAGTGCACACGAATTTCCCATTTAGACAGGAAGGAAGGATTCTAACTATTAAAACATACTTTATCGAGAATAACTGAACTACGCGCGGATCTGGCTGTTTGTCGTGCACAAGGCTTCCAAATCCGTAACAGTTATTTAATAGTATGTACTTTATAGACGTCATATTGTAATTACTGTAGTATGTATTTATAGATGTCGTATTGTTAACTAGTATTGTACTTTATAGATTGTCATTCGTGTTGTAATAGTATGTAAACTTTATAGATGGACCCTCTGAGAGCAGGCCCAGGCCTTTGCTACCTAATGTTGGCAGTGAGTGCCCCAGAAGCAGTGCGGGGGAAGGAAGTGGCACCTGTATATGTTGAAGAATTGCCCGGGTGCTAGCCAGTGGTCACCCAGATAGCTCAGTGGCAGAGGACTGGTACGTTTTCAGAGGACCTGGGTTCGATTCCATGGGCCTGGGCCCGTAATTTTTCCACATACATTTATGATTTCTATCCTACTCACTTCTAATTTTATAGATGTCCTCGCATTGGTAATAGTATGTACTTTATGGATGGTGCTTGCATTGCTATTAGTATGTACTTTATGACGTCATATTGTAATTGTATGTACTTTATGGATGCCCTCGTATCTGCAATAGTAGTACTTTATAGAATGTCCTCGTGTTGTAATAGTAATGCTGCTACTATAAACGTGCTCGTATTGTAATTAGTATGTACTTTATAGATGAGCACGTATTGTTAATGTATACTTTATAAGACGTGCTCACATTGTAATTGTACAGTACGACCCCCCCGGTTTATGTCGGGGATGCATTCCCGAAAAGGTGCTGGACGAATACGAAAACTGCCTCAAGTTCAAAGCAGTTTTTCTTCATCTCATCTCATCTCACTATAATTCGCCGTTCTGTCCGGTCTGTCTGTTTCCCAGGCTACCGCAAAACGGTCTGAACCTATCACAACCATTTTTGCGGTTGTTGTAATCCTGGGACCCCTTGGAGTAAAATAGGCATAACATGACTACCCTTGATGGCCCCGTAGGGAGGCCGGTGCTTCAGTAAGAATTAATGGAAATAAGCAGTGGACACATTCCCTTAAACGTCGACATTCTATGTATTATATTTTGCCTTTTAACTTTGCATATACCCTTTAATTTGATAATGAACAGTTATATTGGAGTTATACATATTTAATTATATATATATATGCCTGGTGTTGACTTAATGGTTAGGGGTGGTGGGCTTGGGATCCGAGCGATCCTGAGTTCAAATCTCCCTCCGCTGTTGAATTAATCCAGGTGCGGTTGACTCTGCCTGCCATCCTTCGAGGTCGCAAATGAGTTCCAGCTTGCTGGGTATCCTGTGTTGGAGTGGCGAGCCCGTCCAGGATTGTTACCCAATAGCCAAGGCAGACTGCTTAGCAGCGCCAGCGCTCTGCAACAGAAGTATGTTCCAATAGGATGGATGACGATTAATATATATTTTAAAAAAAATTTTTTTTTTCACATAAAAAATAGGACCACTGGACCTTGCTAGCTTACGTGGGCCCTGGCCTAATGTTGTAACCCAAATTCGGTAGCATCTGATTGGTGGCTCTGAAGACTATGATTTTTGAAGGGAATTTACACGATTTTTCCCAAACGTTGACCAAGTTGGCCATTTTGACAACACTTCTGGTCAGGTGATCGCGCATGATTTCCACAATTTAATTAACCTCCCCTGGCCTAATGTTTAACCTAAAAATTTGGTAGCATTCTGACCTTTGGTTTTTGTTGGTAGAGGGGAGGGAGGAAGGATCGAGAGAGGCGGATTCCAATTGATGTGACGTCCAGTTTAACGTCCATCCCAGAGACGTCACACCCATTGATGAATCACCCGCCTATGAAACACCGGGATGCAGTTTCGAACCCAGGCTAGGACAGCTTAGAGCGAGCGTGCGTGCCTTTTGGGTATCCTGCAAAACCGTGACTGTTGGCAATTCATTGCTTTTGTAACCCACCTGAAAAACATTTTTGACTCATTGTAATCATGTAATTTATTTCCTTCCCTTTCTCCGGAAATTTCCCCACGTTAGAACCGCACCGCGTAATTGCCATGAAGCTTGAAGAGGCGCTCGCCAAGTGCGCCTTAACCACCAAGAAAGTACTCCAACGAATATGTTGAGAAACTTTAAAAAAATGAAACGTTTTTTAATTTTTTTAAAATGTTATTTAATAATCTATCTAATGCCGAAATGATGGGCTCGTTGGAATTAACGAAGACCGTATAAAAAGCGGATAAAACGTGGTAGTGAAATATAATTTCACTCAATTTTCAGCGTGCCGGATGCACCAAACCGACGCACCGCATGGCCAAACCAGGATGAGTGGCCCTGAACTCTATATCATATATTATACTCTGTGACAGTATATTTGTTAGAGCACTCACCAAGTGCTCAAACACTTTTCAATCTCTTACGGTTGATAAGGCACGGTTGGCTTGGCAACCGATAAGCGATCGTTTGAAACGGTCATATTGTTGTGGGTCTGGTATCGGCGACGAGCTACGGACCGCTAGGTGGGAGCAGTAGGGTCGACTCTTACCGAACACCCTGAATCGAGATCGTACCTTTTGGAAAATCCGAAACGGTATGCGGTCCCTTACAGGACCATTGAACGTTCAAGAAGAAATCAAACCACGTGGACAGGGTTATTTGCCAAACTTCAAAATACCTAGATGCCCACGTGGCGACGCTACTGAGGATTCACACCCTCGACGCACTTGTACGGGACGAGCTGTATGGCGTGCTCGACCCGTGCGTAAACCCGAGCGCGACTATGGCTTACCAAAGTCCCGTCGCGTCCAAAATGTACAAATTTATTGCAAGCAACGGCCTTTTGATTCCCCAACACGCACCTTGGCTAAACCAATGAAGAAGGACAGAAACAAGCTGGAAAACATCAACAAATGGGTATTTATTAACAGTAGGTGGCGCGAAGGAGGGAAGCACGTAAGGGCAGAGTTATCACGACTAATAGAGATGCAAGTATGTGCAGCAAAGTGCACATTAAAAACAATTCCTACTTACAGACAGGGGCCAAGACAGACGCACACCCAAAAGAAAACGAAAGAGACCTTTCCCGCCTTGTGCCGGTCTTCGACGAAGACGAGCGAACCAGGACGAGACCAGCCGCGTCGAGATGCGACCAGGCCAGCGCCAGCCGACGACACGAGACCAGAAGCGTCGACAGGGATACGTTCCACGCTCCAAGCAGACCACGCGCTTGAGAGACGGAGAACCAGACTCCAGCGACAGGACGAGGCTATTGAGGGCAGCGAACGCCGGCTGACAGGACGCAGATTGATCTCCCCTGTTTGTCCAAAATCACCAACCTTTTCTCTCTGGAGGGAGGGGCCTCTTCCGCACCACTCGCCTCTTGATTGCGCCGGAACCATTTGCGCAATCCCTGGCCGCCCTCCATGGAACAGACGCACGGTAGGCGGGGCAACTCCCACCCTTTTGGCGGAGTCCCAAGCGGAGCGTTTGTGGCTCCGCCCACCTTCCTCACTCTGGCCGCGTGCTTAATGGCGATCGTGTTGCAGGTCGGAAACGGGAAGGGTGAGACTCCCACTCCTTGCCGATTGGCTAAGGAGGGACGCCATAGCCTACGTGTAGACTCCGCCCATGCCGTGCGCTTACTGGCAAAGGCACCCGAAGAAATGCCGCGGAGCGCTCCGTTAGCGTTGTCGTGTGAAAGTGAAGAAGATGACGTTGTCGTCGTTATAGTTGTAAAAAATCCTAACTATAAAAATAACTCGCATGCATGAACGTTTAATTACCCAATAAACAAGGGAAAGGCGAGCTATGTATCCACATTTACTTATCAAAATTAACTTGAGTGCTACGGGCGACGGCTGTCTGTCTGTGTGCGACACAAGGGCTTCCAGATTCATAACAATATAAACACCATTGCAACCCGAAGATGCCTGGATGTCAAGGCAATATCCGAATTGACAATGAACTTTTAATTTTTTTTTTTTTTTTAGTAGTCGCAATTACTGCTGAAGTCAAAAATTGAAGTTTAAATTGCCAATTCAGCTGAGATTAAGGAGATTCTTGGAGGTTATGGCATGTGCGGAAATGAAAATTAAGTCACAACACTGGCGTTCTGGGCGTTTATTAGCATTGGCAATGTCTCTTAGCGATCGTAGGTATGATTATCAAGCAATTGATGATGTACGCAAGTGCAGGAAGGTGGAAAAAAAATTAATTTATTCATTGAAGAAAAACCATTGTGGCCTTTTCCAAGTTGAGGCATTGTTGAGGAGGCCAAAAAAAAAAAAAATTGGTAGAATTAAGACCCCAGCTGAGGTGACCAAGCACGAGCCTTGATGAAGGATATAATTAAAATAAGTTCCCTTAATTATCTTCGAAGGTTAAACCAAACACAATATTCACTCTTGCACTTTCCGTGAAGTTCTCGTAGTATGCCACACAGTTTTTCAGGCTGCTAGGTTTCATGCTTTTGAGTTATTGGAGGACGCACCACAGAACACACACACTGATATTGTTGCGGGGCCAGGTTATCGACTGCGAGCACGACCGCTAGATGGAGCAATAGAGTCGGCTCGACCGATCGCCCGGAATTTTAGATCGTACCTTTTCGAAAAAGTACGGGTCCCTTATCGGACCCGTTGAAGCGTTCAATATTTCTGCCATGTGATACCAGGGGTTTATTTGGGGGCCAATTTTCAAAATACCTAGATTTCCACGACGTGGGCGATTACAGAGTCTCCACACCCCCGACTCACCCGTACGGAATGAGACCGCTTAGCGCTACTCGAACCTGTGCGACCCGAGCGATTGATCGCCGAGATCCGTCGCTCCAATTGTCCCGTTAACAGCGGCAACAGCCTGGCTAATTTTCAACACGCAGTACGCTAAGCCAATGGGAAAGGACACGAATGCAGCGGATTACATTCACAATTGGGGCTGTTTTATTTAAACAATAGGCAGGAGGGGAACACAGAAGAGGCAGAGTTAAACTGACTATAAGAGATGAAAATGCAAATAATGTACAAGGCCACCTTAACAGTTTACTTAAGACGGGCCCACACACAGACACACACACAGGAAGTGGAACCCAATGTCTTTATTGAAGTCTTCCAGCTTGAGGAAAGGGAGCTGGAGACCAGAGCCTGCACTTGGACCCTGTCCACCTCCGTGTGGTCTTCGACGATCTGGACTCTTTGGCGACTCGAACCCGCAACAAACGATTGCCACTCAAGCACCAGGGACGGAGGAAAAAAGCGTATTCGGACGCCAGGTGACGAACGAGAGACGACCCGAGCACGTAGCCCAACCGACCAGACCAACGAGTCGATCCTCCGAACCACCTCAAACCCGATTGCTGCCAAACGACCAGACCAGATGATGTCGATCTCGGCACCTCAACCCGATCGCTGCCAAGCCGTACCAGAACCAGCACGAGTCGATCTCGGCACCTCAAAACCGATTGCCCAACCCGGACGGCCCTTTCCAAGGCCCTGGCGTTCCTTGTATTGCATTTCTCCTGCGGGCTGGGGAGTGTCGTGGGAAGGATCGCCGCTCTGAGACGTTCTCGCCTCTCATTGGTCCGAGAGGCTGTGGGAAAGTTCGCCGTTCCTCGCCTCCCATTGGTTCGGAGTTCGTGGGAATGTCGGTGTCTGAGACGTCTCGCCCTCCCATTTGTCCGGGGTTCGTGAACGTCATGTCTGAGATGTCTCGCCTCCCATTGCGTTCGGGGTTCGTGGAACGTCGATGTCTGAGATGTCTCGCCTCCCATTCGGTCCGGGTGTTCGTCTGGGAACGTCGATGTCTGAGATGTCTCGCCTCCCATTGGGTCCGGGGTTCGTGGGAACGTCGATGTCTGAGACGTCTCGCCTCCCATTGGTCCGCGGATTCGTCGGGCAACGTCGATGTCTGAGACATCTCGCCTCCCAATTGAGTCCGGGGTTCGTGGGGGAACGTCGTTGTCTGAGACGTCTCACGCCTCCCATTGGTCGCGGGGAACATCCATCTCTCTGTGGGCGGAGTCGGAGCTCTGGTGGCCGAAAATCCCGCCCCACGTACGTCGGTCGAACGCACGGTAGACAATGGCGTCGGATGTGAGGAAGCGAGGTGAAGGCGTGTTGTTGTAAACGAATCTCCGCAGCGCACACACGTAATTCCCGTTAGACACAGTAGGGGCCCTAACTCTAAACCACACACTTACCGATATAACTTGTTCTATAGGGACCTGTGTTGTGTGCGGATGGGGGTTCCAGAGTTCGTAAACACTTACCCCCCTCACCCTTTTTAACAAACTCGGTTCCCGAGTCGTTAATTTTCGTGTGACAGATGTGTAAGTTCTCCCCTTGTAACATTACCTACGGCATCCTGCAGTGCGACATTTTTTCATACCATGTCCAAAATAAATACCTAGTTTGCGCTGCCGTAGCTTAAACTATCAGACTCACTCGGACAATTTAGCTAAAATTGCTGGCGCTACAACAAACATGAGCTGGGTCAAAAGAACAATTTACCAATTTTTGCCTGCCAACTTATCGTATTTACACTAACCATGGCCCAGGACCTGTCATCTTTGGAAGAAAACGCCAAAGAATGTCAGTCAGTTTTTTGGTGGGTGAGTGCACAGCAGCTCTGAGGTCAGTTCGTCCTCAGGGCCTGCTCAAAAGGTCCCGCGTTGCAGTATTCCTTGCAGTGAACCTTCTTCTTTCATTCCTTCCCTACCCCCAGCTGCTGGAGCAAACTCACCCTTACACGCGCATGCCATGTGCCGTTCCCACAGCGCCATTTAAGAGGCTAGCCAGGCTGCCAATGCAGGTCTCTGGCCTCCTTTGTGCCAAGAAGAGGTGGCCAGGCTGCTCACTGCAGCTCTCTGGCTCATGGAATTGAATGGATGGAAGCAAAACACAAGAATGATGCATGCGGCTGCACCAATGCAGTCCCCGTGTGCGGCTGCCTGCAGGCAGTCCTTGCAAACACTGGATGATCCTGGCGCACATGGATGAGTTGGTGACACAGGGGCAAATGCAAAAAAGGCGTAAGCAGGCATGGGGTTATTGGCAGATGGCAGGCGAATAAGGCATGGCAAGCGCAAATGTGGAACAGGCGATACAGCACAACAGCGCCGGCAGTGTGAAGATGGCCGGCCTCTGGTCTCGCTCCGTGTGTGCTCGAGGAGTGCGGTGGTTGCCGCCGCTCTGAAAACGGGCTCGGAACCTACCCTACCGTCTCCCCCCAAACCTATCGCCCTTTGCTGTCTCTGTCCATACCCACTCCCTTAATTTGAAACACAAACCAATTTTAAGCCCCTTTTTATTTTATTTTATTATACTATATATATATTTTTTCTTTTATAATTCCGTCTCCCTAACCCACTTCCTGTCTTTGTCCAGCTAGCCTATCCCGTCAACCTCGCCTACTCCCAACCCCTACGTTCCCTTTCTGGAGGGGAACAGGGAGAGACTAGCGTCCTGTCTCGAGGCCCAACAAAGCCTCAGAATGGCCTCCTACAGAGTTCAGCAAT
>CM068961.1:118677610-118689992 GCA_035128595.1 Eptatretus atami
TCACATTACACTGACCCCGGGGTCCCTTGGGCGGGAGTCACTCCTCCCCCCCAATCACTCATCGCACCATACATTCCCCAATCACTCCATTCACTCAGGCCCGCTGGCCTCACTCACTCATCAAGCACATGTTTCCACTTTCCACACACACCGCTGAATCCTGCCATTGGCGGCTGGTGGTTGTAAGCTCTATGTGGCCTGCGCAGTCAGTCGGTCTGTCGCAGAGCGCACGACGCAGGTCACGGCGGGCAGAGCACATGTGTTCGGTGGGGAACCCCTCGAAAGCGAGGCTTGCTTTTTGAGCGAGTGACGTCACGCTGCACGTGTGGTTGGAATCCGGCAGAGGGGGAATCCCGCCGCGATGGTTGCCGTCCAGAGGGGAACGAGGTACGCGAACAGCTGCATGACGTCACGGCAAGGGATGCGCGAGTGCGAGTTGCCGCGCTGGTGCTGCGCCATAAAAAAAAAAAAAAAAAAGCAGCCTCGCTCGGGTGAACAGGATTCCCCTGGGCAAGGGGTGGAAGACCCCTTGGCGGGCACAGGATGCAAGCTAGGGGGAGGGTATAGTAGTTAGACTGACTTCAGGGCGGGGTAAGTCCTCATGGGCCGTGAATGGATTAGGTAGAGGATTGTAGTCAGATTTAAGTTGGGAAATGGATTTTGAGGATTGAGTGAAGACAGACTGTGATGTGTAGAGGGGACGTAGCTTAGCTACGTAGGTTAAATGGAACGTGCTGTAGTGTAAGGGAACGTGGGAGCACGAGGTAGTTAGGGATTGAAGCAGGATGCAGAATCAGCGATGTGTGAGTTTGTGAAAGGAAAACATGATGAGTGAGTGAGGCCAGCGGTCTGAGTGAATGGAGTGAATGTGGAATGCATGGTGCGATGAGTGATTGGGGGAGGAGTGATTCCCCCACAGGGACCGGGGTCAGTGTAAGTGAGTTAGCTGGGTTAGTTAAATTGACAAAATGGAAGGTCGTTTGTTGTTGGTGGGAAAGTAGGCTCGATACCCGCTTGGAGGGGTGCAGGAGCCCTGTTGACGGGTGGGAGCGTGGCTGCGAAAGTGAGTATCGCTGAGTGGTACCCCGGCACCGGGCTAGTCGGCCGCGTAGGCAAGGGCCCATGGGGCGGGATAGCGTCAGTGGGCACGGTGGCCCGCATGATGCGGGGCCCGGGGCCATGGCCGGGCAGTGCTGGGCGGGTGACCCTCGGAAAGGGGCCGGGGCGGCCAGCCTGCCACGTGAGCGTTCAGGGAGTGCGCCAGGGAGGGCACCCCGGTGTTTAGGGAGCTGGTAGGCTCGGAGGCAGTGTAGTGCCCGGGGGTGCCATTCGTGGAGAATCGGCAGAGGGTAGTTCCTGCCAAGGGAGCCACGCGTCCCAGCCCGTAGACCGTGTGAGGCACGGGAAGAAAATTGGGGGCATGGCCCGAAATTTGAGAGAACACCAACACAGGCGACGGGAATCTGGGTTGTTAGAACCAGTAGTTTAAGCGAGAGGCGCTTGTTGAAAGCCCGGTAGTTTAAGTAAATGGTAGGGTATATAGGAAGTGTAACCCCTCCACCATCCATCCCTTCGCTCTCGTTGTGGCCGCTGGACCCCTGGGTAAGATCGCTGAAATCTGAGGAGGCCATTCTGAGGCTTGAATTTGGCCTCGACGCAGGACGCCAGCTCTCCCTATTCCCCCTCCAGGAAGGGAACGTAGGGGTTTGGGAGTGGCTAGGAGCATAGGTTAGCCGAACAAGACGACATAAAGGGTTATGGACGAATTATAGAGGGGAAGTAAAATAAAAATAAAAAAAAAAATAGTTGGGCTAAATTGGGTTTTGACAAATTAAGGGTGGGTATGGACGGAGACAGGCAAAGGCGATAGGTTGGGAGGAGACAGTAGGTAGGTCGGCCCGCCTTCCGAGTGGCCAGCACCACCGCACTCCTCCACCAACCTCCATTGAAGCAAGGCCTGTGCGGCCACTTCATCGGCTGCTGTGTACTTTGCAAGGGCCTGTGCCGGCCACTTCATCGGCTGGCTGTTTCTGCAAGGCCTGTGCTGCGGATCGTTCTGCTGGCTGTTGCTGCAAGGCCTGTGCGGCGGATCGTCTGCTGGTTGTTCTAAGGCCTGTGCCGGTCATCATCTGCCGGCTGTTTGCTACAAGCGCCTTCTTGCCATGCTTGCTGCACCTTTGCCATCCATGCCTACTGCCCATGTCCACCAGCCCCTTCTGTTTTGCATTTCCCCCCCCCCCTTGTCAATGCCATGTGCGCCAGGATCACTGCGCAAATTTGCAGGACTGCCTGTGGCAGCTGCAACACGGCCTGCACTGGCGGCCCGTGATGCATCCATTTGTTCATGGCTGTGCTGCTTGAGCCAGCACGAGACTGCGGTTGCGCAGCTCATGCGCCGTTGTGTTCACTGCGTCCATTTTAAAAGGGGGAGGTCCTTGGATGCGTGTGAGCAGCGGCCACGTTCCCTGTACCTGCATTGCATGACCAGAGACTGCGTGCGAGCAGCCTGGCTCCCTGCTAACTTTTCTTGCAGAGTCCATCGATCCTGGGCCATGGAATAGTGTAAATTATAAGGTTAATTGTTAAGTTGTGTATTGTATATGAGTGCCCCCCCATGTATGTCATAGCGCCGGCATTTTATTTAAGTCGTCGTTATGAGTGGGTTTGTTAGTTAGTTTACTCAGCCCGTAGGTTATTTATTTTGGGGACACGAATACACTGAATGTCGCACTCAGGGATCCGAAGGTAAAACGTACTAGGGGAACTACACATGATGGCACACGAAAATTCGGCGACTCGGGACGAGTCTGTAAAAAGGGAGGGGTATTGTTACGGCTGTGGAAATTCGCAGACACCATAAAGGACTTAGATCAGTTATGCGATAAGTAATGTGTAGTTAGATTTCCCCACCGTTGTTTAAAGGGAATTTCCGTGTCACAGGGCTGTGATCCTTTGAGTTAGCCGTTTTTCTTCTCTATCATTATTTTGGGACCAATCATCCCCACAACAAATCGCCACCACCAACACACCCAAACAACTACAAACCAAACACCACCACCTTCGCCTCTTTTACCTCCACAACTCCACCGCAAACATCGCTTCACCGCCATTCTCAAAGACGCCCGCCAGCAACCAAATGCCACCACCAACACCTTCCAAACCACCAGCGCAAACTCCACCACCTTCGCCTCTTCTACCAAACGTCGTGCCATGGTTGTGAATGCGGTCCTTTCGGAAAGGAATGGATCAGAATGATTCACGCCCACTTTTCTCCATCCAATGCTGAGCATCAGGTGTGTAGCCCGCCTCGAACCCGCTGTGATCCACAAATTTGCATAGCACTCCTCCCCCGCATTATACAGTCAGCGGAGCATCAACAGCGAGCTCAGTCAGCAGAGTGTGCGCAGTAGCAGGTGGTGCGGTCGATCGGAGCAGTGGGTCGCAGTCAAGTCGGGTCTGGAGAGTGGAGTCTGAGGTCGGTGAGAAGTCGGACGGAGCTCGAGTAGCAGCGGCGCAGTTCGGTGCAGTGTCGGGGGCAGAGTCGGGAGAGGAGCTCAAGCAGGGAAGGCAGACGGGCGATCGACGGAGAGAGCTCACCGACCACGCCAGGGGCACGAAGCCAGGCGCAGCTACGCTGACATCGCGCTTGCCCGCCATCGCGCCACGAGGGCGCGGGGTAAGACCCTTCGGTCTCGTGGACCTGGCCGGCTCATCCAGTTCCACGCACATTGGTCCACGACCATGTCTGCCACCCTTGCTTGAGGGTGGCTTTTTCTTTGCTTTGTGTAAAGCATGTGGTGCGCCGTCTTATAAGTAGAATTGTCTAAGTGATGCGTGTGAAATAAAGACTTTATTCGGTTGTTATTGCTTGCCTTTCATTGCTTACTGTATACGTGCATGATTTTTCTGTATATGGCTGTAAAATCGTGTTGTCTGTGTGCAATAAATGTGCTTGTTAACTGTTCCCCGTTTCGTTGGTCCTTTCCCCTGTTTGAAAGTTCCATCTTGCATCACGGAAGGAATGGTAGAAGGTGTAAGCACCCGGTAAATAATCACGTCCTCGGGGCCGGCATAACACCGCTCGTTATTCACTGAAGCCGGAACGGACCGCTTAAGCGGTTCGTGTCCTAGGCCGGCCAGCGCGAGTTAGATCGCCCGGTTAACTACCGCCAGTACTTAGGTAGGTCGAGTTTGGCGAACAACCCTATCCTCGCGGGTGGCCGATTGGCACGATTGTGGTGGGTCGAAAGACCCACCCGTGACTAGCTCCTGGCGGTAGTTCCAAGGAGGTCACGACTGAATTGTCCGTTCCGGTGTCGGCGACGCGGTCGCGATTTGAGTTACGTGGCCGATCGCACGCCGGCGGACCGAAATTCGTAACATATATGTATATATATATATATATTTTTTAACCTTCAAAACCTCTTCTCTGAAATGGTGAAAAGATCGAGGCCAAACTTTTCACATAATGACCCCTTATCCATGAGAACAAAAGGTCACACATATATGCATAGTCACATTTTGGCAGCCATATTGGATTTACCCGAAAACCTATAAAAATACACCACTCAAAAGAGTCCTGGTGAGGATTTGCATCACTGATGACTCTTTTCTTGTTCAGTTTGAAATTGTAGCATTGCTATTTGTGTGATTTTCTTATGATTTCATTAAAATTAGTGCCGACTCATTGATATGTTTGCAAAGATCTCAACTACTGGAACATGGATGATATGAAGCATTTGTAACTTCATTCATGTTTAACAAAAGTGATTTGAGATGATACATTGTTAAAACGAAACACAATTGTCTGTTCAAAAAGTATTGTGTATATTGAATATTTTAAAAATTATTTTTTGGAATGAACAGAGACAACGTTTTAAAGAGGAGAAGGCGCTGCTGTTCCTGATACTGTTCAGGGCTATCAGAATTGCGTGGGGCTGGGAATTGCTTCTCCAAGACAATCCTGCTGCGGATGGAGTTCTGTTTGAACTACATGGGATTACTTCCTCGGGATTTGTTATTTTTGTGTTTTTGTTCAAGTACATGAACTTATTGTCATGACTGCAGAATTGTCAGGATACTAATGCAATACGCAGATGTTGAGATGACTGGTATACATATATATTGTTACGGATCTGGAAAACCATATGCCTTCAACTACAGAGTCCCAAAAGTCAGTTAGTCGTTAAGTATTGTGTGTGTAGTCAGATCTCCTTCTTTTGTCTGTGGGAGAATCAAAGGCGTGTGTGTTGCGATTTCTTTTAGAGTTATTACATCTAACAAGCCATTCTAACAACATCCCATCTTGCATGAACCCCTCGGTCCCAATCACGATCCACCACCAACCAGCTGCCTTCTCGCACCCTGACGTGCCCAAGGCAAGATCTTGCGGTTCCGGTTCTCGGCTCGTACAAACGTTGTAACTCTTTCACGCCGCCTTTGCAAGCATGATACTGCTGCTCGACAAGTATGAACCCACGTGGAAGAGTGGGTGGGGTTCCCTGCGGGCCGTAAACCCGCCCAGAAGGGCGAGTCCATGGAAGCCTGCCCAATCAGGGCGGGGAGTGACGTCTGATTGAGCGATTGCCCCCGCCCCATTGAGGGAGGTCCATAAATTCCGAGCACTCTCTTGAGGCAGAGGTGGTTTTTTCGGGGTTGTACGAAAGTTTGTTCAGAGGTTTTCACGGGTTGGGTTGAGCGTGAGTTCTTTTAAGCGGAGGGTTGAGCAGAAGTCATTGAGGCGGTGAACGTGTCTCTGCTGGCCCTCCACAAGGAAAGAAAGAGCGACCCTAGACCCCCCTCCTGTGGACCCCGCTATTTTCAGCCACCCGAGCTCCGCAAACGAACAAGAGTCCCACACGTGCGACTGGGACCAAACCAACGAACCTTTGAGGTGCCGCATCGCGGAGCACCCCTTTCCTCCGACGGTCAGGTACCCAGCTGGACTCTGACCCCCAGCTCGTCTCTCTCCTCGGCTGCGAGGGTCCAATAAAGAACTCTGGGTTATTTTCATTTGTGTGTGTTGTCTGCGTGTGGCCCGTCTTTAAGTAGAAAGAATAAGTGTTTTTGATCATTGTTAAACTTCTTGACATATTCGCGTTGTCTTAGCCTTGTGTCTTCATTTACTGTAAATAAAATCACACAGGAAATGTTCCCAGTCCGTTCCGTCCCTTCTTGCATTGGTCCGCATGTTCGGATCTGAGTTTAGGCGGGTTTTATAACCCGATAATCCGTTCATCAGCCGCACGCTTTGGCAGTTTCCGCTCGGCTGCAACCCGAAAAACCGGAGTTGTAGTCGGTAGTTAGAACTCTACCCAGTCGTAGAGTGACCGGTTCGAGCAGAGTGCCGAGGTGTGTTTCCCCGGTTGTGCAAAAGTCGCCTCGTTAATTAGGTAAATTGGGTTATTGACCAGATAGACCCTACACTACGTGTTGAGAATATTGGCGACCACGGTCGTTAGACGACCGCCGGCTCGCGGAGTTATCGAGCGACGGCTACAATTCCGGAGTCTGGTGGAGGTGACGTAACCTCCCCCAGCCTCGTGGCCGTTTCTCGCCACCGACCCCCGGCCGCAACAATATATTTTTTGTTACTGTGCTCTCACCAACTTCACGATGAATGTATGAATTGCCCACTGTTAAATCCTGCCACATGCCCGACAGTGTCAGGTTAGCCTGAAGGTTTGAGAAAGCCATTGTGAAAATGGCAGTGGGGGGGAGGCGGATGCGGCCTAGCATTAACACAAAGGCTTCATAGCATTGTACTGTGGTTAGGCAGTGTTAGCAGCTGATGCTAAGTTTATGAGCGGTCACTTCTGTTGGCCTTCCACTATATTATGATTTTCAACACGATATTTCCAAAAAGCCATGAAGATTAAGCTTTCAATACATACACAGAGCCATTCCTCACACCACCCCAAAATGAGAGGCAACACAGTAAACTTCTTTTCTTTTGCAAGTGCTTCTCACCTTCTTCTCTTGAACCTCCTTCATGTATCCCTCAATTCCGTGTCTCTGTCAAATGTGTCTCCTTATTTTCCACATTTAGTAATATTTCGGAATATACTCTTTCCACCTTCTCTAATCCTCGTCTCCATTGTAGTATCTGACCAGTATCACTTTACACTGCATACCCTCCCCCTCCCCTCCTCCTCCTCGCACCACAAGTCTGGCTATTGCTTCTGCTTGTTCTTGACATCTTGGAGAATTTTCACCTCTGGTGTTTATAATTATACCATTCTTGTGCTGCTTCCCACCTTGCCTTGCCTGCTGTTTTCTCTCTCTGCTTTCTCTGGACTCCTTTTGAAGAGGACCAGCTTTTTAGATCTCGTGGAGGATCTCTAATTCTTACTCACGTGTTGTTTTCATCTTCTTTCTTGTGACTTTTGTTTCCACAGCTACAGTTTTCATCGAAACTTCCTGAAAGTTGCATATATGTAAAAATCCTCGAGACAAGTAACCATCTCCGATTTGGAGAAATTCCTCCGAGAAAAAAAATTTATGACGTCAAAATTTCTCCGCTTAAAGGAAAATCGCCTAAAAAATTATCTCCGAAACTAGGCAAGCTTTTTGAATTCTGTTTGCGGAATCGAACAGAGGATAGCAGGATTTAATTTTACCGCACATGAGTACATCACTATGACGTCATATCAATTTTTTGACTCATTTACCTATTTTTTGACATGTTTTGTTCAACAACCCAGAGTTTTTCATCGGATCTTCGTGAAAACTCCATGTATATGCAAGAAAAGCCCACGCGCAGGGCAGTAACCATCTCGATTTTGGAATTCTCCTAGAGAAAAAAGTTGACGCCCCCCTCATAATATCGCCGCCATGAAATCGCCTTATACCATGATGTGAAACTAGGCAAGCTGTTTGAATTTTGTTTCGGAATAGCCGGGCATTAGCACAGATAATTCATCGCAAACTGATGCATCCCACAATGACGTCATATTCGTTTTTATGACGTCATCATTAAGAGGACGAGGATCTAGCTCATTTGAGCTTTTTTTCTTCCTGGAGTTGTTGCATAGATGACGGTCAAGAAATTAAAAAAAATTTCAGATGCAGCTCTACGTGCAGAATTTTCCACCGGATACCACTTCACGATGACGCACAAAAAAAATCACACTTCTTCCCCATGGGGAGTTTTTGCCATGGCGAAATTTCAATTTTCCCATAGTCGTTTCGGAGGGGAGATACAGAGGTCAAGCTTTTCGGTTTCAAAGATGGAAAGCATAGGACATGACCTATATGCCTAATAATTAATTAAATATGTACGAAAAAAGATACATACTTATGGTGAGAACTTTGTTGTCGATCGGACCTACATTGCCGAGGAAAATGTTATTTAAAGTGAAAAAAAAACTCTAAAATGCGGCGGATTAACAAAAATAAAACAGAAGAAGAACAAGTGGTTACCCAGACTTGAGGCTTGACACCTGAACAAGAAAAAACGTCGTGCAGAGCAACGAAAATTGCAAAGTCAAAAAAAAAACAAATTTGACCTCAGCAATAATTATGTGAATTGATTCCAATGCACCAAATATGCAACTCCGTCTTCAAAAATCACAATCAATCAGATGAAAATTGACATCTGTAGAAAAGCAGCCACCTTATGCCTTTGTGACCTTCAAAAAGAATTGGAGATTGAATCAGTGACTGATATGCAAATCCTCTTCAAATTACAGTCAATCAGATGAAAAATTGACCAATTTAGAATCTCATTGAAGTGTGAGCTTTGTCCATGACCTTTGGTCTATGTTACCTCAAAAAAATTGGCCTGCGTTGAATCATTCGAACTGAAATACAAATCCACTTCAAGTTTTCGGTCATCAGATTAAAATTGAGATTTCAGAAATCTCACCTAAGTTGTGACTTTGACGATGTTGACCTCTTGGTCGATGTGACCTCAAAAATAATTGGCTGTGAACTTAGTGACCTGAAATATAAATCCTCTCAAATTTCAAGTCACTCGGATGAAAATAGATTTTCGACGTCTCACGGAAGTGTTGACCTTTGGCCTGTGTTGACCTGGTCAATGTTGATCTCAAAAGCAAATTTCAAGTCAATCGCGAATAAAAATTGAGATTTAGTAAACCTCACCTAAGTTTTTGACCTTAAAAGATAATTGGTTGACCTTTGCCTTTGTGACCTTTGACCTCAAACTTCTTGCTTTATGCCAAACTCCACCAAGTGGGTGAAGGTTCGTGATGATCGTTTTAATTTGTGACCTGGCACGAGTTGCAACTTACAGCAAACAGACAAACAGGACAGAATAACAACAAAATGACTGAACCAATAACTTGAAAAATCTGAAAGATTTTGCAAGGATAATAAACAGAAGAAAAAACAATTAAATAGGGTTACCCAGCCTTGTAGGGCTTCAACACTATAATTAGAAACTGCCACTTCATTTAACTGCTGCAGTGATGACGGAATACCAAGACTCCAGCTTGATACCAACACGGATTGACGAGTATGGACCGGAGAACATGCCGCGTTCAATCTGTCAATTACGTATGCAGTTCGGCCTTTCCTTGAAATACATTCAATTGTGGTGTTTATATAACCTGACAGAAGTAATAAATTTCACCATAGGTCCACAGGGTTAACCGGAACTCCCTGAGTCACACGCAAGCACCGAGCACATCTCTCGACGATGTGGGATTGATGATATCCATCTCAATGCAGGGGCTAATGGTTGTTGGGAGATCGAGATCCATCTGGCCTTGACGGAGACCATCTCAAAGCAGGGCTCATGTGCGAGACTGAGCATCCATCTCAAACAAGGATCATGGTGCTGAGATCCATCTCGATGGCAAAGCTCATAGTGGCGAGATGCGATCCACTTAATGCAGAGCACATGTGCTTAGAGTGAGATTCATCTCAATACAAGACAGCATGGTACTCAGGACTGAGGTCCATCTCAAACAAGGATCATGCTGCCGAATCCATCTCAATGCAGGGCTCATGGTGACAAAGACTGAGTCCATCTCAATACAAGGATCATGCTGCGAGATCCCATCCGATGTAGGGCTCATTGGTACAAGACTGAGATCCATCTCATGCAAGGCTCAGGTAGCGAGATATCCATCTCAATGCGGTTAAATGTGCTTGAGATCGAGATCCATCCCAATTGCAGGCTCATGGTGCTGAGAATAATTTTTGTGATGCGCGTCAGAAAGTGGAACGGATCCCTCCAGTTTCGCAAGTATCCTCCGTTGTGTGTGTGTGTGTGTGTGTGTGTGTGTGGTGTGTGTGTGTTGTGTGTGTGTTGTGTGTATGGTTGTGTCCACTATGGGTTCAAAATGTGGAGTGAGTCCTCCCAAGGCAGCCTCAAATACCACCTTCATTTTCGGTAAGGGGTCACGATCCACGGACCAAGCTGTGAAGTTTTTTGTACACGTAGTACTGCAGGCAAGCTAACCATTGTTCGAAACTTTTCATAAAAGCACCAAAAATTGGGTACATATGTTGACTAATGTATTCTGAAAAAATTCTGGATATGGAGCCACTCGAGATTTTGTGTGCGTCAGCTTGGCGGCATTTTCCCAAAAGGCCACCATTCTATTTTAACAACATGGGATATCTGTCATTGTTATCTCTTTGTAGGTTTCTCAGAGTGATAAATACTCCATGTATGTGCATTTACAAAGCGAAAAACAATACAAATGTCAGTGTTTGATCTATATATTTCCAACAGTAGGGGGAAAAATGCGTCATTTTATGGGAAAATCCATTTTCGCACACAGCATCGCAGTGACATGTTTTCAGAAGTATTTGTGTGTGTGTGGTTATGTGGAAGTCTTCATCCCATACGTCGAGGGCAGCTGCGTCGTGCTTCACGTCTCGACCATCCGCTTCATTTGGGATAGCTACAAGATGGCTCCTTGAAGACGGCGACAAGGGAGAACAGGAAAGGGGGTGCGAACGGCGCGTGGTAGCCACCGCAGCCATACCAGGAAACTGGCAGACTTTTCCTACGTGTCGACGCAAACAAGGTGGACTCTTCACCTTCCTGTCCGATGTGCTGGTGCAGTCCTTCATTACGACGAGGCAAAGAGCTGGTAGTCACTGATGGTGAGCCAGTATTCTGCCTCAAAGGGCAGAAGATATTGAAGCTCTCTGGCTCCAGCGGTCAGAAGCGGACACTCGCATCATGCTACATGTGGCCATGTTGCAGAAACATGACCACCGCGGATTCAAGTTCGAACGTAGACACCGACCGTCGTTGTCTGGCATGATGAAGCCAGGCACTACATGCGTGGATGAACTCTGGATTGCCTTTGGACGGGCAGAAAGTACCGCTAAACATCCCTGCCAATGAAATCGCTCCTCCCTCGCCGTCCACAGAAGCACGTTGCCCTCCCTGTCATCCATGCCATGACCGATGTGACACGATCAGCATTCGTGGGCTTGGGAAGAAATCTGCTTGGGCCGCATGGAACTCGTTTCCAGAAACTGACAGATTCTCATTGTGACCCTGACCACCATGCCAGTCAACATCCAGGATGACACAAGCACTGCATGAAAGGTTTGTGGTGCTCCTCCATGACCGCCACCAGTCCATATATCGGATTCAACGAGAGCCAGAAAGAAACTCTTCGCCAAGAGGAACTCTGTCCAGCACTCCCACCTACCTACGATGCTATTGGAACAGCCAGGAAGAATCAGGTTTTCTAGGGGGGCTATGTGGGGGCAGGTCTTGCGTCCTCAACCTGTGCTTCCATCACCAACAAGCTGGGGTGCGGCAAAACAAGGATGGGTCCTACAAACCCTCTGGACCACCTCTCCTGAGCTTCAAAAACTGCTTCGAGCTGTGTCGTGCGGCTGCAAAAAAGGCGTAGAAACCGCCTGCAAATGCAAGAAAAACTAATCTGCAATGCCACTGGACTGTGTGCTGGAATGGAGAATCCCAGTAGACAGACCAGTAGAGACAGACTGAGATATCGGCCTAGCTGTAGATGTGAAAATGCAAGTCGCATGCTGAAAAGTGTTGACTTCTTATCCAGAGCCAAGTACACTTAGCTCAGAAACTGCATATTGTACGAGTCTGATGTATTGCGTGTACCATTTGTCCTGTAGAATGTATACTAGACGTTTGTACCATGTGTCCTGGTAGAATGTAGTAGACAGAAACCGTAGCGCTTCAAAGTGAAGTGTTTATGCAATAATTGACTACATTTTCGAGTTGTCATTATCACGGATTACATTCCCTTTCAAAAAGAGAGTAAAGTATGTAAGTATAATGCAATTTTTGTGATTCCAAAACCCATTGAATGTTGGATATCATTTACTCTTGTTCTCCAGGCCAATAATGGGTACTTTCAGCGAAAAGTTTCAGGAGACAGCAATTTACAAATCAAAATCTCTCTCTTTT